>QEPC01001722.1:240892-287979 GCA_003113815.1 Sphenodon punctatus | reverse complement strand
CGGAGTCAGATCGAGTCCGACACCAGCATCGCTCTAGCCTCCTGCCTACATGCTTCATACACTGCAGCCCCTCAGTATACCAAGGGGTCCTGCGGTGACGAGACCGAGGCAGAGGGCATCTCGGAGCCACCCTGTCAATGGCTTCCTCCAGCAAGCTGTTCCAATTGTGGACTAGCTCATCCACAGAGTGGCTGTCCCAGTCCAAGGTTAACTCCCTCAGGACCTCTTGGAACCGCTGGGGTTCCATCAGCCTCCGAGGGTGGACCATCCTAACTGGTCCCTTCCCTTTCTGGAGGGGGTGCACTAGAAGACTGGCCTGAAGGAGATAATGGTCTGTCCATGACAAGGGCACCGCTGTAACCTCCCCCACAACCAGACCCCCCACCTCAAGGCCAGAACCGAAGATCAGGTCGAGCGTATGTCCCCCCACATGGGTCGGGCAGATCACCTCCTTGGGCAAGTCCATGGTTGCCATGGCGGCCATGAATTCTCGCTCTGCCCCAACAAGGCCGGCATCAGCCTGGATATTGAAGTCCCCCAGAACCAAAGTCCTGGAGGAGCCCAACGCCACCTCCAAGGGCAGCTCTGCTAGAGTGTTAAGAGATGCCGCTGGGCAGGAAGGGGCCCGGTACACCAGCAGCACCCCCAGATTGCCGCCAGCCAAATCAAACACCACGTGAAGGACCTCGATACCCATAATCTCCCGAACTGGATACCTCCTAACAGACCACTCCTCTCTAAAAACCATAACACAGGGATGGGGGGGGAATGACACAAAGAACACAGGGAGGGGTACAAAACTGAATAAATCCAAAACTTAAACACAGGGGAAGGGAATCAGGGATGGAATATGAGGGAGAGGGAAAGGATTCAATGGAGGGGGATGGAGGAAGGAAGATTGAACATAGGGAACATAGGGAGGGGTAAAAACAAAAAAGAACACCTAAATCTATCTAATATAATCTAAATAAATGATAATATGGAGGTAAATGGGTTGGATGGGTGAAATAGGAGGAGGATGGCAATGGATTGGGTAGCTGGGAGGTACAAAACTGCTTGGAGAGGGACCCTTCTGAAAACGCCTGCTGTCAGGAACAGTGATTAGCTCAGAAGGTGTTGGGAAGGGGGGAGGGCAATGAGTTTTGTTACTTGCTGCACCCGCCTCACCGCAAGCCCGATTGGCTCCATGCAGCCTAGCCTGTGGCCAATCGCAGACTGAGAAGCCAGTGGTCTGAAGAGAAAAGGGATGGTGTTTGGGCAGGCTGGCTGCTACTCAAAGTCTCTCCACCCCTGGTGCCTGGAAGTCTGCTCCTCAGCTGACTCCCCCTCCCTGTCACGTTTTTGCCTTCCCGCCATGTTTTTGCCACCCGAGCTCATCCAAACTCGATCCGAACCACCTGAACTGTTTGGTCGTTTTAGAATTCGGTGTCGGGTTCGGTTCGGTTGGTTTGGGTTCGGTCATCCGAACGGACCGAGTTCGGCTCAAACTCCGAACTTCCAAACCATGTTCGCACATCCCTAAAGAATTCTCCCACATGGGATTCAGCTCGGTCTCTCCTGGCTGCTTCTCAGTCCATCAACGGGGAGGTTTTTCCCAAGCCCCTTTCCCACTGTATTGGCAGGTTTGCCTTCCTGGCCTGTTATAACGAGTGTCTACTCTAGGCTGCTTCCAGCTCCATTTCCTAAAGCTCTCTAGACAGCAACTCAGCACCTTCCTTTGCTCTGTGCGTGTCTCTCTGCAGTAGGCACTGTTTCCTTTTTATGCAGGTGTTGCTTCCTGATTGAGGCCAATAACTTGGCTCTTAATGAACCACAGCCCTTAGTGGCTTAACTCTTTCTATACTACCTCCCTTAAGACTCCATAAAGGAGGGGGTCAAACCTGGGGTGTCCCTGTGACTTTGTCACATGGGTAAAGAGGACAGGAAAGAATCAGTGGGAGAATATGCGGACGTTAGTATGGAACAGAAAAACTTAACTTCTTCCAAATTAAACAAAACATGCAACAACAAACACCAAAATAATGTCTATATACAGGTGCTAGCAGTCTAAAAAGTAAGATGGGAGAATTAGAGTGTTTGGCAATAAATTAAGATATAGACATAATGGGAATCTCAGAGACCTAGAGGAATGAGGATAACCAATGGGACACTGTAATGCCGGGGTACAAAATATATCAAAATGACAAAAAAATTGAGTTGGTTGTGGGGTGGCTCCATATGTTAGAGACAACACTGAGGGTATTTTCAGACGTTACGCGGGACGTTGGCCCCGTACCGGCACCACCGGCTTCGTTCCCCGCCGGGGTCACCCCGTAACGGCACAACAGACGTGCCGGGGGGATCCCGCCGGGGTCCGTTTGACCACGCTTCCCGGGACCTTCCCCCGGCTAGCCCGGGAAGCGTGGTTCAAACGAACCCCATGTGGGGATTGACCGTGGCCAACATCTNCGACTTCGCAGACGCTATGAGGACAGCAAGGAACTCCTTCCTCGCCATCCTCACAGCCTCAACATAGGACCGCAAATGGGCCCTATGGAGAAGACGGTCGGAGTCAGATCGAGTCCGACACCAGCATCGCTCTAGCCTCCTGCCTACATGCTTCATACACTGCAGCCCCTCAGTATACCAAGGGGTCCTGCGGTGACGAGACCGAGGCAGAGGGCATCTCGGAGCCACCCTGTCAATGGCTTCCTCCAGCAAGCTGTTCCAATTGTGGACTAGCTCATCCACAGAGTGGCTGTCCCAGTCCAAGGTTAACTCCCTCAGGACCTCTTGGAACCGCTGGGGTTCCATCAGCCTCCGAGGGTGGACCATCCTAACTGGTCCCTTCCCTTTCTGGAGGGGGTGCACTAGAAGACTGGCCTGAAGGAGATAATGGTCTGTCCATGACAAGGGCACCGCTGTAACCTCCCCCACAACCAGACCCCCCACCTCAAGGCCAGAACCGAAGATCAGGTCGAGCGTATGTCCCCCCACATGGGTCGGGCAGATCACCTCCTTGGGCAAGTCCATGGTTGCCATGGCGGCCATGAATTCTCGCTCTGCCCCAACAAGGCCGGCATCAGCCTGGATATTGAAGTCCCCCAGAACCAAAGTCCTGGAGGAGCCCAACGCCACCTCCAAGGGCAGCTCTGCTAGAGTGTTAAGAGATGCCGCTGGGCAGGAAGGGGCCCGGTACACCAGCAGCACCCCCAGATTGCCGCCAGCCAAATCAAACACCACGTGAAGGACCTCGATACCCATAATCTCCCGAACTGGATACCTCCTAACAGACCACTCCTCTCTAAAAACCATAACACAGGGATGGGGGGGGAATGACACAAAGAACACAGGGAGGGGTACAAAACTGAATAAATCCAAAACTTAAACACAGGGGAAGGGAATCAGGGATGGAATATGAGGGAGAGGGAAAGGATTCAATGGAGGGGGATGGAGGAAGGAAGATTGAACATAGGGAACATAGGGAGGGGTAAAAACAAAAAAGAACACCTAAATCTATCTAATATAATCTAAATAAATGATAATATGGAGGTAAATGGGTTGGATGGGTGAAATAGGAGGAGGATGGCAATGGATTGGGTAGCTGGGAGGTACAAAACTGCTTGGAGAGGGACCCTTCTGAAAACGCCTGCTGTCAGGAACAGTGATTAGCTCAGAAGGTGTTGGGAAGGGGGGAGGGCAATGAGTTTTGTTACTTGCTGCACCCGCCTCACCGCAAGCCCGATTGGCTCCATGCAGCCTAGCCTGTGGCCAATCGCAGACTGAGAAGCCAGTGGTCTGAAGAGAAAAGGGATGGTGTTTGGGCAGGCTGGCTGCTACTCAAAGTCTCTCCACCCCTGGTGCCTGGAAGTCTGCTCCTCAGCTGACTCCCCCTCCCTGTCACGTTTTTGCCTTCCCGCCATGTTTTTGCCACCCGAGCTCATCCAAACTCGATCCGAACCACCTGAACTGTTTGGTCGTTTTAGAATTCGGTGTCGGGTTCGGTTCGGTTGGTTTGGGTTCGGTCATCCGAACGGACCGAGTTCGGCTCAAACTCCGAACTTCCAAACCATGTTCGCACATCCCTAAAGAATTCTCCCACATGGGATTCAGCTCGGTCTCTCCTGGCTGCTTCTCAGTCCATCAACGGGGAGGTTTTTCCCAAGCCCCTTTCCCACTGTATTGGCAGGTTTGCCTTCCTGGCCTGTTATAACGAGTGTCTACTCTAGGCTGCTTCCAGCTCCATTTCCTAAAGCTCTCTAGACAGCAACTCAGCACCTTCCTTTGCTCTGTGCGTGTCTCTCTGCAGTAGGCACTGTTTCCTTTTTATGCAGGTGTTGCTTCCTGATTGAGGCCAATAACTTGGCTCTTAATGAACCACAGCCCTTAGTGGCTTAACTCTTTCTATACTACCTCCCTTAAGACTCCATAAAGGAGGGGGTCAAACCTGGGGTGTCCCTGTGACTTTGTCACATGGGTAAAGAGGACAGGAAAGAATCAGTGGGAGAATATGCGGACGTTAGTATGGAACAGAAAAACTTAACTTCTTCCAAATTAAACAAAACATGCAACAACAAACACCAAAATAATGTCTATATACAGGTGCTAGCAGTCTAAAAAGTAAGATGGGAGAATTAGAGTGTTTGGCAATAAATTAAGATATAGACATAATGGGAATCTCAGAGACCTAGAGGAATGAGGATAACCAATGGGACACTGTAATGCCGGGGTACAAAATATATCAAAATGACAAAAAAATTGAGTTGGTTGTGGGGTGGCTCCATATGTTAGAGACAACACTGAGGGTATTTTCAGACGTTACGCGGGACGTTGGCCCCGTACCGGCACCACCGGCTTCGTTCCCCGCCGGGGTCACCCCGTAACGGCACAACAGACGTGCCGGGGGGATCCCGGCGGGGAAAGTTGGAGGGGCCGCGCGGCGCAACGTGCGGCCGCATGGCCCCGCCCCCTCCACGCACCCCGCCGCCCGCCCTCCGAGGAGACGGGCGGGCGGCGGGGCCAATGCGGCCGCCGCGTCCCGCCGAACGTGCCACGGCCCGGGATCCCGCTGGGGATCCCGGGCCGTGGTGCGTGGCCAGACGTGACTTTTCCTTGGTCACGGCCCGGGGTCTGTTTGACCACGCTTCCCGGGACCTTCCCCTGGCTAGCCCGGGAAGCGTGGTTCAAACGAACCCCATGTGGGGATTGATCGTGGCCAACATCGGGCGCGCCGCGAACAGACGTATGGGACACGGTGACCACAGGTGGGTATTCACCGTGGTTCACCGTGTTCACGTAACGTCTGAAATTACCCTGAGTCAAGCAGAATTATAATTTTTCAGGATATAAAATGTACTCTGTAATCTCCATGGATTGAGATGTGCAATGAGGAAGTGTGTAACAGTGGGGCTATCTTATTGATCCCCTGATCAGGATGGTGAAACTGACCGTGAAATGCTAATGGAGATCAGATAGGCTACTAAAGTTGGAAACACAGAATTAATGGGTGATTTCAATTATCCTAATATTGATTGGGTGAATGTCTCCTCAGGGTGTGATGTGGATGCCTTAAATGACTGCTTCTTTGAGTAGCTGGTCCTAGAAGAGGAGGAGCTACTTTGAATCTAGTCTTAAGTGGAGCACAGGACCTGGTGCAAGGGGTAATGGATGAGCCACATAACCATAATATAATCAAATTTGGCATAGCTATAGGAGGGAGACTGACACACACAAAAACAAACCTACCACAGTAACATTTAACTTTAAAAGGGTGAACTATGTAAAAATGAGGAAACTAGTTGGAGGGAAACTAAAAGGAGCAGCTGTGAGGGTTAAATACATGCAAGAGGCATGGAGATGATTTAAAAACACCATCTTGGAAGTACAGATTAAATGTACACATATTCTACACATAAAAAAGGTAGCAAGAGGACCAAACATCTATCAGTGCTGTTAAATGGGGAGGTGAAGGAGTCAAAGAGGTGTCTTTTAAAAAATGGAAAGCTAGTCCTAATGAAGTAAATAGGAAATAGCAACAAATCACCAGGACCAGATGGTATTTATCCCAGAGTTCTGAAGGAATTCAAATATTAAGTTGCAGACATACTATTGATAATTTGTAACCTATTGCTAAAATCTAAGATTGGAGGGTAGCAAATGTAACACTAATATTTTAAAAGGACTCCAGAGGTGATTCTGGAAACTACAGACCAGTAAGGCTGATGTCGGTGCCAGGCAAACTGGTGGAAATGGTTAAGAACAGAATTACTGAGCATATTAATAAATATGGCATAATGGGGAAGAGTCAACATGGATTTAGGAAAGGGAAGTCATGCCTCACTAATCTATTGGAATTTTTTAAGGGTGTAAATAAATAGGCATGTGGATAAGGGTGAACTGGTCAATATAGTGTACACCTGGACTTTCTCAGCACTCCATTTGGGGAACATCTGAAGCATTATTCTAGGAAATACTCTAAAGGCAGCTATCCAATTTGCCCAGTTCCAATCAGCTTTAGGCTTCTTAAAACACTCGCACTCTTTCCTATCCACTTTGCCATTGGGGTCAGAGATGGGATCACAAAACTTCAGAAGCCACTGCATGCATGTGGTTGGAGTTGGGCTTCTGGAAGTTTCAAGCCAGGAAATGAAATTTATAGGGATGTACAAACAGAGTTTGGGGGTTTGGTGCTTGGCCCAAACTTGGGGTGTTTGAGCCGTTCGCGAACACCCCAAACCCAAACTGCCCCCTGCCCGAACCAGCTGAACAAAGTTCGGGTTTCGAACCCGTTTGGGCAGGGGGCGGAAGGGAACCCGGTTTTCCCTCCCCCCTCCAGGCTGCTCAGGTGGAAGGGACGCCAGGGCTCACCTCCCCCCCTCTGCCCACTCTGGTAAAAAATAATAATAATAATAAAAAACAACCCCCCCACCCCAGGGATCGACCTACCTGGTGGTGCCGGGGCTCCGGCCTTGGGTCCGTCGGCAGGAGTGGCGGCGACTCCGGCGGCACTCTGGAGTGCTTCAGGCCTCTTCTAGGTCTTCCAGGAACTGAAGGGAGGGACCGGAAGCCCTCCTTCAGTTCCCGGAAGGCCTAGAAGAGGCAGGAAGCCCTCCTTCAGTTCCTGGAAGGCCTAGAAGAGGCCTGAAGTGCTCTGGAGTGCCGTTGGAGCTGGACCCGCCGCTGCTGCCGCCACCGGACCCGGGGTCAGAGCCCTGGCACCACCAGGTAGGTTGATCCCTGGGGGAGGGGAGTTTTTTGTTTTTTTTTACCAGGCTGGGTGGGGGGGGGAGGTGAGCCCCGCCATTCCTTCCACCTGCGCAGCCTGGAGGGGGGAGGGAAAACCGGGTTCCCCCCACCCAAATGGGTTCAGTGAAACTGAACAGATTCGGGCCAAACAGCCTGAACCCGAATGGTTTCAGGGGGGCTGAACCCCAAACAGGCCGAACACCAAACGCCCCCCCCGCCCCGGTGTTCGCACATCCCTAGATTTGACTGTGTGTTACACTACTAATCTGTAAGTGATTGGCTGGGGTGGGGGGGAGGAAGGGGTGCCTGGCATGGCATGGCATGGCATGGTATGGTTTGACCTGGCCCGCCTGTCCATAGGGTCAGTGTTGAGGATAGGGATTTTGTTTTCCACCATGCCATGCTTTTAAAAATAATAATAATAATTGGGTGACACATTGTGAGCTACAGTACTGCCTGCTGCTTGGTTGGCACTGGCAGCACCATGAGTCAGAGGAATCTCTCTGCATGGTTCCACTTCCCCTTGCCTGGTCTGTTCAATTTACTAGTGCCACAGAGTACCAATGCCATGCCAAAAGGGTGCCCCTGTGTGTGTGTGTGTGGTGGTGGTGGTGGGATGTGCGTGTGCGCGCACCCCTGGTTTCTTAATTTTGTGACTGCTGGACTGTGTGGCTTTTGGTGGGATTATTTCTCCATGTAGTTGCACAATGTTTTGCAGGGTTGTGTGTTGTCTTCTTTCATACCAAAGCTATGGCTGCTGCATGGCACAGCAGAGCCTAATTGTAAAGTGTAACTAAGTTCTACTGTTGTTCTGCTTGCTTGGCACCATGAGGTCAGAGTGGAATATCTGTCTGGCTCCACTTCCCTTTGCCTGGTCTGTTCAAGTTGCCAGTGCCACAGTACCAGTGCCATACCACGAGGGTGCCCCTGGTGTGTGTGTGTGTGTGTGTGTGTGTGAGAGAGAGAATCTCTGGTTTCTTAATTTTGTGACTGCTGGGCTGGGTGGCTTTTGGTGGGATTATTTCTCCATGCAGTTGCACAGCGTTTTGCGGGGTTGTTGTATTCTTCTAGAGCAAATGTCCCATTCTTGCTAGCCTGAATTTTTGTGCACTGCTTGGTTGGCATAATGATTAAAGTGGGTGCACTCACTACTGATGGTGGGCCATGCTGTGGGTACTCTACTGTTGGGTTCTTTTGGATTTCTCCACACAGTTGAACTTTTGTGGGGTTGTCTTCTGGAGCACTGTCCCACTCTTACTAACCTGCTTTTCTGGGTAGTGCTTTGGCTGTGGGTTCAAGAACTTTGCCAAGATGTGACCAGCCGTGTCACTGGGGGAATACTTTTTAGTTTCTTTCAGGTTATGTGTAGGGGAAGGGGGCTTGTCTTGCATAGATGGCCTGGGCACACACAATGGAAGCTTTTTTGGTGGGTGGGGGATGTCTGGTTTCTTGTGTGTGTTTGTTATGGCTGCTGGTCTGGCTGGTGGCACCCATGGGGCCATGCACAGACCAAAGCTTGTTGTAACTTGGTTGTTCAATTTGATTTGCTTGCTAATGTAGTCTTTGGACTTACTTTGGTGGGACACCCCAGTCCAACCCCCTCCCACCCATGCCAATTTCAAGCCTTGTGTGTGTATCATTAATGGGGTATGCTTGAGGGATAGGGTGGGGGGAAACTTACTGATCGCATACCTGTAGCAGGGCCCCACTTACTTGTGGGGTAAGTGTATGCAGGATCATCCCAAGGAAGGTTCCTAATCACAGGTAAAATCCATATTTAGTTTCTTCAAGTCCCAGGCCAAGCATCAGGTCTCTGGCCTCAGTCCCATCCAAGTATTTCGTTTTTACATAATGCCCAACCCAGCCAGGCAACAGTCCACTGACTGGCTCACCAGCAACTTATTCAGACGTCAGGTTCCAGGCTCACAATCAGGTTCAGGTCTCTTTCCTTCAGGAACCTCCAGGCAGCCTCTCAGGAGATGTGTCCTCCTCTTGCCATTTTTTTTGCTCCCAGGGACTGACATCCTGCTGTGGGGTTGGGGTGAACCTCCAGGCTCCATCCCTGCTCGAGCCACTGTCCTGGGCGAGCTCTTTTGCACGCACTCTCTCTAGTCTGTCACTGGTCACAATCCCCCCTTGGGTGCAACCCTCTACACTCCCCACTTCAGATTCTTACCGCCTTTGGGGAACACTGGCTTGGTGGCCAGCAAGACATGCTCAAATTCTCCACTATTTTGTAGCAGGGCCTCACTTACTAGTGGAGTAAGTGTATGCAGGATCAGTCCAAGGAAGATTGCTAATCACAGGTAAAATCCAGAATTAGTTTATTTAACTCAAAGTCCCAGGCCAAGCACCAAGCTTCTGGCCTCAGTCTCATTCAAGTATATAGTTTTTACATAATGTCCAGTCCAGTCAGACAACAGTGCACTGACTGGCTCACTGGCAACTCACTCATGCCTCAGGTTCCAGGCTCACAATCAAGTTCAGGTCTCCTTCCTTCAGGAACCTCCAGGCAGCCTCTCAGGAGATGTGCCCTCCTCTCTGGTCAGGAGCAGACTTCAGACATGTTCTCCTTCTCGCAGTCCAGAGCAGACTGACCTTTTCTACCTGGGGCTCGCTTCCTTTTATGCTCCAGGCCACGCCCTAAACACACCAACTTCTGCTTCCTGTTCGGCAGCCATCTTAGGTGTCCCATTTGGCAGGTGCCATCTTGTGGCACAGCACTGCCACAATAACCTTTGGGGTTTTTAATTACATGGTGGTGGTGGCGGCGGGGTTTTTTTTTTGTGCTGGCTTCTGTTCTGCCTCTCTCACTCTGTCTTTCATCCTGCTGGCAGGATCAGCAGACCAGGGAGTGGGAACATTTGCTCTTTCTCTCTCTGGGGCACACCAGTGCCACCCAGGTGCCTTGCATATTGTGGGTCACAAAGGACTCAGCCACGAGGGCCAAACTATAGCAATATATATGTTTTTTTTGGGGGGGAGGGGAGGGTTATGCCATGCCACCCTCCTGCCTTGCTTGCTTCATGTTTAGGGGCCAGCCTGTAGCAAATGGGACTGCCCTGTAAGAGGAGGTGGGAGGGGGGGAAGCTGCTGGTTAACATATTTTGTAAATGTTAACATAAAACATGGTGTCCTTCTTTTTGACTATTTAAATTGGCTTGTGTGGGTGCTGCTCTTCTTCCTGTTGGCAGGGCAGGGCAGGCACAGACTATGCTTGCCCCCTCCCCCCTGCCAGAACAAGGGCCCATGTGCTGGCGGAGGGGCCGAGATCTAATAAGTGGCCAGGAGCAGGGGGTGCGGTTGCCGGTAGAAGTGGAGTTCCGCCAGTCCATGGCCACACACCCTCATCCACAGTGCCACGCCCCCTGCACCGGCATCAGAGTGGGGAACACTGACCTTCCAAGGGGTTCACAACCCCAGGTCAGGCTCCCATGGGCTTGTGGACACCCCAACAGGGTTTACCCCCATGTGGGGAAGTCCACTGCCCCACCCCCCACGAATTGGCTGTCTTCGCCTGTGGGGACTTATGCCTGCTCAGAGCAGGCGTAAGGTAGGCGCTGACAAAGGGAGAGAGGCACCAACTGTTGTGACCCCCAAGAAGCTGCTGCACGCACCAGCCCTGGCAGTCCTTGAAACCATCCCGCAGCACTAACTGTTGCTTGTGGGAGCTCTGGACAGTCCCCCGTGCGACCCAGCTCCCATCCCAGCACCACAGCAAAGTGAAAAGTACAGAAAGGGCAGGATCTCACAGGGGACTGTCCAGGGCTCCTGCAAGTGATGGTTAGTTCTGTGGGCCAGTTTTGGGAGCTGCTGGGCTGGCATGTGCAGCAGCTTCACGGGGTCAGGGCACCCCCACCAGCCCCCCTTCCTGCTGCTGTTCCTGTGGCCCCGCCTCCTCCAGCTCCCCCTGAATTGTGCAAGAACCAGAGCTGGATCCATCACTGTAGCTGCTGGTGCCCCAGGGCTTTCTGCCAGCACAGGTTCTTCCTGTCTACAATATGGGACCTCCAGGAGGGCATCCTTGGCTGACTGCAGCGGCTGGACCAAGGCTCAGGGGATGAGGCGATCCCTCACATTAGTGGAACCCATACCATTTAGGGCTTTATATGTTAACACCAGCACCTTGAATCAGCCCGGAAGACTATTGGCAGCCAATGCAGTGCACAGAGAATTGGAGTAATATGTTCAGATTGGCCCATCCCCATCAGCAGATGGGCCACTGTATTCAACACTAGCTGCAGTCTCCAGACTATCACCATGGGCAGCCCCACATAGAAGGCATTATAGTAGTCTAGTCTTGAGGTGATGAAGGCATGGATGATGGTGGCAAGATCAGAATTGGAAATTTCCTCACCAAATGAAATTGGCGAAAGGTGCCCCCAGCTACACCTGCCACCTGACTATCCAAGCACAGCTGGGATCCAGGAGCATGCCCACACTCTGGACCCACATAACCGGGGAGGGGGGGAAACCCCATCTATAATAGGAGTCTCTGCAGCCCCCAGGTCACTGACCCTGCCCACCACCATCACCTCTGTCTTGTCGGGATTCAGCTTCAGTTGACACCCCCCCATCCAATCCCCCACAGCCACCAAATACCAAGAAAGCACTGTGACTGCTGGGCCTGAGTCAGATGAAAATGAGAGGTAGAGCTGGGCACCATCAGCATATTGAAGACATCATACCCCAAACCCCCTCACGACCTTACCCAGCGGCTGCATGTACACATTGAACAGGAGGGGGGACAAAACAGAGCCCTGAGCGACCCCACATGGGAGGGCCCAGGGAGACAATGAACAGTCCCCCAGCACCACCTGTTGAGATCTCCTGGCTAGGAAAGAACGGAACCAATGAAGCACAGTTCCATCTACCCCAGCTAGATTCTGCAGGCAAGTCACCAGCACCTCGTGATCAACGGTGTCAAATGCTGTTGAGAGATCTCATAGAATAAATAAAATTGAATTTCCCTTCCCCAATCCTAGATGGAGGTCATCGACCAAGGCCACAAGCGCAGTCTCAGTGCCATACCATGGATGAAAGCCAGACTGTACTGGTTCTAGAAAACTGATAGCATCCAGGCCTGGAGCTGCTGAGCCACTATTCAGCTCAATAACCTTCCCTGAAAAGGGGAAGTTAGAGACAGGTCGACAGCTGATGAGAGGATCAATGTCAAGTGATGGTTTCTTGAGTAGAGGCTGAACCAAGGACTCCTTAAGGGCATCTGTCATCCTGCCCTCACGTAGGGAGGCACTGATTACCCCAGCCAGCAACGGCCCCGAAGTCATCCAGCTGGACTTCACCAGCCAGGATGGGCATGGATCAAATTCATGCGTTGTGGCTCTAACCACCCCCAGCACATCCCCCGCATCAGCAGGCGTCATCAATTGAAACGGATCCCATAAAACCACACCAGATGGGGCCTTCATCACCTCTTACTCTGCCACTGTCTCTAAACAGGCACAGTAGTTGTGGTGAATGTGAGAGATTTTATAATTTATTATTATTCATTATTATTTGATTCATTTTTATCCTGCCTATATCTGCCTCTGGCAGTTCTAGGTGGCTTACAGTAAAAAAAAATCCAATAAAATACTAGTGGCAGGACCCCGGGGCAATTACCGAATACCGGATTTACCGGTTTCCGGTTCCCAAAAAACCGGATTCCCGGATTAAATCCGGTATACTGGTACGGGATTTATTCCATTGATTTCAATGGAGCACTGTGTCCCCATTGAAATCAATGGAATAAAATTTCTCCCCCCTCCCCCTCCCAGGCTGTGCGGGTGGAAGGGGGGACACCCCCCACCCACCCTGCCCAGCCTGGATTTAAAAAAAAAAATTCCCCTCCGGCGGGCAAGTTCAAGAGCCCCCCCAGCACCAGTGGCCGTGGCATCCCAGCAGCAGCCGGTAAGTATAGACCTGATCCCTGGGGGGGTTTAACACCCCCCCACCCCCCAGGGATCACCCTACTACAAGTTCCCACTGGCTCCAGTAACTTTTTAGTTCAGCGCCGGCTGTGGCTGCCGGCGTCAGAGACGCTGTAGGCCTTCCGGGGAAACCTGGAAGTTCCCCAGAAGGCCTAGAGCGTCTCTGAAGCCAGCAGCCACAGCCGGCGCTGAGGCCGCCAGACCGCCCGCCACCGCCGCCCCCGGAGCTGAACTAAAAAGGTACTGGAGCCAGTGGGAACTTGTAGTAGGGTGATCCCTGGAGGTGTTAAACCCCCCCCCCCAGGGATCAGGTCTAATTACTTACCAGCTGCTTCTGGCACGCCGCAGCCACTGGTGCTGGGGGGGTGCTCTAGGTTGAAAAATCCAGGCTGGGCAGGGTGGGTGGGGGGTGTCCCCCCTTCCACCCACGCAGCCTGGACTCGGGGAGGTTTTTTTACTTTTTTGGTGGGTTTTTTACATTGCAGCCATTCATTTAAATGGCTGCAATGTAAAAAAAAATCTGGTACCCGGAATCCGGTAACCGGACCGGATTTACCGGGTTGAATCCGATAATGCCGGTATGCCCAGTACCGGCATTATCAGATACCGGAAATGCCGGTGATCCCGCCGCTATAAAATACTATATAATATAAAACATAAACATATCTAAAACAATAAAAACCTATTCTAGTGTGCAAAGTCAAAACACAAAACACTGACCCTCCCCTTAAACCACCCCAAACCCCTCCCCATCACCGAATGCTTGGCAGAAAAGCCATGGCTTACATTGTCACCTGAAGACGAGAAGGTTAGGGCTGAGATGGACACCCACCGGGAGCAAGTTCCACAACACTGGTGCAGCTGCTGAGAATGCCCATGTATCGATCCTGACCGATCTATAGCAGGGAACCTCTAGGAGGGTGCCCCCCAATGACCTCAATGGCCACCCTGGGTCAAGGGAAGTGAGGCGGTTCCTCAGATAGATAGGACCCAGGCCATATAGGGCTTTATCCACAAAATAATCCACAAACATGTCGCAGCAAGCACTGGAAGACTCCAGTTCCAGGTGGAGACAGGCTGGACTGTTGCGCTGGGTGGCGAGATGACTGAAAAGAACCTTTTCTTTGCAGCTCACACATCCACAGCATAGGCCTTCAAACGGGCTCTGTGCCACAATCAGTTGTCCTCAGTTCGAGTCCTACGCCACCGCAGCTCTAACCGCCTACTTTCATAGTTCAGCCGCCCCAGGTCCTCCATAAACCACGTGGACCTGTGCTGCCATCGCACAGGGAACGGATGGCTGTGAGCCACCATTTTGATGGCCTCAGCCAGAAGAATGTTCCATAAGGCCATGAGGTCATTGATCATGAAGCTGTCAAGGTACTAGGGAAAATCCCCCAGGACATTCCGGAACTCCACTGGTTCCATAAGTCTCCAGGGGTGGAGGCCCTGCACCCCACTGGGGGCAATAGTGCGCCAGGACACATGCCTTCAGGAGGTAATGGTCTGTCCATAACAGGAGTGCTATATTTACCACCACCCCCAAATTACTGAACCCCATGCCTCAAGGCCAGTGCAAAACACCAAGTCCAGAGTGTGCCTCCTCTCATGTGTCAGGCCAAATGCTACCTGGGACATGCCCATGGTTGCCATGGAGGCCATGAACTCCTGCTCCGCCCTATAAAGGCTGGTCTCAGTGTGGATGGTGAAGACCCCCAAACTTCATTTGGTATACCTGTCAAAACTGCAGTATCTGAATTGTTTGAGGCAGATCAGGTACTAAATGGTACACATTTAGTGTTGGACAAGTTACCCAAATTACTGTTATCATTACCAAATTGTTGGTTCTCCATTACTGTTATTCCATTTTGTACCATTTTATCAATTGCCAATTTACCCTTTTTCTCCATTTCAATTCATTTATTGATTGCTCCATGTCTGAAAGACACTAAGATGATAATGTGGTATGCTGGACTTGATCAGTAAAATGTTAAGCAGTAAAACAGAAAGTCAGTAAGTCGGTAATGGCAATACATGATATTCCAAGTAGTCAGGCACTGAATCTTCAAGAACTAACAAGGTATTGTTAGTACTTGAATAGGTAGTAAATTTTAGGTATTACCCGAGGGTACAAAATTTACTACCCATTTTAGCTCTAGTTCATTGTTTCCAGACACCATTGTGTTCAGTCTTTGGGTGGGGGGAAAGCCCACTCTATTTGAGAGAATAGAAAAGTGGAAACTTCTATTTTTTTTTTATTCTTTATTACTAATGTTCAACTGAAAACATGATTTACTGTGAAAAGGGTTGTTAATAAGAAAAGCTTTTTTTACATTTATTAGTGGAAAGACAGCTTGACAGTTAGGAAAGAGAATGTATTATAGAGACTATCATGCAGGTAATATCCTGTATATTGAGTCTAATCATCCATTTAAAGTTAAAACAGGAGTTGTTAAGAACATAGCAAATCACAGTGTAATGATTAGTGATAAAAATCACCTAGATAATGAAATTGGTATTGAGAAACAGATTTTTAGGCAGAATGATTATCCTGTGAGATTGATTAAAAGGATAATTGTAGAACAATGTAACCTTTTCCATAATTATGGGGCTGAACTTGTTTAAATCCATTTGTCATAATAGTGTGTCTTCACTATATCATAAAGAGATTGACCACTCATTAGAAAGTTATTTATTGCTTCCCATAATGCAAAGTATTGTCTCACCTATGTAATGTGGTTATCACACCTTCAGAAAAAGTTAAGAATACAGTGGAGCCAAAGTAAACATTTGGATCTATTCAACCCTATGCTGTTACATATTTCTTCATGTAGAAGGACACAAATAGCATTAACTTTTGTTGACTTTTTATGGTTCTCATTGATCCATTGTAAGATCCCATTAGAATACTTTTCAGAAGTTAGCACAGCAAGAGAGGGAAGTAAATCCGTAAACCTTGTGGCTGGAAATGAGAAACTTTCTCATTTTAGTGACATAAGAACATAAAAACATAAGAAGTGCCATACTGGGTCAGACCAATGGTCCATCGAGCCCAGCATCCTGTCTCGGACAGTGGCCAGTCACAGGGACCTGGGAGAAGCACCCAACAGATCACCATGCTATCCATTCCCTGTGGATCATCCCCAGGCTCCCGACAGTAAAGGGTTTTGTTCCCTAATCCTATCTGACTAATAGCTGCTAATGGACCTATCTTCCAGAAACTTGTCCAAACCGCTTTTAAACTCAGCTATACTGCTGGCCTTGACACCTCCTCTGGCAGTAAATTCCACAACCTAATTGTCCGCTGAGTAAAAAAATACTTTCTTTTGTTTGTTTTTACTCTGCCACCTGTGAGTTTCATGGAGTGTCCCCTAGTTTTAGGACTAGTTGAGAGGGTAAATAACTGTTCCCTGTTTACTAGGGATGTACGAACAGAACCGAGTTCAGAAATTCGGTTCGGTTCAAAAACTGAGTTTGGTTCGGTCAAATTCCAAACTTCCAAACTGAGTTCATACATTAAAAACTGGTTTTTTTGGCCTTCTGAACTGGTTCGGATTTGACAGAACAGTTCGGTTGAATTCGAGTTCGGTTTGAAAGTTTGGTTTGGTCGACTGAACTATTCAAGTTCAGTCTGAACTCCCGAACCGTGTTCACACATCCCTACTGTTTACAAGTTCCACACCACTCATGATTTTATAGACCTCTATCATATCTCCTCTCAGTCATCTCTTTTCCAAGCTGAAGAGTCCCAACCTATCAAGTCGTTCCTCATACGGGTGCTGTTCCATACCCTAGATCATTTTTGTTGCCCTTCTCTAGTTCTGCTATGTCTTTTTTGAGATGAGGCAACCAGAACTGCACACAATATTCAAGATGCAGTCACACCATTGATTTGTATAGAGGCATTATGACATCCTCAGTTTTATTCTCTATCCCTTTGCAAATAATTCCTAACATTCTGTTTTCTTTTTTAACTGCTGCTGTGCACTGCGCTGTGGATTTGTCAAGGCTCAGCCTTGGGCCCATGGCCCTTGTGGTACTGGAGTGCCTTTTAGTGTCCTGCGCCACCTGGTGGGCCTGTGAGTGTGTTGATTCTCCCTTGCTGTCTTTCCTTGTGTAGTTGCTCCTTGTGGGCCGCGCCCTTCCCCAGCTGTAACCGCTTGCCCTAGTCCTGCCTCCCAGCTTCCTGATTGGCCACAGGAAGTATGTAAGCCTTGGTGTGGCCACAGGAAGCTGGTGGAACAATGTCTCTTGCCTCCCCTGGTCTTCTTGTCTGTTGTGGCTAAGTATTGTAGTTGTAGTATACCAGGTGGGCCTTCCCCAGTTCCCCTGTGTGTATCAATTCCCAATCTCCACCCCCCTTAAGTGTTGGATGACTGTGAATGGTTGTGCCCCCTGCTTTGTGTGAACCCTTTGCTTGGTTGTTCTCCCGCTTCATGTGAGCCCCTTGCATGTTGTTTCCCCCCGCTCCATGTGAGCCCCTTATGTATTGTTTCCCCCTGCTCCGTGTGAGCCCCCTGTTCCCCTTGCTCATTGTTTCCCCCGCTCCTGGCAAGTCCCATGATTATTGTTTCCCCCGCTCCGTGTGAACCCCCTGTTCCCCTTGCTCATTGTTTCCCCGGCTCCTGGAAAGTCCCATGATTATTGTTTCCCCCACTCCGCGTGAGACCCCTGTTGCCCTTGCTCATTGTTTCCCCTGCTCCTGGCAAGTCCCATGATTATTGTTTCTCCCCTGCTCCATGTGAGCCCCCTGCTCATTGTTTCCCCCACTCCTTTATTGTTCCCTCCACTACATGGAGTGGAGTGATTAGGAATTCACACATTCCTAATAATCGAATCCCCAACTACCACAGCTGTCCTATTCCCACCCTTCTGGGCACACACCTCTGGAGAAATATCCTCAGTGGGAGAGGATAACGTATCACCTGGAATGCAGGTCCCAGCTACAGGATTACTTCCCACCACTCCAGTCTGATGCTCTCCTTCCTGGAGACCTTGCCCCTCCAAAGCAGCACAGGGGCTGCCAGAGTGGAGGAGGGACTTTTCTACTATGCCCCTGAAGACTCCTCAATAAACCTCTGTCTGCCTCAACTCCTCCAGCTCTGCCACTCTAGCCTCCAGAGACTGTACACATTATCTGAGAGCTAGAAGTTCTTTGCACCGGGTGCACACATATGGCCTCTCTCCAACAGGAAGATAGTCATACATGTGACACTCGGTGCAAAAGACTGGATAACCCCCATCCCACTGCTGGACTGCTGTGTGCATCTTATTTAGGGGGATCGTTAGGCTTAGCACTAGTTATGTGATTATGTACGATGGAACGTGTGTTAACTGTCCTGCACAAGTGCACTCACCTCATCAGGGTGTGCCACCCACAGCTCCTGCTCACAGCAGTACTCCCTGGTAAACTCCCCTGTTTGCTATGCCTATTTGCTAGCTCCTGGGCTGCTCCACTCCTAGGTCTCTTGCTGTCTGCTCTCCTGAACTCTGGAGGCCTATCCTCTGAGTCAGCAGGAGTTAGCTCCTCCCCCTCATCTGTCTCACCAGTCTGGACCTGTTCTCTGAGACCCTTTTCACATGAGTTGACCCCCCTCACACACACATACAGATCCACTGCATGGGCAAGGGGGGCACCTGTCTAACTGCTGCAGCCAGGAGTACATGCACACTTCCACACTTCACCCATCTTCACCCATGTCTACCCATGCATGAAACCATTGGCCAAAATGGCACATGCACCATAGTGCACACTTCCTTCCCCCCCCCCCCCCCCGTGCACCACGGCCCATTTGAAAAGGGCCTGAGTCCACCCATAACCTGGAAAACTGGTCCTTACGGTATGGGGAATTTCCTATAACTGACAATGAAGTTGGATAATTTTTCACCACACTATGAAATTGTGTGACATTTTATCAACAAGTTCACTGGTAGAGTGTTAATGGAAAGAAATCTTTTTTTAATTTGTCTCGGAAGAGGGAATGGGTGGGTAGATTTTCACTAGTGAGTCATCAGTACAGATGCCGAAGGCCACAAGCAGTTACCCAAAAGAAAACCAATACCGTGAGGAGCTGAAAGTGTGAGTCATTTTTGAGGGGATAAAACATTTCCTGTAGAGGTTTGCTTGGGTCTACTTCCTTCACCAAGAGAAACGTACTAATTCCATAGATTTTCCTCAAAAACCACCAGTTCTCAAGCATGCCTTATCATATAGCTGTTTATTTTCCCTCCTTCCTTTACCTGATGCTTAGGATTCCACTCCCTGACCTTGCATTCACATATGTGAAAATTTCAGAATGAGGCTTGCTGCTCCAGGGCTGTGCTGCAAGCCTTGCAGGGGCTGGGTGTGCATGAAGAAATTCACAGCAGGTGATGCATTACCTGTCCCAAGGAGGTTAAGGACTTCATATTATGCTCACTTCTACTTACCCACCTCAATGTGCAGCAGGATGTAACAAAGCAGTAGTGTTGCATCGTAGCTGTTTACTGTTAGGAAAGGACAAAGAAAATTAAAGGGAAAATACCAATAGAAAATATCAATGGTATGCAGATATCTTGAACGCTGTATTCAGGATTGGTAATCCCACCTTTTAAATGATATAGCGGGACTGAAAAAAGTACAGAGAAGTGAAACAAAGATGATCCACAGTATGAAACAGCTTCCATATGTGGTGAGGCAACAAAATCCTGGATGATATGAAAAAAAAGTGCCTAGGAGACTCATTTACAATTGCTCATAATACACATACTAGGTGACATTCAGTGTTGCTAAAGAGATTAATGAAATTATTTTATTGTCAATCCACACCTGTCTCTAACATATAAAAGGGAGAATTCCCAAATGTGCACTTTATAGGCATAGATTATAGAATGATAGTACTGGCAGGGTCTACAAAGATCATCAAGTCCAGTTCCAGTCCTTTGCTTGGTGCAGGATTTCCCATACCGAGATCATCTCTGACATGTGCTCATCTAGCCTCCTCTTAAAAACCTCCATGATGGAGAGTCCACAGCTTCCCTGGGTAGCCCATTTCATTGTCTGCCTTTACAGTCAGGGGGTTTTGTCTGATGTCATCCTGACCATCCCTTACTTTATCTTGTATCCATTGTCTCTTGTCCTGCCCTCTACAGCAAGTGAGAACAATTGTTCTCTATCTTCACATAAATATTTGTAGAATGTTGTTATATCCCTCCTTAGTCTTCTTTTCTCCAAGATGAACATACCCAGATTTTTTAACCTCTCCTCATATTTGTATTCCAAATACCATATTTGTTTCTCTCCTCTGCACACTCTCTCACTTTTTATGCCCTTCTTAAATTGGGATGATTCTGGAAGGACTTTTTAACATGAAAAAAGCAGTGTTCCATAAACTTGCCATTTCCTTTATAAGAATCTAATAGAAATCTAATAAAAATCCTATAGAAACTAATAGTGCAACTCTTGGAGGAAAATCCTGCAACACCAGGTTAAGACACACACACACACACACACACACACGGGGAAAAACACCATGGCACCTGTGGGGATTTGAAGTCTTATGCTGCTTTTGTAACACTGGTAGCATTGTCACTTATAATAAAATCAAGGGGAAAGACCTTGAGAGATAAGCTGCTTATTTATTTGTTCCTGAAGCTTTGATCGTATGTTGGCTGCTTTGTGATCTTTATAAAACTCGGAGGTGCTAAGTGCAGCTTGTTTTTGAGAGTCAATGTTGACAAGAGAGACATGCTTTTTGTAATAACACCCAGTGAGCTGTGACACTTTTGTGCTCAAGTGTGTCTACATGCAATATTCTTAACAGATCTTCAATGGTTGTAAATTGGCATAACTTCATTAACTTTGATGGAGCTAGACAATTTACGCTGAGCATCTGGCCCAGTTTCTGTTATGTGAAAATGTTTATTTACCCAGGTACTTATATAACTTCCATCAATGTAGAATTATGAGCACTCTTCAAGCATTTTAAAAGGAAAATAAAAATATTTTTTATTATTAATCATCTTTATTTTTGTATAGCGCCCCCTGTCATGGCGCTCTGAGAACTTTACATATAACACAACTTTTAATCCTCACAACAATCCAGTGAGGTAGGTTAGGTTGAGAGAACATTGTGACTGGCCCAAAGTCACCTAGTGAGTTTCTGGTTACGACAAGACATGAACCAGCATTCCCCTCTACCTTCTGGTCCAAATACTGCACACTTAGCCATTACACCACACTGGCTCTATTCATTATATTATTATTATTATTATTATTATTACACCAACAGTGTACCTGGCACTGTAAAATCAATAGTTATAGACAGGTCCCTACCCCAAGTGTACTCTTCTTATAATCTAAGAGAGACAAGGGAGAGGTGAACATTGGGAGAGAGAAGGATTTTCTAGCCGCACCTTGCAACTAGAAAGTTAAAGGCAGGACCTGTCTCCATTATCAATGCTTGATTGTAAAGCCTTTATATTGAAAAAATCGCTTGAGAGCAACAGTTTCGAAAATTTAACCATGGCTTAGGCTTATACATGCAACATTTGAAGAAGATCCAGTCAGAAAATCAAAATGTATAACTATTTAAAAGTTAATTGCTAGTGGTCAAAATTCACCCCGTCCCCAGGATTTTGTGCTATCAATATTGCCTTCCCCCAGACGAGTTGAATGCCAAAGACTTCACAGCTATGGAGCCTGAGATGTTGATCAAGTGTTGTAGTCTGATGGTGTTTGGTACAGCCAATAGAGAGTTGTTAAAGATTAAAAATTCATTTCCACTGGCTAGCACATGTGCGGTGGTGCAGCTGCTACCTTGATAAAAAGCAACATGAATAAAGTTACATGACCCTGCTCCAGCAGCCAAGTTGTGAGACTCTTCAGTCCAACACTGGAGTCTGTTACGTGATCCAGTGATCCCAGCTTGCTCTCAACACCTCCAGAAGAAAGGGGGGGGGGGAGTTATGCATTGTTACGATGGAACAAACCCCTGTTGCCCCATCCCCACTAGCTGCCCAACCCCACTACAGTGAAGGGGAGATCCCAACAAGCATAGTCCTGTCCCCACACAGCTCCCCAGCCCCTCACAAGAAGTGTCTCATAACTTGGAGAGGCTGCTCCTGCCAAAAGTTGAAAGACACTTCTTGTGAGTGGCTGGGGAGCTGGGTGGGGACAGGACTATGCTTTTGGGGGGCTCCCCTTCCCCACAGTGGGGTTTGGTGGCTAGTGGGCATGGGGGCAACAGGGGTATGTTCCATCAGGACCCCATGATGCACACTGTCTCCATGTTCCAATGATCCTGATTCCCTGTTGTTCACAGGGAAAGGATTCAGACAGTAGTCGGCCACTGGGGTTTCTCTTTTCTGGCCCACATGGACTGGACCCCGGGCTCCTGGCAGGCTTGGTAGCATCTGGAAGAGGGAGGATTGGGGAGAGGAACTATTGCTGCTCCCCCATCCCTCTTTAGCCAGATGCTGCTCAGAGCTCTGCCATGCTACCATCGCTAGTGCCTAAAGCTCCTGCACCATGCATGTGCACGCGGGGACTGCCGCCATGTTTCAGTTGCTTTCTGGGCATGCTGGGAAATGTAGTCCCAGCATGTCCCAACAGAAAACATGGTGTTGGCCCCAGTGCACATATGCACAGTGCCACACTGCCTTTTAAAAAACAGTACAACCAGCACAGCCTCGGCCTCGGCCCACTGCTGCTGTTGTTGCACAGGAGATGGACAGTCTCAACTCGGAGGCTCAGCAGTCACAAGCAGACAGGGCAGCATTGGCCTGGTGGAGCCTGGAGGCAGTGGCTGTGGCATTGGCGGTGGTGAGATGAACAACTGATTTACCCTGGGGTGAGAGGGGAGGGGAAAGGGAAGGGACTGTGTGTGTGTGTTCGTGTGTGAGAGAGAATGAGTGAGTGTGGGGGAAGGGAGTGAGAGTTTGTGTTGTGTGTGTGTGTGTGAGAGAGTGGGGAAATGGAGTGTGCATGTATGAGAGAGAGAGGGAGAGAAAGAGAGAGAGAGATTAGGGGGACGGGGAAGGGAGTGAATGTGTGGTGTGTGTGAGAGTGTGAGGAGGTCAAGGGAAAGGAATTGTGTGTCTGTGCGGTGTGTGTGAATGTGAAGGGAAAGAAGTGAGTGTGTTTGTGTCTATGTGGTGTGTGAGAGAGAGAATGAGTGAGTGTAGGGGGTAGGGTGTGAATGTGTGTTTGTGTGGTGTGTGCGTGAGAGAATGAGAAAGCGGTGTGCTTGTTTGTGTGTGTATGCCATGCGTGTGTGTGAAAGAATGAGAAGCAGGGTCGTAGTTAGGGTGGAATGGACCCCTGGCCAAGAAGTCAAGATGGGGCCCCCTCTTTGTGTCCCGCCAGTGGGTCTAGGGGCACTGCTATCAAACACACAAGACACCCAAAATGCAGCCAGCCTATTAAGCGCATTATGCTATGAAAAGATATTTTAAAAATATTTATATACTGCCCCCACCTGATAACCAGTTCATGTGCACCCCCACCCCATATAATCAATTCACACTGCCCCCACCCATAACCATTTCATTTGCACCTGTGGGCAGCGTGAATTGATTATATGGGGAGCGTAAATGAACTGGTTATGGGGGTGGGGGTTTAAAGACAGTATTTCTGTTAGCAATAACTTCATTAAGAAGAGTTAGTGAAATAGCAGTCATAATAATCTCAGAACCATATTTGCAGATTTTCCAAGAAAGAATAGGTCTTGCTTTACATCCTAAATTCCTACCTAAGATAGTAGAAGTAAGACAGTTGTGAGAATGTGGCCCTTTTTACATGGGCCTCTCCCACCCATGAACATGCAGATTTCTGCGTGTTCATGGTGGGGGAGCCCCTGTCTCTTATACACATCTAGATGTGTATAAGAGACAGGTGCACACACCGTCCACACACCAGCATGCCCATGGACCACCCACCCAGCGGAGCTGTGTAAAAACAGCCTGTGAGGAGCCACTCGAAGACAAACAGAAGGTTGCTGCCTTGTAAACAAGGTTCTTTGAGATGGCTCCTAACATTCTCACAACACCCACCCTTCCAGCCCCGCATGGAATTTTCTTATATTCCTAGAAAGGGTTGGAAGGAACTGTCATTCTGAAGGGGAGAGTGCTTTTTATATTAGAGGAGCTCGAGACCATCACGTGGTCTATTATTTGAATAGGGTGAGCATGGACAACTCAGTTGTGAGAATGTTGGGTGCCATCTCGAAGAACCTTCTTTACAAGGCAACCAACTTCTGATCACTCACTGGGGAGAAGTTGTTTGTTTAAAAACAGCTTTATCTCCCAGTCCGTCAGTCCAATGACAGGTGAGGGATGGGGGGGACCCCCCCATTATGAGGGGGTGCCCTGCACCCGGGCCTCCTCCAGTCCAATCCATGCACAGGGCTGCCCCTGTGGGGCCAGTCAGCGGTCCCTGGTGCCTAGCAGCCCCCGGCTTTATCCCAGGTTTGCTCAATGGATGCTACGCCCCTGATGAGAAGAGTGTGTGTGTGTGACTGAGAGAAATAGATGGTGAGGTGGGGGGTGAATGGGAAAGAATGAATGAGAGAGTGGTGTGTGGTGTCCCCCCTCCCATGTCTGTTGCCTCTTTCCTCCCTCTGCCTCCCACCTCTCCCCATGGCTTCCCCCTCTCCTCCTGCCCCCATGTCTCCTGGATGTGACCCACCTGCTGTCCCCTCCTGCCTAGCAGCCAAAGCCTGACTCTGCTCCCAAGGCCTCCCTGAAGACCCAGGCCCAGCAGCATCTGAGGCAAGGGCCAGCTGGCCAAGAAAATACCTTTTCCTCTCCTTCCCCGATCTAAGCTCATTTGTGCTGCTGCACCCCTGGGTGGGGGGTATGGCAGTGGACTGGGGCCATCTAGGTCAGGGTTTGGGAAGGGGCTGGGGGTGGTGTGACCGTTAGGGGGTTGTTTGATATGTTTGATCAGTTTTTCAGTTTTTTGGTGCTGAAGATACAAGCCCACATTCAGGAACTGGAAATGGGCCACATAAAATTTTGTAGAGGGCTGTGTTTGGCCCCATGGCCTGCTTTAGCCTCTAGAGAATCCTTGTGGGGATCCAGGCAGTTACAGCAGAAGGCCAGGAACTCTCTGTCATTTGACAGCAGCCTGGGGAAACAGCTGCCACCAGGAAGCTTTGGGTCTGATCAGTTCTGTTGGAGAGGGACTAAGTGGTCTCTCACACTCCCATCTTTCTAGCCCTATCTCCCATGAGTGCTCAGCCAACCTGACTTCTCAGGATTGCAAGGTTAGAGCCAAACCAGATGAAGGGGATGAGGCTTCAATCCTAAAGCTTCTCCCCTTCCACCACAGCTGTTTAAGCTACATGACGCTCAGGTGCACGTAGGAAGAGTAGGAGCCAGATCATGAATCTGTTCCCAGTCCTTGTGTGCATACCCTCATCTCCGCTCCCTTACCCTGAGCTCAGTTTGAGGACAAGGGAAGAAACTGGATCCAGGATCCAGATCCAGGAACCAACCACCCCCACTCCAATGACAAAATGTTCTAACACAAAAAACATAACTGTTTCAAACAACATTAAAGGCAGGACCATTTCCAAAACAAAAAACTTTTCTCTTAAAAAACATTTCACGAAATACATTTACCCTAACTCCAAAAATCATGGAAATTATTTACATTTCATTATCTATATTACATAATGTAACATCTCAATTAACACAACATATCTACTTTATTTATTACCACAACTACTTACTCTTTTTACTATTTACCACTAAGTAAACTACAACATTATTTCTTTACAGGTCATTAACTTATTATCAGAAATCACCTATGAAATTTCTTCAAATCAAATGCCTTAACTCTGTCTTTTTACATGTATAGAAACTGTATAAGCTTTATACAAAGAAATTGTTAGAATAAAAATGTATACAACTTTATACAATGAAATGACTTCTATGATGAAATTCTGTATGAAAGGACAAAGTGAAGGTGTTCGTTTTGAAAAATTTCTCTTCAAGTGCTTTCCTAAACTGGGGTCAATATGCTCAAAATTCTGATATCTACTCTTAATTAAAAAAAAAAAATCTGGCATAATTGGAATTTATATTTTTAAAAATATGTCTTATTGCTCAAGAAAGAGATTGGAATTATTTACTTCTTGGGTAGATTAAAGTGAAACTCACATGAGCTAATCATTCTCATACAAAAAGGATCTGATATAAAATTATACACAACTTTCTTGTTTTATAGTGATATAAAAAGGACACAAAAGGTTTTGTATATTTTTAAAAGTCAAATTTGACTAACTTTTTGTTTCAGCACCAGTCTCAATTGATCTTCTCGGGGGAAATCGCTGTTCCTTTCTCTCTCTCTCAAGGTATCTCATCACCAAACTTTGCAGAACAAAGCTCAATACTATATCAGCCAGTCTCCAGGCAGAACAATGAGTATGTCACAAATTAATTAATAATTAACTAGGTTCTGATGTGATCATTGTTCTTCCAAGTTCCCATCTAATCTACAGAGGTGCCCATTATAAATCAACTGGTCTCAAGACAAAAACACCATGATTAGAAAGACTCCAATTTCAATAGATGTTCAGTATACAATTTAAGGGGGTGGCAGAAGCTACTCCCATTGAAATATGTAATACAACCATAAAGTAGCAGAACTGTCACTGACTTCAAAGCAGTTGAAATCTGAAATAGCATTTTATTAATACTTCATACTTGTCAGGGGAGGGGGGTCTAAACGGGAGTCCTTAACAAGGTTCGGGGTCCTGTCCCACCAATCACACACACTTGTCCAGGAGGCAAAACCACTATCTGCAATGCTCACTGTAATCTGATTCCAGGGGGGGAAAGTGCCCGTTAGGATAGTGTATTTACCCGTAATATCTCCTAAGAGACTTAGGCCTATCTCATCATGGGGCGCCGAGTAAACTGTGCAGGAGTGTTCCTCCTTTCCACCACCCACCACCCTACAACCACACCCCACGCAAATCCAGGTGGGGGGGGGGGAAGGAAAAATTAGTGTGGGAAGTGGAGGACGCACAGGGAAGGGCTCCAGGAAACGGAACTGGAAGAGGGAACTCTCCTACCAGGGAACTGGGAACTAGGAGGTCCCTGGGAAGGAGGGAAGGGCAGACCCACCCTGGACCAAAGGCCCCACGAACTCACTCACACGCTGCGAGGTGAGGATGCGGGGAGCATGGAAACATGCACATGCTCACACTCATGGTCCAGAGGCAACACAGGAACACAGCAGGGAATCACAAAGCGGGAAACCTTCAACTAGAGGGTTCACGCTCTCGCTCTCTCTCTATCCAGGGGGCCAGTCTTGTGCAGATCACCGGCGCTGTTCCCCTTGAAGCGCTGGCGTATATGGGAGAAGCCACACCCCCTTGCCGTGCCTGGAGCTGCAGCAAGCATCTCGTGCATCCAGGCTCCACCCCCACATCCTGCACGGCGGAGGGGAGAGGTTCCTTTACAGGTTCCGGTGGTGGCGGTTGCCCTGCAACCGCCGCATCTTGTGCATCTCCAGGAAGGGGGGCAGGTATGTCTGCTGAGGTGGGGGGCTATCTGCCTTACTGCCTCAGCCTTGTCTGCCCTGGGGGGTTCCTCTGCCCTCACAGGGTCCCCCTCCTGGGGGAAACCCTTATAGTACCCCCTCGCCGAGCCCCCTGCCCAAGGGTCCAATGAGGGCCAGGCTTCTCGGGGTGGTGGAAATGAAAACGCTGAGTAAAGTGAGGGGCAGAGACCTGGGAGGCAGCCACCCAGGTACGATCATTGGGCCCAAACACTTCCCAGTCAATCAAATATTGAAGATGACCCCTTCTGATTCAGGAATCAAGAATAGCTCGTACCTTGTAGCTCGCATCTTCAAATGTGCCGAGGGGCAACTCAATAGGCATCAAAGGAGGAGGCACTGAGTCTGAGGCTTTCTTGAGAAGGGAAATATGGAAGGTGGGGTGAATTTGAAGACGTACCGGAAGCTTTACCTTATAGGTGACTTCATTTAGTTGTTTAAGTATAGGGTAGGGATGCATATACCTATTATCCAACTTAGAAGAGGGCCAAGCGGAGGTGTAGTGTCAGCTGTCTACCCATACATGGTCTCCCGGTTGGAGAGGGGTGGCCAACTGTCGGTGTCGGTCAGCAGCTTGCTTATATTTTTTGTGAGATTTGGCTAGAGTGATCTTGGTGAGGTGCTGAGCTGAGCGGATGTGTTGTAGAAGACTCCCGGAGGCAGGTACCTGTATTGCAGCCATATGAGGAAGTCCGATTTGGGGGTGATATCCATATGAGATAAAAAAAGGGGGAGTTGCCTAGTGAGGCATTAAGAGCATTGTTATGTGCAAATTCCACTAAGGGAAGCCATGTGTACCAGTCATCCTGAAGGTAATTGATGTAACAGTGTAGATATTGTTCAATGTCCTGGTTTACTTGCTCTACCTGGCCATTGGCCTGAGAATGGTAGGTGGTTGTGGGTTTCAATTGTATGTGGAGTGCGGTAAACAGGGCATGCCAAAAGCGGGAGACAAATTGAGACCCCCGATCACTAATTAGTTCTAGGGGCCATCCATGCAACCGGACAATATGGCGTATGAACAAAAGAGTGGAGGGCAGCCCCTTGCAGGCAATGAAATGGGCCATCTTTGTAAAATGGTCCGCCACCACACATACGGTGGTGTATCCCTGTGAGGAGCGTAAGTCGACTATAAAGTCTATTCCCACCCTTTGCCAAGGACCCTGAGGCGGTTCCACAAGCTGGAGGAGGCCCATGGTTGCTTGTTGGGGTACCTTGGTGCGAGCACAGGTGGCACACTGGCTTACATGATGTCGAACGTCTGACAAGAGGGATGGCCACCAGAAGGAATGCTGGATTAGATGATACATGCGGTCTTGGCCTGGATGTCCTGCAAGGGAGGCATCATGATGAGCCCATAAGATCTGAGGGCAACAAGAGGAGAGGCCAACAATACGCCCCTGCTGTCGCACCAGTCCATCGTGTTCACTATAGGATGGATCAGATGCGGGTAATAGTTCTCATGCGGTGGCTTCCACCAAGTGCGCATGCGTCGTATAAGCTGCCGCGAAGACTCTTGGGTCAAGGATGGGGCCCTTAGGGGTTTTTGAATCACTGGTGTTTTCGGGGTAGCGTGATAATGCATCCGCTAGGATGTTCAATTTTCCCGGACGGTTTTGGATGGTGAAGGTGAAACGTGCGAAAAAGAGTGCCCATCGCGCATGTCGGGCATTATTGATTTGTGCCGTTTGCAAGTAGGTTAAGTTTTTATGATTGGTGACAACGGTGATAGGATGTGGAGCACCCTCTAAGTAATGGCGCCAGGCTTCAAACGTGGCCTTGATGGCTAATAGTTCTCGGTCGAAGATGGAGTCGTTTTGTTCAGCAGGAGATAATTGACGAGACTAGTAAGCACAGGGTAACATATGGTCGTGTCCAGGTGCCTTTTGGGAAAGTACGGCCCCAGGGTCTTTCTAGAGACATCAGCTTCCACCTGAAATGGTTGTTGAAAGTTGGGGCGACAGAGGAGCAGAGCCGATAGAAATGCTTCTCTTAACAGCTGAAAGCTTGAGTGCTGCTCGGGTCTCCATACGAATTTGTGGTGCTTTTTTAGGAGCTGCGTGAGGGGGGTTGTGAGCTTGGCAAAATGCGGAATGTACTGATGATAACAGTTAACGTTTCCAAGGAAACGTTGGAGCGCCTTTACTGTTTTCGGTGGGGGCCATTGTTGGATGGCCTCCACCTTGCGGGGGTCCATCTGAATTCCGGTTGGGGTAATAACAAACCCCAGAAAATCCACAGAGGTCAGATGGAAGGCGCATTTTTCCAATTTACAATAAAGTTTATGGGTGCAGAGACGTTGAAGAACTCGTTGTATGTGATTTACATGCTGTTCTCGGGTGGCAGACTATATTAGAATATTATCAAGGTATGCTATTACAAATATGTCCAAGAGATGGCAAAGGATGTCATTAATAAAGTGCTGGAAGGTGGCAGGAGCATTAGCAAGGCCAAAAGGCATCACCAAAGTGACCGTAGTGTGTACAGAAAGCTGTCTTCCACTCTTCCCATTCTTGCACTCGTACGAGGTTGTAGGCTCCTCGTAAATCTAATTAAGTAAAAATCGTGGTGCCTTGGAGGCGATTCAGAAGCTCGGGGATGAGGGGTAAGGGCTACTGGTTCTTAATTGTGACCTTGTTCAGATCCCGGTAATCAATACAGGGACGGAGCCTCCCGTCCTTTTTAGGTACAAAGAAAATGGGAGCCCCCACAGGGGAGCAATAATGTCGAATAAATCCATTTCCCAGAGCCTCTTCAATATAGAGGTGAAGTGTTTCAAGTTCTGGTGCAGAAAGGGCATATATTAGGGGTGGGAAGTTTGGTACATCTGGTATCTGATACTGCCGGTATTTTGCTGTACTGGCAGTATCAGATTGCTCCGGTATTTGGGGGTACCAGTACCAGTTCCCCGTGCCGGATTTTTTTACATTGCGGCCATTGAAATGAATGGCCACAATGTAAAAAAAAGAAACAAAAAAACCCCAACCACTTTCTCTCCCCAGTCCAGGCTGCATGCCGCCAGCAGCGACCCAGAGCCCGCACCATCAGGGTGATCCCTGAGGTGGGGGGTGGTTTAACACCCCCCAACCCAGGGATCACCCTAGCTCCCCACCCAGGGATCGCCTACCTTTGGTGCTCTGGGCGGCGGCGGCAGCACGGCAGTCTGGCGGCTTCAGCTCTGGCTGGTGGCTTCAGCGCTTACTAGTCCTTCCAGGGAAGTTCCAGGTTTCCCCGGAAGGCCTAGAAAGTGCTGAAGCCACCAGCCAACGCTGAAGCCTCCGGACCACCGTGCTTCCACCGCCACCTCTGTCGCCGCCTCTACCACCCGGAGCACCAAAGGTAAGAAATCCCTGGGTGGGGAGGAAGGGTGATCCCTGGGGTGGGGTGTGTGTTAAACCACCCCCCACGCCATGGATCACCCTAGTACCTGCTGGTGCAGGCTCCAGGTCGACGGCAGCGGCCCAGAACCCACACTAGTAGGGACTTAGGGTAAAAAAAATATTTTTAAAAAATCCAGGCTGGGCAGGGTGGGCGGGGGGTGCCCCCCCTTCCACCCACACAGCCTGGGAGGGGGAGGGGGGAGGTATTGGTTTCCCCCCCATTGATTTCAATGGGGACAGTTCCCCATTGAAATTGATGGAATAAATCTGGTACCGTTAAACCAGTTTTAATCTGGTAAACTGGTTTTTTGTAAACCGGTAACCGGTAAAACCGGTAACCGTTTTTTTGCCAGATGTCCCACCCCTAGCGTATATACGCCCAAACGGGGGTTTCGCCCCTGGTTGCAGGTCAATCAGACAATCATAGGATCTGTGGGGGGGAAGCGTCGATGCTGATTATTTACTAAAGACGTCTTGGTATTGTTGATACTCTTCAGGTAGCAGTTTCGGGTCTATCCCAGAAGACCCCATAACCACAGTGACGGCCCCGAACTCTGGGGTAGGGAGAACACAGGCCTTCAGACAACCCTCTGATGTCAGCTGCACCTGGTTGGTGGCCCACGAGATCCGAGGATCGTGGGCCTGGAGCCAAGGCAGCCCCAGCACAACCGGGAACACCGGAGTGCACCCGACATCAAACACAATGTTCTCTTGGTGTCTTCCAATGGTGCATTGCAACAACTTGGTCTGGGTTGTGATAGGACTGGATACCAGGAGGGAGCCATCTATGGTAAGAACTAGGGGTGGGACATCAAGGCAATTACCAGTTACCGGTTTTACCAGTTACCAGATTAAAAAACAACAGATTACCGGATTTGTACCAGTTTACCGGTACCGGATTTGTTCCATTGATTTCAATGGGGAACTGTCCCCATTGAAATCAATGGGGAAAAAACAAAAACCTCCCCCCTCCCCCTCCCAGACTGTGTGGGTGGAAGGGGGGGAACCCCCCACCCACCCTGCCCAGCCTGGATTAAAAAATTTTTTTTTTAAGTCCCACTCCCTACTAGTGTGGGCTCCGGGCCACCGCCGGCAACCCAGAGCCTGCACCAACAAGTACTAGGGAGATCCCTGGGGTTGGGGGTGGTTTAACACACTCCCCACCCCGGGATCACCCTACCTCCCCACCCAGGGATCGCCTACCTTACGCTCCAGGCAGCGGCAGCGGTCCGGTGGCTTCAGCACTGACTGTGGCTGCCGGCTTCAGCACTACTAGGCCTTCTGGTGAACTTCCGGGTTTCCCCGGAAGGCCTAGTAGTGCTGAAGCCAGCAGCCACAGCCAGTGCTGAAGCCGCTGGACTGCCGCTGCCCAGAGCGCAAGGTAGGTGATCCCTGGGTGGGGAGGTAGGGTGATCCCTGGGGTGGGGTGTGTGTTAAACCACCCCCACCCCAGGCATCCCCCTAGTACTTGCTGGTGCAGGCTCTGGGTCGCCAGCAGCAGTCCGGAGCCCACACTAGTAGGGAGTGCGACTTAAAAAAAATATTTTTTTAATCCAGACTGGGCAGGGTGGGTGGGGGTGCCCCCCCTTCCACCCACACAGTCTGGGAGGGGGAGGGGGAAGGTTTTTGGTTTTTTTTCCATTGATTTCAATGGGGACAGTTCCCCATTGAAATCAATGGAACAAATCCGGTACCGGTTACAAATCCGGTAATCCGGTTTTTTTGAATCTGGTAACCGGTAAAACCAGTAACCGTTAATTGCCTTGATGTCCCACCCCTAGTTCTTACCATAGATGGCTCCCTCCTGGTATCCAGTCCTATCACAACCCAGACCAAGTTGTTGCAATGCACCATTGGAAGACACCAAGAGAACATTGTGTTTGATATCGGGTGTACTCTGGTGTTCCCGGTCATGCTGGGGCTGCCTTGGCTCTGTAGTGCTGAAGCCGGCAGCCATAACCAGAGCTGAAGCCGCTGGACCGCCGCCGCCCAGAGCGCAAGGTAGGTGATCCCTTGGTAGGGAGGTAGGGTGATCCCTGGGGTGGGGGGGTGTTAAACCACACCCCCACCCCAGGGATCACCCTAGTACAGTACTAGTACCTATACCTAGTCCTACCTACCTGCTGGTGCGGGCTCTGGGTCACCGGCAGCAGCCCGGAGCCTGCACTAGCAGGGACTTTGGGGGGAAATTTTTTTTAAAAAAAATCCAGGCTGAGAAGGGTGGGTGGGAGGTGCCCCCCTTCCACCCATGCAGCCTGGACTGGGGAAGGAAAGTGGGGGGTTTGTGTGTTTTTTTTTTTTACATTGCAGCCATTCATTTGAATGGCCGCAATGTAAAAAATCCAGTACGGGGAATCCGGTAAATTACCCTGGATTACCGGGTTTAATCCGATACTGCTGGTACACCAAATACCGGCAGTATCGGATACCGGAAGATCCGGAATTCCCACCCCTAGTAAGAACAGGTTCAGGGGTGGCCTTGGGTTCAGTGGGAATCTGGTGAGTATGGGCTAGACCAATGTCCATAAAATTGCTGGAAGCTCCAGAATCCACTAACGCCCAGGTGACGAACGAACGGTAGGGGGATACCCTGATAGTCACGGGGATCCGTAGATGGGTGTGCAACATAGCGGAGGTCAAGTGGAGTAGCTTCCTGGCTGGGGCGGCCCCTGTCTGCTCCGGCCACTGGCATTTCCTGCTTCCCAGTTTGAGGAAGCAAGTGCCGGGCAGGCCTGAATAAAATGTGCTGCGTCCCCACAGTAGTAGCATTCACGGGACTTCTACCATTGCTTCCTCTCTTCTCTGGTAAGGGGACCCCGCACGGCTCCTAATTGCATTGGCTCTGGCTCTTCGGGTCTGGTATTGTCAGCGCCCGGCAGGAAACAGGCGAGGGGCATAGGAATGGCCCTCCTGTCTTCGCTCCCTTCGACGCTCTGTCAGGCGGGCGTCAATCTGGAGAGTAAGGGTCGCTAGTTTACTCCAGGTGTCAGGAAGCTCTGTGAAGGCCAGTTGATCTTTCAATTCATCATTCAGCCCTCATTGAAACAAGACACTGAGGACATCCTCTGCCCATTGCAGCTCGAGTGCCAGCTATTTGAATCATGTAATGTACTCAAGAACGGTACCCTTCCCTTGCTTGATGGACATGATCTGGGCTTGCACATCTCGGGCGCGCCGAGGGTGGTCAAAAAATGAAGCACATTCTTTGACAAAATCAGCGTAATTGGCTAGCAGGGGACTTTTATCTTTCAATAGTGAGGTAGCCCAATCCAGAGCAAGCCCACCTAAATTACCGATCACAAAAGCGACCTTAAGGCTATCGGTGGAGTAGGTGGTAGGCTGCATTGTAAAGGTGAGGTAGCACAATGCAATAAATCCCTGAAAGGCCCATCGATCCCCATGAAATTTTTAAATCTGGGGCCCTTTAGGTTCCCGGGGATGGGGTGCCCAGCAGCGGGTGCCTCTGCAGCTGCCCTACGGAAAGGGCAGCAGCCACAGGAGCGGGTGCCATTGGACTGGCTTTGATTGCTGCTTCCAATTCCCTTTGTTTGTCCTTAACCTCACACATCTCTATAGCCAAGGCTTGGACTGCTCGTACTAGCTCCCCGATCTGTTGGGCCACATCCATTGTGGGTGGGAAAAAAAGGGTACTTCCTTCCTAAGCCAGGAAGGATGTTTGGGACAGCGATTCTGTCAGGGGAGGGGGGTCTAAATGGGAGTCCTTAGCAAGGTTCGGGGTCCTGTCCCACCAATCACACACACTTGTCCAGGAGGCAAAACCACTACCTGCAATGCTCGCTATAATCTGATTCCAGGGGGGGAAAGTGCCCATCAGGATAGTGTATTTACCCGTAATATCTCCTAAGAGACTTAGGCCTATCTCATCATGGGGCGCCGAGTAATCTGTGCAGGATTGTTCCTCCTTTCCATCACCCACCACCCTACAATCACACCCCACGCAAATCCAGGTTGTGGGGGGGGGGGGAAGGAAATATTAGTGTGGGAAGCGGAGGGCACACAGGGAAGGGCTCCAGGAAACAGGGAACTGGAAGAGGGAATTCTCACACCAGGGAACTGGGAACGTGGTAGGAGGTCCCTGGGAATGAGGGAAGGGCAGACCCGCCCTGGGTCAAAGGCCCCATGCACTCACTCACATGCCGTGAGGTGAGCATAAGGGGAGGGGGGCAGGGAAGCACTCACATGCTCACACTCACGGTCCAGAGGCAACACAGGAATACAGCAGGGAATCACAAAGCGGGAAACCTTCAACTAGAGGGTTCACGCTCTCTCGCTCTCTCTCTCTCTATCCAGGGGGCCAGTCTTGTGCAGATCACCAGCGCTGTTCCCCTTACAGCGCTGGCATATATGGGAGAAGCCATGCCCCCTTGCCTTGCCTGGAGCCGCAGTGAGCGTCTCAGGCGTCCAGGATCCACCCCCACATCCTGCATGGCGGCAGGGGGAGGTTCCTTTACAGGTTCTGGTTGTGGCGGTTGCCCTGCAACCGCCGCGTCTTGTGCATCTCCAGGAAGGGAGGCAGGTATGTCTGCTGAGGTGGGGGATTGTCTGCCTTACTGCCTCAGCCTTGTCTGTCCTGAGGGGTTCCTCCGCCCCCGCAGGGTCCCCCTCCTGGAGGAAACCCTTATAATATTTTAATACACAGATTTTAACGTCATGAGGTCTGGGTTCCATCTTTTCACACACTAATGTGAGACACATAACATATTTCAGGTAGCAATTGGCTCCAACTGTCATTTCTTCTCCATATAAAGTTTCTCTGCCTCAGTGGACATATTTATCAAGTAGCCAGTGCCTCTTTAATTAACTGACTGGTACTATAGGGTAAACTAATTTATTCACTGTCAAAGAGCAAAAGTCACATATGAATGCAACTTGTAGCAATTTCAGGTTCACTGATGGTCACTGAGACTTGGTGAAAATAAAGTTAGCAAGAATGTTCTGGGGTCCTTCTGGCCAGAACCAACACTTCTTGGGATATCATCCATAGTGCAGATGTGGAGAGGGCTAAAAGATTCCTTTTTCAACATGCATTAAATCAGCTGATGAAACATATGTTAAACCCCTGTTATTTGATGTGTTGCCACATAATACATTACTACTTGAAAAATGTTACATGTAAAATAGGCCTTAGGGCTCATTTACACACTGGTCTCCCAGTGGAGGGAGACCACAAGGATTGCAGCCCATGCTGCCTTCCCCCTTAGGGTGGGGGGCATTTTGTAAAAAGGGGATTTGCAAGGTAAGGAAACCTTTACACAACACCTCTCCCCTTCAACACAACACAGCATGGACTATGTTTCATGTTGGCACCCCTCACTGGGAGACAGATGTGAATAAGACCTTACACAAGTCAATTTCTATCAGTCTCCTCATCTGAAAACACAAGGGCATGTACCAGAGCCTACTCTACAGTAGATGCTTTATGTTGCTGTGATGCTTTATTTAGCCTTGGTTGCAAATCATTCTGATTTCTTCAGAAGAAAAGGACCATAAATGAAAGAACAGCCTTATATAGTTACAATATCGTTATTATGGTTATTTTTTATTCTCCTGTTCGGAATATCAAGTACCACATTTGAACATGGCATGGATTGTCTTTCTGGTCTTTAGAACTGCTCTTAAAGCCAAGCACACACAGACCTTTCCAAGAACCCAATCCTGAAATGTGCTGAGTGACCCTTGAGAGTTGAAGAGACCTCTCAACTCATCCTGAAGACAAAGCAAACTGAAGCCACTCAGGCACTCCTCACATTATACGATTCGGCCTCGAACTTAGACACCAACAGTTCTAGGAGCAGAAAAAATACTCTGTATTTTGGCAAAGAAATAAGCATAGTTTCAACTCCAGCTTTGGTCATTTGTAGACAGGATATATGCAAGCATAATAAATGTGTGTTAATAAATGTGATGGCGGACTGTCAGCATTACGAAACCCGCCTCTAGCATGGTTCTGACCAAGTCGAACTGGACAATAAACATGCTGGCAGCAAAGCAGCCAGGGAGGGCAGGGAACTGCACAACCAAGTGACTCACTGGCCCGCCCTTAACCTGCACTGCACCCAGTGTCCTACCCCCTACCATGAATGGGAGCCAGCTATGGCAGACCTCATTAGAGCCAGGTCACAGTGGGCTAAAATATGTGATTGTTCGCTGTGGCCAAATTTGGCCTGATCAAGTAGGCCATAGCCCAGACTGTGACCCCACAGGTCTCCAGGACCACAGTCCAGGATCACCGCTGACATACCTGGACTGTGGTCCTGGACAAAATCCCAGGACAAAATCCCAGGACAAAATCTGACACAGTAACAACAAACATGTTGGTGGCTCATGGGCCAAAGCAGACCAAAGTGGACCACCATCACATTTGTTAACACCCACTAAGACAATTGCAAACTAGAGAAGAAGACCTTCACTGGAAGTATGATATAGAAGAAAGCTTTCTTCTTGCATTAATGGACATTCCAAACTTGCTGAATGCTAAGATCACTTATTATGTTGACCTACTTTTAACCTTATTGACCCTTTTTACATAGGACTCTCCCACTCATGAGCATGCAGAAATCTGGGTGTTCATGAGTGGGAGAGCCCCGTGTGAAGGACGCAGCGTGGGCGCATGCGGTGAGTGGAGGTGTGTGGATGCTCCCGCCTAACATGCATCCCTATGCAACCACCACTCATCCACACGCACAGAACAACTGGGGAAAACAGAGCTTTCTCTGTGCGTGTTAATGAGTGTGTGTGTGTGGGATACATTTTGTCACTTGTGTAAGACCTGGCTGTTCCACCAGGCCTTCGGTGGAGGGGATGGGTGAGAGTGGTTATGCGGGGGGGGGAGAGGGAGTTATGGCAGGGCTTGTGTCTTCTTGTTCTATTTTTAAGTTGGGTGGGAATGTCATTTTATATTTATATGATTTTATTGTGATTATGTTGTTTTTATTTATATGATATTGTAAGCCGCCCCAAGCCACGTGGGGTAGAGTTGGGCGGGGTATTAAATTGTTAAAAATAAAGTAAAATAATTAAATTTGCACCCTTATGCACCCCCTGCCCACCCACCATGCACACACCGACTTGACCACAGACCACCCACTCTGCAGGGCCATGTGAAAACAGCCATTGTTTGGAAATATTAAAGGCTTCCAGGGTCCTTATATTATAGAGCAGAAGCATCTGCTCTATAGTTAAGGTAAGACCACTGTTATAATCACAAAAACTCTAAGGAAATGTGTGAGTGACACCAAGTTATAGCCATAGGATTATAGAGTTGGAAGGAACAGCACTGGTTATCTAGTCCACCCTCCTGCTCCTACAGAGGATATTCGACAGCATCGTTTACTGCCCTCTTTCCACTTGCTGTTTCCAAATGATAACAATGGGCCTCTGGCTGAGGTAAACAATGGGCCACCTTGCTGACCTCTGCCGTCCTCCTGTCCCGACATAGCAAGACTGGGCTTGGGTGCCATTGACCAGTACTCAGTCAGCATTCATGTACAAATAGCAGCAGCGTGGTCATGCTTTCCCTGTGGTTCTTATCCTCCCAACTGCCATCTGTCCACTATTTTGTGGGTCTCTGTCCTTTTGTTTTGCTTCTGCCTTTTTTTCTTTTTTTCTTCTTCTCTGTAACTGGTCCCAAATTTGACTGTAAGAGGCTTGAATCTTGTTAAGAGTTTTTGTTTTTCGATTCAAATGGGCCGCCTGTAGTTTTGTGTGTACCGTTTTTGTCATGAATCTGATGGATTTGTCCTTGGCGTCCTTACCCAAACCCTTGCAGATTCTGTTAATAATGTCACCCTTCTTAGGGTGCCTCCTTTAAACCCTGCCTCTTTGCTGTCAACCCCACTTGATGGGGAGCCGGATTACCTTCCACATGACTGTCTTGCTGTCCTTTCACAAACCTGCTGGCCCCGTCCGGACCTTTCTGATTGCCCTCAGCCAAATGCTGCTCTTAATTTGTTTGTGGATGACTCCTGTCGGCGTAAAAACAACACGCTGTCTGTTGCTTATGCTGTTTGCAATCAGTTTGAAGTCCTGGAGGTTTTTTCTTTGCCTGAACTGCGCAGTGCTCAACTTGCAGAGCTGGTTGCCCTTACCCAGACTTGTACACTGGCTCATAAACAATCTGCTAACATTTTCACTGACTCTCTCTATGTGTTTGGTGTCTGTCACTCCTTTGGCACCATTTGGCGGAAACGGGAATTCCTTACTTCTACTAAATCTCCAATCGCTTATGCTCCATCTGTTATTCATGTTCGTGCCCATACGGGTGCCTCCACTTCTGAGGCCCGGGTAAATCACCTGGCTGATAATGCTGCCCAACAAGCAGCCAGGTGTGGCCCTCCTACAAATCTTGTTATGGCAGTATCTTTTTCAGCACCGCTCTCACCCGCTCCTGATGAGTCCGAATTTTGCTCCCTCCAAAATTTTGCTGGTGTAGGTGAACGTCTCATTTGGACCAAGGCTGGCTGCATTCCCTATGCTGATGGCATCCTTCGTCACCCTGATGGCCGACCAGTGGCCCCTCGGGCTCTCCTCAAGCATCTTGTTCATGTGGCTCACCTTCGTTCACACACGAGCAAAGGGGGAATCAAAGGGGGGCTCACCACCCAGATTTCCACTCACTGGTTTGCTCCCTTTGTTGCCACGGAAGCTTGCCAACTCACCAGTTCCTGCCCCACTTGTCAACTGTTTAACATTGCTAAGGCCACCCCAGTCCACAGTTCCCCACGACTGTGGGCTGAGGGTCCTTTTCTTCACCTACAGATTGACTTTGATGATTTGCCTCCAGCACAAGGCTACAAGCACATGCTGGTGGTCATCTGTCTTTACTCCGGCTGGACGGAGGCCTTCCCCTGCCAAAAGACTGATGCAACCACGGTTGCCAAACATCTTTTAAAAACTTTATCCCAAGGTTTGGAATACTTCTCTCCATTGACTGTGACATGGGCTCTCATTTCACCACCCAGCTCACTAAGACTCTGTGTAAAACTTTGGGTATTAGCCTCTATTTCCACATGCCCTACCATCCACAAAGTAGTGGCCAGGTGGAACGCAAAAACTCTGACCGCAAAACCAGAAAACCAGATTGTCAAAGGTTGTGCATGACACCGGTTTGCCCTGGCCTGAAAACTTGTCTCTCATCCTCTTGGCCACCCGTTCAAACCCCAATCAAAAACACAGCCTGTCCCCCTTCGAGTTGGTCATGGAATGACCCATGAGGGTGGGGGGTGAAGCCCAGGGTGGCTGGAAAGGAGGGTCTCACTGAACTTTCTGACAGTATTGCTGATTCCCCCCCTGTTAGTGCCTGTCATTCAGAAGGGCTTACTTTGCTACACCTACAAGGGCCCGCACTTCATGGGAAATAGCACCTGTGACTACACCATATCATGCACATGTAACACATCTATCTGAAATGTTCCCATATACTTTTCAGCTTCCTGTGATTTCTCTAAGTTCAGGATGCGCACCTGGGTGGGGACCTATTACATTTGTGGTCACACAGCCTGCAAATGGTTGCCCACCAACTGGGGGGGGGGGGCAGCTGCTATATAGGGTATGTTCTCCCAGCCATCCAAGTCCTAGACATGCCCCCAAAGGGGGGTCCCCAGAAGTCTCAGACACTGGATTGTGCACCCACTCCAAATGAGCTGTTAAGCGTGTCCGTTTAAAACCATTAGTGGTTGAGGCCTTTTCGCTTCCTCAAAAGCCTCAAAAGGGGGGAATTATGGAAGAATCCCATTATGTCTAATTGACCAAGCTTTTAGGTCAGAGCCTAAAAGAACTTTGCAAGGCAGGGACACATATGTCTCAGCGTGTTTGCTAAAAAACTTCATGAGCTACATGTAGTACTGATACTTCAGTTTCCTGTGTATGTGGGTTCTGTGGTGAGCTACATCTTCCGGACAGGTGTCTGCAGGCCATCTCCTCCCCTGCAGTAGCTAGAGCTGAATTGAAAAGGTCATAGCCACTAAAAAAAACCTCTACCCTTTGCCTGGCAACAGCTATATGTGTCAGTGGGGCAGGGGGAAAGGGCGTGGCCCTGGACGGCCCGGGAAGGGCCTAACCCCCCACACACCCACCGCTCGAGTCTCTCCACGCACACGCCCAGGCACCCTCTCTGGCAGGAATCTATCTGGGAATCCAAGCCCGTCAGGATAGTATGTGGGCCGTTCCGTGGGCTTGCGCACCTGGAACTTAGGCCCCTATCATCATAGGGCGCTTGATGAGGAGCAGGGGCCTGAGCCACTGGAACCCAGTCTGTCACCACACACGGCTCCCACACTCCAGGGGAACGGGAAGGGAATACGTGAGGAGGACGTGCCCGGGTAGGAGGGGATAGGGCCCAGGAAGACAAAATGGTGGACGGGGACGCAGTCAGATACAACAAGGGATAATGGCAAGGTAGCCCAGGGAGGGTGGAAGGATCAAGGACAAGGCGACACACTCTAGCACTCACTCGCTCACTGGTCACAAGGGAAGGGGGAATAGGAAGACACACACGCACTCGCACACTCTATAATTATCTCTAAGTCTGAGGTCAAAGGCACACGCTCGATACTTAGCTCTGTCAATGGGCCGGTTTCCACTCAATCACCAGCGCCGAGTGTCTCTCGGCGCTGGCTTTTATATGCCTAGCCCCGCCCCTCTGCGTGCCCCCGCAGGCGTGCGGAGCGCCGCAGAGGGGGCGTGGCCTCCTTCTGTTTTCGGCCGCTTGCTTGTTTCTCGCCCTGGGGCCCCGCCCGCATGCGTTGTACGGGCAGGGTTAACCCTCCCTCCTGCCGGGGGGGCGGCGGAGGTGGCGCCTCCTGCTCCGCTTGTGCCGCCGGCACCGGAGCCGGGCCCCTGCACCGTGGTCGGCCCCGCCCCCCTCGGCGGCCCATGACAATATGGTAATTCTGTGCTTGCGCAGTGCCAAAATCATTGTATAAGCTATTAGACTGTATCCATTTAAGGAAGTGTTGTATGTGTACACTTGCAACTGGTCCATGCCCCTTTTTGCACTGATGAACTATGTATAAATTGACTTGCCTCACATCTGCCCAAGGTCTATCAGCATTGTATTTTCTAGATAGCCCCGTAGCTGCGTACTTGAATAAAGCTGGTGCACCTTTGGAACACCCATCTTGTTTGGCCTCCTCTAATTCCTTCTGGGACAGGAAATTCCACCACAGAAGTCTCCCCAAATCCTTTGTTTAGTACCCTTTCACTGCCCCTAGTTTTCCCCTCAACCTCTGAGAAATCTTTGGACCTAGATACATGCGGCTAGTCTGTACATGTCTAAGTTAAGGGTTCTCCCAGACCTTGGTCTGCCCGTTCTCCTTCTTCCATTCCCCGAACGCTGCTGGATCCATGGGTCGCCTGTCCCCTATCAACAGGCTAGGAAAGGTAACCTCAGGTCCAGCTCTTCCAGTCAGGTGGGGAAGCCCCCCCCCCTCTCTCTCTCAGTCCCTCTTTGCTGAGCCTTTTCTGGATTCCCCCCTGCCTACCTTACTTTCACTTTCCAAGCTGCTGCTCATAATTTTCCCCTTTAGAAATCCCACCAGCCAGACCGGGACTGTACTTCTTTGTTTTTGTGTAGCAATAAACTTGTTGTTATTGGACACCTGTCTCTCTCTCTCTCTCTCTCTCTCTCTTTCTATTTGGGGAAGGTACATAAACTGCCTGTAGTGCATACTGTCTCCAGCCTGATCCTTTTGAACACGTGGAGACCCTGGTTTAAGTAATTAATCTAATTCCCCATGTAGTAGAGGAACAGTGATTATTGGGGCACATTGCCTTGAGAGGTCACGAGTGGGAGGGAGTCTCCTGTTAACACCACCAGTCTCATGGCAATCTGTGATTGCTCAATGCCTGCTGCCTCCCACAACCAACCAGGGGGCTCTGGGGGAGCACACTGCAACCCTTTATAATGGGAGGACCATGTTTTTTATCTCTGTTCTGTGAAAGCTCTCTGCTTGCCAGGTTGGGTTTTACAGAACTGGTGCTTGCACACACAAAAATCCTCCCTAGCCCATATAGGTATTTAGGCTAAACTGTTCTATTATACATATTAGGATTATATGATGGTAGGATAGGTTAGGTTTTGTGTATATATAATTAGATCATACAGTACTTATTTGACTGTGTGTGCACTTGTGTGTACAATGAGAAAGGGAAGGACTACTAGTTCAGGCTCTGGGGCAGGTGGCCCTGGTAGAGGGCAAGGCCATGGACATGTGCGTTGGGGAGTTGGCAAGTCCACTGTCCCTTCTGCCATTGCTGGATGCCCACCGCCCAAGCTGAAGAGACCTGATTTTTTTCCCCTCAAGGCAGCAGGTCTTATCAGGGAAACAGGCTGCAGCAAAGATCTTGGGAGTGGCATCTAGTGTGGAAGGCAGGGATCCCCAGTCTTCCACTAGTAGCAGTGGCACTGGAGGAGGGAGCCAAGGGCAAGGGGTGTGTATCCAGCAGCACCACACACACACACACACACACACACACACACACACACACACACACACCCCGAAGCACCAGCAGAAGCTGGCACTGTTAGCAGTGATTTTTCACTGGGGGCAGCAATAGATATTAGTATGGGGAGCCACAACAATGATGATGATGATGCGGGTGCTGTTGCTGGGAGTGGTGCAGGGGTAACCACCTCTCCTAGGCAGGCTTCTCCCTCTGACACCCCCCCCCAGGGATTTTGAGGATTTGGGGGAGGATGTATTTGAGGGAATCCTTCCCAACCTTGGCAGCAGCAGCCCAGCTTCAGCAAATAGCACCAGGGTATCCTCTCCTCCCATGCTGCAAGGTGGTAGCAGCAGCAGCTTCAGCATGGGTGGTGTGGAGCTGGGCAGCAATGAGGGGAGCGAGGTGGAGGAGACTCCTGTTGATGATGATCCCCCTGTGGCCACATTGGGGACAAAGGCAGCAGACCCCAGCAGTGGCATGAGGGGTTCAGGAGGGTGCCCCTGGGGACCTGTGTGGGATCACTTCAAGGAAGTGATCCCAGGTGACAGCAGTCAGGTGGCCTGCCTTCACTGTGGGAAGGTAGTGTGCCATGGGACTAAGAGGGGCAATCTCAGTAATAATGACATGAATTCCCACATGAGGACCTGGCATAGGGCTTTGCTGCTGCAAGACATTGGAAACTGGGGACAGGAGTGGGTTCGCTGCTGCAGCAAGCACAAGCAGCAGCAGACCTTCCTCCTCTGCTCATGTTAAGGGAAAGGAGGAACAGCAGCAGCAGGTCCCATCTCGAACCCCCTGTCAGCAGCAACAGCAGCAGCAGCAACAGCAGCAGCAGAAGGAGGTCGCAATGGAGGATCTGGGGTTTGGGCAGTTGCGGCATGGCAGACTTTGCCATCCAGAGGCAATCAAGATCACCAGATGGTTGGGGGAGATGATTGCCCTGGATGATCAGTCATTTAGCATTGTTGAGGACCAGGGATTCCGCTGGCTGCTGACACTGTTGACACCCCAGAACCAGCTTCCCTCACACACCACCTTCAGCAGGCAGGTGGCACCCTCCCTGTGCCAAGCAGCCAGGGAGAGGGTGAGGGAGCAACTGGCCAGGGCAGGTGGGGCAGTTGTGCATTTCACCACAGACATTTGGAGCAGCTGAAATGCACAACATGCCTACTTGGCCCTGACTGCTCATTGGTGGCAGCTGCAGGTGGCAGAAGGAGAAGCAGCAGGTGGCAGGGGTGAGGGGGCAGGGTACAGGTGGGCCCTGCTTCATGCCGAGGTCTTTGATGAGAACCACATTGCCGTCAACCTAAGGGGAGCCTCGGACACCATGGTGTAGGAGTGGCTAAGGGAGGAAGCCCCATTTGCCAGGGGGTTTGTGGTAACTGATAATGCTTTGAAGGCAGTGCTTGATGGTAAGTTCCAGCACTTCCCCTGTCCACACCCTTCACCTGGTGGTAAGGGATGCCCTGGGCTTGGGGGAGAAGGCACTAGAGCGCAGCAGCAGCCCCCTTACCCTGTTAATTGAGAAGGACAGGAAGATTACAGGGTACTTTAACAAGAGCATGAATGGTGGTCACCTCTTGATGGAGAAGCAGGTGGATCTGGGGGTGCAGGAGCACTGCCTTTTGCAGGTTGTCAGCACCAGGTGGAACTCCACCTATAGCATGATGGAGCGTCTGGTGGAGCAGAGGTGGGTCCTGCACGAGGTAGCCTCAGAGGTGGAGTTTGGGGTGGAAAGGTCACTACAGCAGGATGAGTGGACAATGATGGCCCAGGCCATGCACATCCTTAAGCCCATTAAGGATGTGATGGAGAGCCTGAGAGCGGTGACAGCCACCCTGAACCACGTAACCCCCCTGGTATGAAGTCTCATCAGGAGGATAGAAGGTCCTGAGGGATCAAGGCAGGGGGGAGGAGGAGCACCAGCTTGTACCAGAGGTGGTGGCCCTGGTACAAAAGTTGAAGGAGGGGCTGATCAGGTGGTTTGACCCTGTTATATACAAGGAGGTTTATGTACTCTCCACCATGCTGGACCCCAGGGTGAAGGCGAGCATGGCAGCTTGCATGGCAGACTTCACCCTGAGGAAGCATGCTCTGGTGAAGAGGGTGTCGGCAGTTGAGAGGATCATACAGCGCCAGCATCAGAAGGGCAGCCAGGAGGGGCAAAGCAGCAGCAGCAGGAGGGTGGAGATGCAGAGCACTTTCAGGAGCAGCAGCAGCAGCAGCTCCTCAGCTATCAGGCTCCCCGAGTGTACCACCCAAGGGCAGGAAGCATGGGCACATGCAATTGGGGAGGAGGTTGGCAGCAGCAGCAGGCAGAGGGAGCAGGAGCTGGACACTGCAGAGTGGGCAGTGGCAACATAGCTCAAGGAGCCGGTGGTGGATTTCAGCAATGATCCCCTTCTTTATTGGGCAGAGAAGTGGAAAATATGGCAAGCCCTGACCAGGGTGTCACTGGAACTAGCGTTCTGCCCACCAACCAGCATGCCCAGTGAACTGGTGTTTTTGGCAGCGGGGAACATCATGAGCCCCCACCATTCAAGGATGGGTGCTGGGTTGGTGGAGCAGCTCCTGTTTCTGAAGGTCAACCTGCCGCTGCTGGGGTACCCTGACCTGCCATGGACCCAAAGTGAGGGCAGGGGCACACATGGGAGAGAGAGAGAGACTCCCTGCTAATAAAATGAGAGAGAGGGAGAGGGAGACACACTCCTGCCAATTTTGTCACCCATCGTACATGACCAGAGAGAGAGAGAGAGGTTCCCTGAGAACACGAGAGAGAGACAGAGAGGCTCCGCGCTGCTAGAATGAGAGACAGAGAGAGGGGGGGTGGGGAGAGAGGGGGGACGGGGGCATCCAGCTCAAGCTGCCACCTGCCAGAACCAGAGAGAGAGCTCATCGGCGCTCAATGCCCATATCCAGCAGCAAACCCACCAGAATGAGATGGAATTAATACACAACATAATTATGTGACTGCCTGTGTGCCTCCCTGCACCTGCTACCACCTATTGCAATGATTGACTGAAGTGTGCCCAATCACACACTAATTCTCTCTCTCTTCCTCCTATACCCTGCTCTCCATGTGGCAATTAGTCGGGGGCTTCCCAAGACTCCCCTCTCTGATATCCCACCACTTGGGGGCTTCGAAATGACTACCACCAACAGTAAGCAAAGCCTATCCAGGTATCATATGTCACCTCAGCTTCCCAAGGTGGCCCCCTGTAGGGCGATTAGGGATGGGCAAACGCGGTTCGGTAGTTCGGTGTTCGGCCCGAACTCGGCCTGTTCGGACAACCGAACACGAACACGAACACGAACACGAACACGAACACACCGAACGGACCAAACACCGAACACCGAAAAACGAAATGGCGAACACACCGAACGGAACCGAACACCGAACGACGAAATGGCCGAACAGTTCATTCAATTCGAATCGCGTTCGGTTGTGTTCGGGTGGCTAAAACATGGTCTTCTGTCAGGTCACTGGAAGGCCAAATGTAGCAGGGAGGGGGAAGTCATTTGACTCAGCTAGGAGCAGAC
>QEPC01001722.1:192089-207593 GCA_003113815.1 Sphenodon punctatus | reverse complement strand
TAGATAACAGCAACACGTAGGTGGAGAGGGGAGTAGAGGCGGATGGAGTACGCCTCAATAAGGGGAAGGAGAGAGATGGGGGAGGGGTGAAAACTAGCAGGAAGAGGTGAGGAGGAGGCCTATGCTACCACCCCGGCCTTCGGAGCGGGGCTAGTGGGAGAAGAAAACATCTCCGTAGGAGATGGTGGCAGGCGTGACAGAGTCAGTGGGGGAGATCCAGGTTTCAGTGAGGGCGAGAAGGTGAAGGGAGCAAGAGAAAAAGAGATCATGGATGTAGGGGGCTTTATTAGCAGAGGAGCCACAGTTCCAGAAGGAGTAGGAGAATGGGAGATTATCGGGGGGGGGCGACGGAATGGGGATAAGATATGGGGAAAGGGGACGATGGGATCGGTGGGAGACAGGCACTGGAGCAGCGGGGGAGGGGGTGAGAAGTGGGGGGGAGGAGGAGGAGGAGGTGTGGGAACGGTGGAGTGAGATGATAGGCATAGTGGGAGGCAGGAGGAGAGGGGAAAGAAGTAAGGGGAGAAGTAGGTGAGAGGGCATGGGAAGGGAGAGGAAGAGGGGGTGCAGGAGAAGGACAGGCATCTGGGTGGGTCAGTTACAGAGGGGGGCAGGGATGGGTCTTGAGGTTGTGATTGTCGATGGTTGCTGCCTCCACCACCTCCGCCCCGCCAATGGCTCTTCACCCTTCGTCCGCCACCCAGAGGCCACCGCCCTCTGGACTGCCCGACCTTAAGGGGACGAGTTACCTGGAGCGGGGGTGGAGAGAGAGAGGAGTGACCCAGCTGTTTCTGATCCCTGCAGCATGTGGAGTTCAGTCCTTGCTGCAAAGCCCCGTCCAGTCACCCTGTTTCCAGGCCAGTGTAGAACATTAGATCCAATGTATGTCCAGCCTCATATGTTGGGCCAGATATTGTCGAGGATAGACCCATGGTTGGCATGATGCCCATGAAATTCTGCTCTGCCCCTGAAAGGCTGGCTTCAACATGAATGTTGAAATCACCCAAGACAATAAATCTGGGTGAGCTCAACACAACCTCTGAGGCCAGCTCAGCTAGAGCAGACAGGGAGACTGCTGTGCAGCAGGGTGGTTGGTACAGGTAGAATCCCCAGTCTATTCCGGGTCTCAAACACAGAGTGGATACACTCTGTGTTGGGGAAGTCGGACACCAATACCTTCAGTAGACCAGATTGTCTTTACAGATCACTGCCACTCCACCCCTGTGCCCTCCCTCCAATCCTGGGCCGATGCTGTACTGAGTACCTTGCCGGCACCATCTGAGACAACATAGAGCCTGAGGTTTCATCCAGTCCGGTCTTGGCAATACATACGAGGTCAACAGCCTCATCCTGAATAAGGTCATAGATGGTAGTTGTTTTATTTGCTACTGACCTTGTGTTAAGCAGCATCAATGACAGATCAGTAGCAATTAAGAGCAGTAGCTAGCAGTCCCATCTAAAATTGGGGAAAGGTAATTGGTAGGCCAAGGTTTCAAATTTGCCTCCTTGGTTGTGGCTAAGGTTGTGGTTTGTTTCAAAAAGCAACAACAATAAAATTCAAGCTCAATCTCAATGTTCAGCAAGGGGCTATTACTTAACATTGGGATGTGAGATAATCCAACACACTCAACCAGAGGATCCACACACAGGAGAAATGTCTAGAGTGTAGGAAAAGATTTACCTTGGAGCAAAGTTCCCAAGCCTGGGAACCACATACCAAAATTTCATAGTGAAGAGCCACAGGACAGATTACATCAATTATGGTTTCTTCCTGTCCTAGGGATGGGACAACACAGTTTCCCCCAACTCCCTCCATCTCCTCACATCAAAGCTTTGACTCCCAGGGGGTCTGGCAGGTTGAGGCTGTACCAATATCAATACAAGGCATGCTCCTCAGGCTCCCATGATCTCCAAGAAGTTCTGGAAGTGGAAATGGTGGCTTGGCGTCTCTTGCACCTGAGGGAGCAGTATGGCCATGTCAGTAGGCAGCCCCTTCTTCAAGAGCTGTAGTACAGATACCTGAGGTCAACACAAAGATATGGGTTAGGCAGTATTTCTAATTTCTGTTCCATGATACAGTTGCAATTTGTTGGCTGGGGGATGGGGAACTGGGTGGGGAAAAGGGAATTTTTTTGTAACCTTGGTTACATTCTTATGGTATGAAGTGGGAATATTCTCCCAAAGTACAACTTCTGAACCATGAGAAAAGCAAGGCATATTTAAATACAATAGAGATTTGGGGTAGAGAAGGGCATTGTGATGTGGAGCAAGCCCCCAAATTCTCCTCTGATCATGCTCCCAGCACAACACTCCTCTGTTTGGCAGGCAGGCAGTGGAGCATAATGTCAAGGACAGGATCACTGACAGCATGAACAAATGAGGAGGAATAGGAAGAGAAGAAGCATATTTGCTAATTTGCAAAAATCAGTCATTCAAAATGCATTTCTCCACCATTAGTGTGAATTAAAGAGGTTCCACAATAGTAGAAAGCACTTTCTAACAAAGAGGTCAGTTAGATAGTATAGCAGCCTGCAAATGAAGGTCATGAGGTTACTATCATCTGAGATAATCAAGGAGGTCTATAATATCATGGAATTAATATGGATTCTGTAGATATCTATCAATAATATTCTGCAGTGAAGCCAAGGGACACAACAGATAACCTAAGATGTCCTTTTCAACTTTAATATCTATGACTAATGTTTCACTGTCATTCCTCACACCACTTGTCCGTTCATTTCCCCTTCCCATCTCTCTAATTTCTACCCTCCAAACTGCCTATTAGCTTTCTTTTTTCATTATTATTCTCCCTTTCCAGTTACTTAATTTCTTTACCCACTTTTTGACCATTGATTTTGGCTATGAGCTGGCCATCTTGCTACACTTTGTAGTAGAAAGCAGTGAGGTACTTTTTCATTTTAAAAATGTAGGTGAAAGTAATTTGGTGAAGTATTAATGATGTAGCGTTACTGTTAGAAATGAAAGACAATCCTTATTCAAAATCTTACAACATCTAGTTAAAATAGTCCAGTGAAATACAGTCGAAAGGCCTTTACCTCTCCCAGACTGAAGGAGAAAGTTTTATTGTTCACAGCAGATTCAGGATTTCAAATATATTTTTAACAAGAGTGCAGTTAGTAATATTTATGAGACTACTTTGGAGCATGTATATGGTTTAAGCATTGCATTGTCAGTCACTTAAGCAACAAACTTGCTTTTAATCTGGGGTTTCCTTGATTGACCCTAAATGGCAATATGAGAAACTTCCAACTTTGCACATAGAGTCATAGAGTTGCAAGGGACCTTGAGGCTCACCTAGTCCAACCCCCTGCTTGGATGTAAGATGACGACAGCTACAACATCCCTGACAGATGGCTGTCTAGCCTCTTCTTGAAAACCTCCAGCAATGGAGAACCTACAAACATCTGCAGGTGGCTTGTTCCAGTGCCACACAGCTCTTACTGTTAGGAAGTTTTTCCTGATTTTAACCGAAATCTACCTGTAACTTCAGCCCATTGTTTCTAGCCCTACCCTCTGCAGCAATGCAGAATAGTTCCTTGCTATCTTCTAGGTGGCAACCAACAGCCCTTTATATAATTGAAGACTACTATCATGTCTCCCCTTAGTCTTCTCTTCACTAGACTTAGCATACTCAGTTCCTTCAGCCTTTCCTCATAAAGGCCGAGAACATGTGTTGCTGAGAGGGGGACTGTACCCGAAACACCTGGGCCTGCCCCGCCCCACCCTCCAGGACAAGAAACCACACACCCCTGCCAAGGGGCGAGAAGATGTTTTTATGGGGGGGAAGGGGACTGTACCTGCGACACCTGGGCCTGCTGGTGTACTGACCACCCCGCTGCACAGCTGACTCCCTGACTGCTCTAGCTGAGTTGGTCTAGGAAGTGGTGTTGGAATAGTCCAGACTTATTGTCTTGGGTGATTTGAACATACACACTAAGGTCAGCCTTTCAGAGGCAGAGCAGGAAGGACACCATGATAACCATGGGCCTATCCCAGTTAATATCTGGCCCAACACATGAGTCAAGACACATATTGGATTTGATGTTTTGCACCAGTCTGAAAACAGAGTTATTATCAGAGGTGTTGTAACACACTGTTGCTGTGGTCGGATCATTAACTTCTGACGGCACAGGTTCCCCCCCCCCCCTTTCTATGCACTCCTTGGGGTGGGGGACTGATTAGGCTGCTCTGCCCTCGGAGACTAATGGATACAACTGGTTTCCAGAACCCTCTGGGGGATTTACCTACTGACCTTGGCGGTTACTATGTCGATGACCTGGTCGTTTTATGGAATGACATCTTATCCATGGCCATCAACACAGTTACACCTAGACATCTTCTCCCTCCGTTGTCACAGCACCGGTCCCCCTGGTTTAAGAGGGCCTAAGGTGGCTGAAGCAGTAGGGTAGGTAGTTAGAGTGCAGGTAGTGCTTGACTTGCACTGAAGCCAAACGGTTGCGACATAGATAATTTTTAAAGTACTCAGCATCCCTGAGGAACGGTGCCTTATTAATTAATTAAATTAAATTAAATGCCATAGATGTGATGGCAAAGAAGAAAGCTTTCTTTTTTGCTATCATAATGTCTGCAAAGTCTCTTCCGGGCAAAGCTGTTCCAGGTTGTGAGGGGTCTGGTTAATCCAGTCTGCCTCTGCCTGGAAATGGAGTAATCTAATGTCCACTATGACATTTTTATTAACTGCTATGCGGGCAAAATTGCTTATATTCACCACAACTTGGGTGCTGCCATTTTACCTGCAGAATAGTTTGAAGTTATGGAAGCTCAGTTTTGTCCTGTTTATTTGGATTGGTTTCAATTGGTATCATCCACCGATGCAGGGGAGGTACTTTGGGCACTGAGGACAACCAGTTCTGAACTAGATTGTTGCCCATCCTAGCTGGTGAAACCAACCAGGAGATGCTGGGGCCATTGCTGGTTGTGGTTGTCAACACCTTCATTTGGGAGGGTAGGCTGTCGGACATCCTTAAAACTGCACTTGTCTGGTGCCTGCTTAAGAAGCCATCTTTGGATGCTAACTCCCTGGCCAGCGGTTGGCCTGTCTCTAACCTTCCCTTTTTAGGGAAGATTACTGAATGGGTGGTTTCCCAACAGCCCCAGGCTCATCTTGATATAATTGGAATCCTGGGCTCGTTTCAGACAGGCTTTTGCCCTGGGTATGGCACGGAGACTGCACTTGTGGTCCTGGTTGATGAGCTGCACCTGGAGATTGACAACAGGAATTCTGCCCTGTTGATCTTGTTAGATCTTTCAGCAGCCTTTGACACAGTTGATCATGAGGTGTTGTTGACATGACTGTGGGACCTGGCAGGGGTGCACAGGACCGCTTCAGTGGTTCCGTTCCTTCCTGTTGGGGAGGTCACAGAGTGGTGATGGCGATTTTCATCGTCCTCTTAGGACCTCCCCTCCAGGGTTCTATTTTGTCTTCTCTCTTGTTCAATGTGTTGAGGCTGCTGGGCAAGGTCATTCAGAGGTTTGAGGTCAAGTGCCATCAGTATGTTGATGTACCTTTCTTTTTCATCTTACCCAGACCCTGCAGTCTCAGTGCTTACCTGATGCCTGGCTGCTATCAGGGACTGGATGAGGATGAGCCAATTGAGGCTGAATCCAGACAAGACAAAGGTGATGATGGTTGACTGGCTTTGTGACCTGGAAGGGCCTCTTGTTATTGATGGAGTTATTATTGTTTTTAATGGAGTCTGGCCTCCACTGGTCAATCAGGTTCACAGCCTTGGAGTGCTCCTGGATTCCTGGTTGCACCTGGATTGTCAGGTTGCGGTGGTGACCAGGAGTGCTTTTCACCAACTCCATCTGGTGAAGAGGCTGCATCGTTTTCTTTCTGATTCAGATCTGTCCACTACACTGTCATCCATTCTTTCATCGCCTCGAGGCTAGATTACTGCAATGTGCTCTCCGTGGAGCTGCCCTGCCCCTTGACGACTGTTTGGAAGCTGAAGCTGGTGCAGAAAGTGGTGGCTCACCTCCTCTCAGAATGAGAGCGCCAGGTGCACATTAAACCAGTACTCCAAAGTCTGCACTGGTTCCCTATACCTGGGAACCACAACCTGACAATCCAGATGCAACCAGGGATCCAGGAGCACTCCAAGGCTGCGAACCTGATTGACCAGTGGAGGCCAGACTCCATTAAAAACAATAATAACTCCGTCAATGACCATCTGTAAGTACAATAATAAAACAATAATAAAAACAATAATAACAATAATAAAAACAATAATAACTCCATCAATGACCATCTATTAGTCTTGGTCATATGACAAAGGCTCGCAGGGAGGTGTTCTCTGTTGCTATGGAACTCCCTTACCTCAGAGGTTCATTTGAGTCCGAGCCTGGTCATCTTCTGAAGGTGGTGTAAGACCTTCCTGTTTGTAAAAGCATTTGGAGGGCAGAGGTAGGGGATGGAGGAGGGTTTGGTGGGTGCATCTGGGGTGGGGGTTGGATATGGGGAAGTGGTATTGGGTGGGGTTTAAGGCGGGTTTAGGGGCAGGTGGGAAGTTGTTGAGGGGGTTGGTGTGGATAGAGTTTCTTTGGTAAATTGTATTTTAATGTTTTTTCATTATATTTTTTGTATGGCACCCTGGGCCTTTGTGGAAGGGTGGAGTAAAAGTGTAAATAAATAAAAAACCTTGCTTTCCAGACCATTTATCATCTTTGTTGCCCTCCTTTGAATCCTCTCAAATTTGTGAATATCTTTCGTAAAATGAGGGGCCTGAACTGGACGCAATTCTTCAGGTGAAATCTAACCAGTGCCAAATAGAGTGGAATTATTACTTCTGCCAACTTGGAAACAATTCTTACGTTAATATACAACCTAAAACTGCATTATCCTTTTTTGCAGCTGCATAACATTGCTGATTCAAGTTCAGTTTGTGATAAACCACAATCCCTAGGTCCTTTCCACATATGCTGATGCTAAGCCAGACATCACCCATCTTCTTATACCAGTCTGTTGCACTGGCAAGATGCAGGATGCATCTTGGTGAATTTGAAGATAAATGGCTTAATCCAGTCAATCCTTGCAGGGGTTATGCCTAATCACTCAGGCGGAGTTCTGTGACCAGCTGGTATCAGGCTCCTTTTAGACGTGTGCAGCGCACACACAGCATAAAATCCCACCGCATGTAAAAATCCCGCTGGCGGGGTTTAGACGTGACATTTTGCACGTTAAAGCCAGGCATGCATTCTTTTAAAACCGTAAACTAAACACCTCAATATCTGTCTGAGGCCATACACGTCTGAAAGCGACCTCAGACAGATGCTCAGATTAACTGCTCCCAGATGGTTCACTGGGTAGAGCATTTTCCTTGGAGCTGGTAGGCCTGGGTTAAAGTGCTGTGGATGCTGACAGTAGAGAAATCTTATCAAATTTTCCTAGGGTGGAAACATGGCATCTTTGACTTGAGAGTGAAGTGAGAGACGGAGGAAGGAGGGGGAGGGGGAAAGTGAGTAGGAGGGGGAAAATGAGAAAGGAAGTAATGTAGGAAAAAGAGGAAAGATTTTCAGGACACACAGGAAGCCACTGTTTATCAGGGGGAAATTACGCAAACATTTTTTGGTAGTAAACTCACATCATCTCATTTTCTTCACTTGGGAAAACAGGCAAATCAAGGGCTTTGTACACAAAAGATAGGTAGGAAATTTCCTGGGAGTGTCTTTTCCAACAGACTCCTTATATCCTTAGCCGAATATTGAAAAGGCATGTGGCACAAGATTACCTTTAGGGCTTAAGAACTGGAATCTACTCACACTCAGAAACGTTCATGTATCTTAGCAATAAACTACAAAGTCTCAAAAACCTCAGCATAATCTGCACATATGAACTACTTTGCTATTTAACAGCGATAAGAGAAGCACTGGAAGCAACAGGATCAAGGGAATTAGAGGAAATGCTCATTAAAACAAATTTAAAAGGTCTAATGATTAAAATATTGATTAATTAGCCAAACATTGATTAACAGTCACACTTTATCAACTACAAAGGTTCTAATTACTGCACCATTATTCCATAGATTGACCTGTTCTCTCTTGTCACTTACGATGAAGAACAATTTTTATTAAGTGGGTTTTGGATTTTTGACCTGTAAAATTTTAATAGGGAGTGCACAAAGGGTGTCGTGTGTGGTTTGGCATTTTAGTCACTGAGGGACTGATAGTTACTGTCTCTACTTAACCAAAGGCACAGGAGTGCACGAGGGATGTGAATACTCAGGGATTAAAGCCCTAACAACTTCATAATCATGAAAAAAAAATGGAGATATATTTGTAACTGCTATAAATCTACCTCAGTGAAGCCAGAAGGCGAATAATATTTGCAGAGTACTTCAATGAAGCATTAGAAAACCTGATTTGGGCCACCTAGACTCCTTGGCATGCCAGGGCATGCGACAATTTAACAAAGCGGCACTGAATGGAAGGTCGGCACATCCTTAAAAGCCTATTCCAGAACACCACCACCTTTACAGCTCAAGGGTTGCCTCAAATATTTTGCATGCCTCAAATATTTTGCATGATAGGCTTGACAAAGAAACCTCCACCTCTAGATATCAAATCACACTCCCCCCTTTTCCCCCACTGAGCACACACCTCAGTGTCTAATCCTAGATGGCTATTATGGCTAACAATTAAAAAAATCCCACCCCACCACTGGTTTCAGTCTCCCTTGTCATTCCTGGGTCTGGTTAAATCATCTCCTGGCTGGCCATGGATACAGAACACATCTGGTACTCTGTTGGGATGTGTTTTAACTTGTGATAAGCAGGTGTGACTGTGGTGTTCATAACCAAACAGCAATGAAGACATCTACCTGGCCCGTTAGCACAGCTTGCTTTAATTGCACAAATTTTGTCCACTGACTATCTGTTGGCCACTTCTTCTCCTGTACAACAACCAAAGTAGCCAAGACCAAGGGTATTTTCAGACGTTACGATCCCACGCTCAACCACGGTGAATACACACATGGTGAGCAAGGGACCGTAACGTCTGTTGGCCCGACAAGAGATTTCCACCAGATATTCACCCCCGTGAATCACGAGTGGGAATCTCTTTGACCACGCATGGTAAAAGAGATTCCTGCCCGTGATTCACGGGGGTGAACACCCGGCAGGAAGCTCACGTTCGGGCCAACAGACATGACATTCCCACACTCAACCACAGGGAATTCACCGTGGTTAAGCATGGGATCGTAACGTCTGTCCCCTGCCCACGGCCCAGAATCAGCGGTTGTGCCCGCTGCTGATTCCGGGCTGTGGTCAATGCCCTGGGGGGTGGGGGGGCGCTGCAGCCGCATTGGCCGTAGTGCCCGCCCATCTCCCAGAGGGTGGGCAGCCTAGGGAGTGTGTGTGTGGGGGGGGCTGTACGGCCGCACGTTGAGCCGCACAGCCCTGCCCCCTCCCCTGATTCCCTGCCAGGATCATTCAGCACATCTGTTGATCCCGGCGGGGGATCAATAGGTGATTCCGTGACGGGGCTAATACTGGCCCCATTACATCTGAAAATACCCCAATATAGCAGTTCCTAAAGGAATATTTCAAATAAAAACATCCCATCCTTTAATAATAATTTTAAAAAGCCTACATGTTTTTAAACATTTTCCTCAGAAAATTTATGGACTCTTTGTCTGAGACTATCTTGGTGATTTCTATAACTGTCGATTTAAATCTGTTGATGTAGTGGTTAAACCTTGCTTCACAAAAGAGAGAGGCTTATACACACCCGGGGTTACACTCTCAATATAACTGTCTGAAAGTGATGGTCTGGATTTACTCCTGGTGAGATCAGCTCTAAGGCAAGAAGGCAGATTTACAGTGTGAACATAAATGAGCATAGAGAGGGAGAGGGACCTCTTTGATCGTACATATGCTTGTCAGACAAAATGTGTTAAGGACCATTTTTTGCCAAATAACTAACAGTCAGCAAGTTCCTCACAGTCAGAGGAAAATGACATCAAGAGGACAGTTCAGAACAGAAGCATTAGACTGAGAAGATCAACAGCTCGAGCCTGGGAACAAGCCAGGAACAAACCAGACACTACACAAGTGCCACCACAGGAAAGATTTTTTTCTACAGGCTAAGCTTCTGAGTCCCACAGTGGGGCAACATTTTAAAAAATAGTCAGATTATTCTGCAGCAATTTGAAATAAACAGAGAGACTGGTGCTATGCCAAGATCTAAAATACCTTGAGACACCCATTTGTTCATTGGGATAAGGATGAAATAACGGCTTCACATGGATGTCTGTACAAAGCAGCATTTTACACACTGTGAAAAGATTATAACCAGGGACCCGTGTATTCTTTAAAAAAAAATAAAAAAAATTCCCCAATCCTGCAACTGCTTAACCCAAATTCTGCAAGTAGTAAATCCTGTGAGCAGAACAAACCAAATTAACAAAATTGTGCACATTATGCCTTTTAAAAACAAATTATTTTCCTGGCATGCCATTCAATCAATTTTGGACATTTCCTATCTTATGAAAACCACAAAATATTAAACAGACATCTCAGCAAGGTGTTATTTGCTAGGGAGATGGGTTCAAGGACTGCTCTCCCTGGCAGCTGCGGAAGAGGACCCAGTTCCAGAATATATGCCAACAGCTGACAGTGCCAACATCCCATTTGGATAGCTCACAGAGCCAATTTTCTATTAGTTAGAACACAATGCTTTACACTTTAACCCCAATCCATGGTCTATAAACCATGCACACCATGCAAACGCAATGTGCATATGCACTGTATGCGTGCAATGAGTGTACACTCAGTGTGCACCACACACACATCTGCATGTTATGTGCACACAGGGCCGGCCTTACCATAGGGTGACCTGGCTCACCACCCTGGGCCCTGCTCTTGCTTGGGGCCCCGCAGTGGTCCCTGTTTTCACCAGGGTAAGGCATGGGGGACCCCACACCCTCACAGCGGGGCCCCAAACACAACCACTTTTAGGGCCCCACAGAGGGTGCTCCCAAAGAAGTGGGACCACTAGAGTACACACATTTTACCTTCACCCTGGGTCCTGCAAATTCTAAGCCTGGCCCTGTGTACACACACATCCGGGTATATAGCACGCACACCTGGCCATGTGGATTTTGCATTAGCTAGTTAGGTAGTAATGGGGGAGGGACCCATCTCTAATTATGATTGTACAGCACCAGGTACATTGCTGGCACTATATAAATAAACAACAAACAACAACAAATTTGCATTGCTAGACACAATTTCTGTGACAATTTGTCAGAACATCAAATTCTGCAAAAATAGCCATGATTGTGACAGGGCCTTGATTATAACTGTGCTGAACTGTTACATCTTCTTGGCCCTTTAACTTGATGTTGTCCATTATAAACAAAGCAAGACTTTTTCCCTACCACTTGCAAAATAAATATGATTTCTTTTCCATTCCTGACTTTTAAACCAGAAAAAGAACTGTCAAATTTACACTAAAATTACAACATAAATTTATTTATTTATTTATTTAAATTTCTATGCTGCCCTTCCCACAATGACTCAGGGCAGCTTAGAACAATAATAATAATAAAAAAAAAAAATCCAAAAAACCTTCCTCTCACTCCCCAACAAACCGTCGCCACAACCCAACCCAAAACCTCCAACCAACCTGTTTATCCCTACCCACCAAATGCTTTTTGCAGTTTTGCAAAACATGAAATTAAATCACCAAAATCATCACTAAGTCATGAAAAGCAAAGGGATATAATATACAGTGAAACAAGACAACTCTATCTGCAGCTTACCTCATCGGGTATTTTCAGACGTGATGGGGCCTATTGGCCCCGTCACGAAAACAATAAATTCATCCCCCGCTGGGATGACCCCGTCACGCCCTAACAGACGTGCCGAGGGATCCCGGTGGGGAATTGGGGAGGGAGCGGGGCCGCGGGGCGCAACATGCGGCCACATGGCCCCGCCCCCTCCACGCTCCCAGCCGCCCACCCTCTGGGGAGACGGGAGGCCGCCGTGGCCGCTGTCCAGAAGTGATGGCGGGGTTCATCACAACAGGGAATCGCCTTCGCCACGCTACCGCCACCGGTCCCGCCGCTTCGGCCGCTTGCGTGGTGAAAGTGATTCCCCGCCGTGGTAACATCTGGGGGGGAACGAATCGTTCCGTGATCGCAGCCACCACAGGGAATTGACTGTGATCTTGTAATGTCTGAAAATACCCATCATAACAAGCCATGGATTTTTCTAGTACGTAACATGTGAGAGGTTACCTTCACTTTGGACCCTAGTGGATATCATAGGGTGAAAACAGACATGACGCTAACCACCCTTTAACCACCCTTGGTGGTCATTTATGCATGTTTCAGGGCTGCATAAGCACCAATACAGCCCTGCAATATGCATAAATAACCACCAAGGGTGGTTAAAGGGTGGTTAGCGTCATGTCTGTTTTCACCCATTGTCACTGAGGAGTATCTACTTTCTTACAAATGTGCACATGGAGTGTGTTTAGATGTGATGGCACATGACACCACCACGCGAGGAGGCCAAGGAACAGTGTGGGCTAAAATCTGCCGTGGCCTGGGGGCAGCACAGATCCCACCCAGGATAACATCTGGTGGGCAGGATCAGACGTTATGGTACCATGGGTGGCCACGCAGGTTAAAGCGTGGCCACCCGTAGTACCGTCACGTTTAAAAACACCCATAGTAGGAGTCCTATTTGTGTCAAGGTAATGATGTAAAGGTTTTTTTTTAAATGCTGGAAACTAAACATTCCTTAATAGAAAATTAAGCTATGAATTTCATTCATGCCAAGTCCTTTGTGGAGGATGAGGGCAGAATAAAATGGCTTCACTCCAAATTGTTATTCCCATGGATACAGTTTAACTTTCACATTTGGGAACTAAAGTAGGACTGACCTTTACTGAGTGAACTAAGGCTAAAATGTTTGAGAGATTGGGGTGCTATTATTCTTAGGTATCCAAAGGACCAAGAAACTCTGAAAAGCCAAGGAACATATAATTTTTGCTTATTGATTATCTTGTGATTATCCTCCTGATCAAGCCACCACAGCAGAGTTATTCAATGTTTGGGTAGATAAGTTCTGGGTTTTGCATACTAGACTCCTAAGTTCACATCATTCTGACTTTGCCTGGCCTGTCTGTTAACTTCTGTATTGAAACAAAGAGGTGATAGGTAGGCTTGTAGCTAGGACACTGCCAGGGAGATGGGGAATAGAGTGAAGAATGCATGACAAAGGCGGGAAATTGTACTTCTCTTCAGAGTTTTAGAAGTCCTCTCTGCAGACATTTTCTGACCAGAACTGTGATAGGCCTACAGTCTTTCATCCGAGTCTTCAGACATCTTAAAATTCAGATTAAGAAACTGAGGAGGAAAATATCTGGAACACATTTTATTTCTACAGAGAAGGCAAAACATTTTACCATGGGAAGCACCCAAAAGAGCAACAATAGCAAGAATGGGCCTGGCTATGAGCAATACTTCCTTACTAGGGCTGAAATAAGATCTCATACAAACAAGATATCTTGTCAAAATCCAGGTTCTAAGTTTGTCAAGAACCTCTCAATGCTCTATGAATTCTTGGGCAGAAACAAAAATGGTGGCAATAGTGTCAGCGTCATTATGATTAAGGGCAACTTTCATTTTGCACAAATGCAAAGAAGTCCAGCATCCATTTGTGCATGTATAATTCACAGCCCTTAACTAAAATAGGGGTGATGCTATTGCCACAATTTTGTTTAAGGGTGGGGGCCATTTGTAATTTTTTTTTTTAAAAAAATATCTTTTACCCAAGAATTCAGGCTGGGAAATCGATCTTAGTTCCTGAACACATTAGATTGTAAGTGAAAAAAACATTTGTATTCATTCAGCCCTTTTCCTTATCTTGTAAAAGCAGGGCTGTAGGAAGTTGAAAGGTGAGTAGATATAAAGGAAGCAAACATAATAAAAAATCCCAGTTCTAACTGGGATTGTTTCGCTGAGTTTTTGGCAAGAAAATAATTTCAATTTTTTTTAAAAAAAAAAGTCATGTGCATGTGCAAGATGACCACTGGACTCTTTTGCGCATGCATAAAATAACTGCTGCCCTTAATCAAAATGGCAGCAATAGCATCACCACAATTTTTGCTAAGGGCAGCAACCATTTTGTGCACATGCAAAACAGTCTGGCAGCCATTTGCACATGCACAATTAAGTTATTTTATTTCCCTGCTCAAGAACTAGTTCTGGGACCATGATCTCATGAGATCATGGTCCCGGTTCTTGAAATTACAAGTTTGTAAGCACTGTGAGCATTTTTTTTGCTTCTCATTCATATTTTTATATTTGCTACCCATATACGTATATATTCTACCCATGGGTAATACCCATATTTTTTCAGGCACCCCAGCGACTACCTAACAGGTTACCCCCTCCCCCCCAATGCGGGGCCTGGATTCCCAAATAATGTAGGTTTTTGTAGGACTTTCCTGGATGCCTCATTGCCATGGGAAACCCCAGGAAATTGATCCTGCCTCCTGCCCAGATATGTGCACTCCCCAGGCTGACTCAAATGCCTGGCCACTGCTCCTCCCTGGTCTCAGTTCAGCTGAGCTAGGATCTTCCTGCTCAGCTTTTCTAAGAGGGGAAGGGGAAGCATGGAGGTCTCTTCCAGTAGCATGCCACAGTCCCCAAAGCAGGGATGCACATGAGTTGTGTGAGAGTTAGGGATGAGCGAATGCGGTTCGGAAGTTCGGAGTTCGGCCCGAACCCAGCCTGTTCGGATGACCGAACCCAAACCCGAATCCGAACATGAACTGACCAAACTGAACTAGATCTGAACATCGAAATGACCAAACAGTTTGATCAATTTGGATTGCGTTCGGGTGGCAAAAATGTGTCACAGGAAGGCAAAACATGCCAGGGAGGGGGAGTCAGCTGAGGAGCAGACTTTCAGGCACGGGGGTGGAGAGGCTTGGAGGTAGCAGCCAGCCTGCCCAATCACCATCCCTTTTTGTCTCAGACCACTGGCTTCGCAGTCTGCAATTGGCCACGGGCTAGGCTGTGCGGAGCCAATGGGGCTTGCGGTGAGGCGGGCACAGCAAGAAACAAAACTGATTGCCTCCCCCCTTCCCAACACCTTCTAGCTAGTCACTGTTCCTGAACAGCAGGCGTTTCAGAAGGCTACCTCTCTCCCAGCAGTTTTTGTTCCTTCCTATTCCTAATCCATTGCCATCCTCCTCCTATTTAACCCATCCAACCCATTTACCTCCATATTATCGTTTATTTAGATTATATTTTATAGATATATGTTATTTTTTGTTTTTACCCCTCCCTGAATTCCCTGTGTTCAATCTCTATCGAATCCTTTCCCTCTCCCTCTTATTCCATCCCTGATTCCCTTCCCCTGTTTTAAGTTTTGGATTTATTTAGAGTAGGATTATTATTAGATTGATTTTCATTTCAGTTTTGTACCCCTCCCTGTGTTCTTTGTG
>QEPC01001722.1:169022-182020 GCA_003113815.1 Sphenodon punctatus | reverse complement strand
AAATCCTGCCCTTCTTTGGGTGCTAGGGATGGCGACTGGAAAGACCCTTGCTGGCATGTGCAAATCCTGGCCTTCTTTGGGTGCTAGGGATGGTGACTGAAAGACCCTGGCTGGCACGTGCAAATCCTGCCCTTCTTTGGGTGCTAGGGATGGCGACTGGAAAGTTCCTGGCTGGCATGTGCAAATCCTGCCCTTCTTTGGGTGCTAGGGATGGCGACTGGAAAGACCCTTGCTGCCACGTGCAAATCCTGCCCTTCTTTGGGTGCTAGGGATGACGACTGGAAAGACCCTTGCTGGCACGTGCAAATCCTGCCCTTCTTTGGATGCTAGGGATAGCGACTGGAAAGACCCTGGCTGGCATGTGCAAATCCTGCCCTTCTTAGGGTGCTAGAGATGCAACGGGAGACCCTTGCTAGATGGCTGGCATGTGTTTGGGTGGGTTCTTTCTTCGGTTCATGCCTGACTGCTGGAAGAGCCCCCCACAATACCTTCTCTCTCTGTGGCAGACATCCGCTGCCACCCGCTGATGCCCACTGTTTGTGCCTGACTGCCCAACCACCAACCCACCCACATGCCAGTGAGCTCGCTCTAAAGGATAGTATTCTATTCTTCTTGTCCTCAAAGTAAAAATAAAGTTTACAAACCTGGCAGCACCTCCTGTGCCTGGCTCTTGCTCCTCTGACCTCCACCACCGAAGGTCTAGCAACCTCTTCCTCCTCCATCAGCTCTGCCACCTTGGCCCAGGTCCTTCTGTCAATCCTCACCCTCTTCATTTTTTTTTTCAAACAAACAATAGCCAAACAAAACAGTCACCCACCAACTCACCAACTAGCCCAACCAACCCAGTCAACAACACACAGTCCAACACAGCCAAAGCACACCAAATGAAACTAAACAGCCAGCCAGCCACAACACACACACTCTCTCTCCACACAAGCTACACACACACTAGAATTTCTGGTTTCCGACGGAATCACGGGATCACGCGATACCTAGACCGATTTCTGAATGACTGAACCGAACTCTACCGAACTGAATGACCAAACCCAAACTCAGTCCCCAGAATGAATGACCAAGCCCGAACTTGGCTCCTGAACCCAAACTCGGCTCCCGAACCAAACGACCGAACCGTGATCTGTTCGCACATCCCTAGTGATGATGACAAACCAAATCCAGTTCTTGCTAGATAACCTTGAGTGTCAGCCTCAACTTTGAACCAGTAGGGACCACACACACACACACACACACACAGAGACTCAGCTTGCTCAAGTCACCTAATGAGAACAGGATTTGAACACAGGACTCCCAGCTCTACGTCCACAGTAGCCCCTGCCCACAGATGACTGACATTGCTGCTTATGAGGGCTCCTTACAAGCTATGGTAGCCCTTTATATGAACATGTGGTTTTTTTTAACCATTTCAGAGCATGCAGCAGAAACACAATGTTATTTATTGTTGGTTTATTGTGCTATTTTTGTTTCTGGAAATGTGTACTCTCTCTAGTCTCCTATAGATTTTTCTTAGAGTTCAAAAAGTATTGGACTGAACCACATAATCATCACTAAAAATAAAAAAAACCCTAAAAATAAACAGTTGACACCACAAAACCGCAATGTGTCTGTGTGTCTGTATTTCAAAAGTGAGTTCAGACAGATTTTTCAGGATTGCCTCACCCTCTGGGTTCTGGACCAGCCCCTGTGGTTGGCCGGAAGCACCCTCATTGAGGTTCCCTGGGTCTCCCCGGTGACTACTATGAGGAGGGTGTTCTCTGTGGCCACACTGCGGCTGTGGAACTCCCTCCCACCGGAGGTCCATCTGTTCCCGGACCGCCCCTCTTTCCAAAGACATTGTAAGACCTGGTTGTTCCACCAGGCCTTTGGTGATGGTGAGGGAGATAGGTGATGGGTGGAGGACTGGGTAAGGGTTGGGAAATTATGTTTTTATGCTCTGCCTGGATTATTTTAATGTTTTATTTGTTTTTATTGGTTTGAATTGTTTTAAGATGTTGTGAGCTTCCCCGAACTGTGAAAGCAGGAGGGAGCAACAAATAAATTTAAATTAATTAATTAATTAAACATTCAACCTTCCAGGCTCAGATTTTTCTGCCAATTCATTCCAGAGTGGCTGTCTCACAGCCAAATTATAAACACAATTAATTGCTAAAATATCCTTAGCAACTTAAATAGAAACATTCAGTTACAAATTACAATGGCAACACTTTTGTCATCTTTTCTGGAACAGGCTGGTAGAACAAACAAACACAGGACCAGTTCTACCTGCTCCTTTTGCACAAGTGAAATTTTGTTGATAAACATTGCTTAATGGGGAAGAGTCAACATGAATTTAGCAAAGGTAAGTCATGCCTCACTAATCTGTTGGAATTCTTTGAGGGTGTAAATACGCATGTGGACAAGGGAGACCCAGTAGATATAGTGTACCTGGATTTCCAGAAAGCATTTGATAAGGTCCCACATAAAAGAATCTTGAGGAAATTAAAAAGTCATGGGATAGGAGGTAGTGTTTTAATATGGATCGGTAACCGGTTAAAGGATAGGAAGCAAAGAGTAGGACTAAATGGTCAGTTTTCACAATGGAGAGATGTAAAACATGGTGTGCCCCAGGGATCTGTATTGGGACCGGTGCTGTTTAATGTATTAATTAATTATCTGGAAAAGGGTTTTAAGACTAAGGTGATCAAATTTTCAGATGACACCAAGTTATTCAAGGTAGTTAAAACATGAGCAGACTGTGAAGAACTGCAACAGGATCTTTTGAGTCTGGGTGCCTGAGCATTGAAAGCAGTCTCTCTGCTGCCTTTGATACTGGGTGATTTCAGACTTTATGGCTGCTCGAATTGACTGCGGGCTGTGGTGTGGTTCGGACCATGGGTGGGGGTCAGGGGGTGGGCGAACAGACCTTCCCCCCTTCCCCTCCACCCATGGGGAATGAGACACCATGGCCCGTGGTCAATTCAGGCGGCCATAACGTCTGTTGGCAGAGGGGGCGGGGCTATGCAGCGCTGCGTGCGGACGCATGGCCCTGCCCCCTGTGTGCTGCCGTCGGCCCGCCCCCCAGCACAATGGGCAGGAAGTGAGGCCTATCCAGCTGCACCGCCCACCCAGGACCGGGAAGGCGAACCCCGACCGTAGTGAAGGGTGCGTAAACAGGCATGACGAACCCTTCACCATGGCCATGGTGGCCTTTGACCATGCTTCATTACCTCCGGGTGGTGAGAGGTAATGAAGCGTGGTCAATGAAACGCGGGTCACATTTGACTGTGGTGAACATCTGGTGGGTGGCAAACAGATGTTCACCACAGTTCACCATGGCCCGCATTTGACTGTGGTCGTGGTGGGGTGAACATTCATCCTGTCACGTCTGAAATCACCCACTGTTGACTACTCACTCTTGCTGGACTCACTTCACTCCCTTGGCTTCTGTGGCTCTGTCCTCGACTGGTTTTCCTCCTACCTCTCTGACCTCTCATTCAATGTGTCTCTTGCCAACTCCACCTCCTCCTCCCTTCCACTCTCGGTTGGTGTTCCCCAAGGTTCTGTCCTTGTCCCTCTCCTCTTCTCTATCTACACCCTGTCTCTAGGCAAACTCATTGCCTCCCATGGCTTCCAATACCACCTCTACGCTGATGACACTCAACTCAGGGGTGCTGCGCATTGCAGGGCACCACGGGCTTTGCCCCTCCTGGCCTGATCCCCCTCCGCATGCTCTTCATTCTTTTAAAAGGAAAAGAAAAGAAAAGAAAAGAAAAGGAAAAAAACCTCACCCGAGTCCCAAAGGGGGGGGGAGGAGGAGCTAGCAACTCGCTCCAGACTTGCTCCAAGTCATACATGTTAAACAATCAGCTTATCAGCATCAGCTGACTGCTCAGTGTTGTTGTTGTGCCTCCCTGGGCACATGTGCAGGCAGGAGCTGAGGGGGTGGGGCCAGTGACTCCTGTTGAGCCTGCTCTAAGGAGTCTCTTAAGGGACAAAACTTTACAAAAGCGGTTTCGGCAGCTGGGCTTAGAGTCTATGCTGCCTGAATGGGGAAAAGTACTTTGCCTTTACCATCAGTGGGGGCAGTGTTCCACAGAGTCCTATGGGCTGCTGTGGAAGATGCTGTCTGGACTGGAGACTCAAACGCCCAGGCAGTGTGTGCCTGTGCACAGATGCTGCTGAAGGCACAGACTACCTCCCTGTACCCCACCCTCTAGGGTTGGGTTAAAAGAGAGTTCTCCTCTTTTGGCATGCTGTTGATCTGCGCCATTTTCATGGAGAGAGAGTGCTTGCTGGCCTGGCTGTTGCTGCTGGACCTGCATCAGACACATCCCTATTGGTGAGTTAGTTATTTTTAGTTATTTTTCTGGGAAACACTGGTGAAAGGGGGGATTGGGAGCTAAGGGGTTTAAAATGAGGCTGCTGGTGAAAATGGGGCTGTGGGGGCAAAGGGGGAATGGGGTTGCTGGGAGACACTGATGAAAATAGGGCTGGAAGGTTATGGGGGCTGCTGGGGAAAATGGGGCTTCAACAAAGCCATAACAGTGAATCATATTTTGGGGGACAAGTGGAATTCCTTGCTGCTGCTTTTGTGGTGTGCTAAGACTTCACATAATATGGTTCAGTTGGTTTAAGATCTGGAATTTCTTGCTGCTGCTTTTGTGGTGTGCTAAGACTTCACATAATATGGTTCAGTTGGTTTAAAATCTGGTTTGCTTTTGCTTGTTCTGTGTTTGTGTTTGCATGTTCACTGCTGGTTTTCCCCGCTCCTCTCCAAAACCCCTAAAGCATATGCAAAGGCCGTGGCCATTTTCTGCTGCCCCCACTGGCCATGGCTACTCTTGGTTATAATTGAACTCTTTCTTGGCTGTTTTTGAACTGTCTGTTTTCTGTTTTACAGGGTGTGGAGGGGGACCTAGGGGCTTGGATGGAAGGGTTTCTAATCTTTGCTGGAATGTTTTTTGCATTTTAAAATGGCCCCTCCCTTTGCAGTTTGGTGGGATGTTGTGGCAGGCTTTTTCACTAATGGCTAGTCCTTGCATGAATGCTCCGTGTTTAGTTACAGCAGAAGCTACCTCTTACAATACTACAGAACTGTGTTTTGGGGGACATGTGGAAATCCTCACTGCTGCTTTTATGTCGTGCTAAGGATTGCACATAACATTGTTGCCTTAAGATGGTTTGCTTTTCTTGCCCTGTGTTTGCATGATGCATTCATGCTTTCCTTCTCCCCTCCCAAGCATGAGTAGAGAGGCCATTTTGTAAATTTGTGGGTCTTCTGGCCTTGGCTACTCTTTTTTTAAAATGGTCCCTTTGGTGTTTCATTGCTGCTGCCTGTCGGAAAGTAGTTTCTTGCCTCTCTGCTTGTGTGAGGGTTTGGGGTGAAACCCTCACGGGAAGGAGGGAAGGGAGCTGCGACAGACCGGTGTGCGTGCTGCACGGGGTTGCACGTAACCACTCACAGACCGTGGCCCCAGGGAAATCCCCACGAAGGAGCAGCTGGGCCTGAAAGATGCCTCTCAGGATCTTATATTGGCTAAGGGAGTAGGCTACAAGAGCAAGTCCCAGCCGAAGCTCATCATCGAGGCGAGGCAAGCCAACTCCCAACCGGGGAGGACCGTATGGGGCACCAGGATCAGGCACACAGGGCCCAGGGCTACGTGGCCAGGAGGGGGGAAGTGAGGGGGGCACCCGTGCACAGTACCAGGCAAGGGGGCGGCAAGGATAGGGCGCACACTCCCGCTCCCCCTCAAACACAGTGAGGTTCAGGGTCACACCCACGCACTCACGCTCTCGCTTCAGGATCCACTCGTTCCTCCTCGCACTCTCCGCACTCACTCGTTCTTTCTCTCGCACTTGTACACGCTCAGGCTCAGGATACTCTCAGTCAACAACAATCAATGGGGCCGGTCTCGCAGGGCAAGCTCTGTTCACCAGCAAGGAGCTCCTGTGTCCCCCTCCCTTTTATGCAGAGCTGCAGCGTGCTTCTGCACTAGGCGTGCCGAACGTCGGGGCGGGGCTCGTGGGGGCGTGGTTGGCCGTCGGGCCGTTGTGCGAGGCGAGGCCGGCCCTTCCTGGGCGGAGCTCAAAGGTCTTGGTGACGCCGGGGGCGTGGCCTGGCTCCCCTGCTGCGTCGCTCCAGGTTCTGTGGGCCGCCTCCCGCTCTCCGTTCTAGGAGCAGCCTCGCGGGGTTCGGGCCCTCCTGGGATCAGTGGGGGCTGCGGGTTAGGCGCCGCTCCGGCCCTCACCTGCGGACCTTCTGGGGCTGTCTGGGGCTTCCGGGTTTGCCGCTTCCGCGCGCCGGTGCCCTTCCATCTCCTCAGGCCCCAGGGCCTGACAGCTTGTGACTATGCTTTTGAGCATCTTGCCTGCAGTTTTTGTTGAGAAACAGAAATGCGTTGTTTAAATTTTGATGGGTTTGGTTTGGTGGCAACAGAGGTCTGCAACTGGCCAAACTTTTTTAAAAGGCCTGTTTCTTTGGACAGGCATTTGGCTGCTGGGGATACAGTGTAGGTACTGGGGATGCTGGTCTCGATGGGTCTGGTTTGGTGGCAATGCAGCCCTGAAACTGGCCAAACTTTTTTAAAAGGCCTGTTTGCTTGGAGAGGCATTTGGCTGCCAGGGATACAGTGGAGGTGCTTGTCTGGATGGGCCTGGTTTGGTGGCAATGCAGCCCTGAAACTGGCCACATTTTTTTAAGAAGCCCTGTTTGCTTGGACAGGCATTTGGCTGCTGGGGATACATTGCTGGTACTGGGGATGCTGGTTTGGATGGGGAATGTTTGGTTTCTATACAGGTCTGCAACCGGCCAAACTTTTTTTAAAAAGACCTGTGTTTGGATGGGCATTTGGCTGCCGGAGATACAGTGTAGGTACTAGGGATGCTGGTGTGTATGGGGCATGTTTGGTTGCTATACAGGCCTGCAACTGCTCTCCTTGTAAACAGAGGAGAAAGTAGGTAGGAGCATGGCAGAAGAGAAGGCTACCAAAAACAAGGAGACCCCTTTCCCCCACTGAACACTTCTCTTCCCCTTCCTCTTCTCGTGCACCAAAAACAAACCCTTTCCTTCCCGCTTTCCTAACCTCTATTCTGTCCTTCTCTTCCCTTTCATTCTCTTCTGATTCAGCTTGTCGCAGGACAGAGAGCTAACTCAGTCAGTCCTCCCAGTTCTCCAAGCCAGAAGGAAGGCTTGTCCCAAAGCCTACACCTTCAGAAGACTACAGGTGACCAAAGAGGGCATGGAAATCGAGGATTCAAGGGTTCAGGATAAAGGTAGGCAATGGCAACGTGATCTATTTTTGTAACCTGCTATGGTTAATTTGGACCCGGTGGGAAAGAGAGAGTGGATGGGACCCCAGTAATGGGACTCTCTATCCCCCAGTGGCAGTACTTCACACAGCAACAAGGAGTTCCCCTTGTTAACTAATGTAATGTCCATCCAGTGTTAACCCTGGGAACTCGTTACCCCATGCTCTGCCTACTGTTGCCCCTGGCTCCACCCCTAGGCTTGCCAGCCTGCCAGCAGCTTTGCCACCAGCAGTAGGTTCAACCCACCCACTGCCCCACCAGCCTCAAAAACCATCAGCTGCCACTGACTCAACTCTATCTCTCTACTCCCGCTCTCTCTCCAGCAATTCAAGCTCGCTTCACCAGCTGTCTCTGATAGCTCTACCTGGATGTCTCAACATCAGCTCAAGCTTAACATGACTAAAACTGAATTCCTTATCTTCCCCCCCTTCATTCTTCCTCTCCCTCTTCCTGTCGATCCTTATTGATGGGTTCACTATACTTCCCGTTCCCCAAGCCTGTAGCTTAGGCTTCAACTTTGACTCACCCCTTTCTTTTAAACCCTACATAGAGTCTGTTGACAAATCCTGTCATTTCTCCCTCCATAAGGATCTCATCCCTCCTCCATAAATGAGGGATGAGATCCCTGGTCTTTAGGGGCTCAGGCTGAACATAGGAAATGGAACACCCCATTATAACCTTTTCTCTAAATGGGGCATGGAAAGACAGGTGGTCTTTCAGATGTGTGCGGCCCAGACCATTTTTAAAGGTCAAAAACAGCACCTTGAAATGTACTCAGAGAACTATAGGGAGCCACTACAGACTTCAGAGCACTGGTGTAATATGATCCTGGCACCTCACCCCCAAAAGGAGGTGAGCCACCATATAATGTACCAGCTGCAGCTTCCAAACAATCGTCAAGGGCAGCCCCACATAGAGCACATTGCAGTAATCTAGCCTCGAGGTGTTGGAAGCATGGATGATGGTGGCCAGATCCAAATCAGAAAGAAAAGGCTGCAGCCTTCTCACCAGATGGAGTTGGTGAAAAGCGTTCCTGGCCACCACTGCAACCTGACAATCCAGGTGCAGCAAGGGGTCCATAAACACTCCAAGGATGTAAACCTGATTTGCCAGAGGGGAGCTAGACTGACTCCATCAATAACAGGAATACCAATAACCTCCAGGTCACAAGGCTGGCCAACCATCACCACCTTAGTCTTGTCTGGATTTAGCTTCCATTGACTCATCAAGTCTCTGAAATCAACCAGGCATCGGGTAAGCACTGAGACTGCAGGGTCTGGGTCTGATGAAGAGGAGACACAGAACTGGGTGTCTTCAGCATACTGATGGAACTTGACCCCCAAACCTCAAAATGACCTCACCCAGAACAGCAGCCTCATAGACTCTGAGCAAGAGAGGAGACACAATAGAACCCTGCAGAACCCCAGAGGGGAAGTCCCAAGGGGACAATGAGCAATCAACATCCATCACCTCTCTTTGTGAGCAGAATCATTCAAAAGCGGTCTCGTGCACCCCCTCCAGATCCTGAAGTCGTGTCAACATCTCATGATCAACTGTAACAAAGGCCACTGAAAGATCCAAGATCTACAGGGTGGAATTTCCTCCTTTAAATCTCCAGGCATAGGTCATTGACCAAGGCCACAAGTGTTGTCTTCATGCCATACCCAGAATGAAAGCCTGACTGAAATGCATCCAGGAATCTGATGGTATCAAGATGAGCCTGGAGCTGTCGGGCAACCACCCTTGCAATAACAGGTTAGAGACAGGCTGATATCTGGCCAGGGAGTCAGCATCGAAAGATGGCTTCTTAAATAGGGGCCAGACAACCACAGTTGTGGTATAGTGTGTTGTGGTTTTATAGACCATTTTAGAATTAGAATCTTGCTATGGCCATGTTCACTATGGCCATGTTCACTAATTACAATTGTAAATCAGTTCTCTCCTGCCTTCCTGGGACAGAAAGAAACACCTTGTGGTCTCTCTAAAACCACCATGTGGTAACTTGCAAATTTAATTTCTTGCCAGCTACAACTGTAAATTAATTTTAAGTGTTGATACAACATTTCACTGTAAATAATACTGTCTCATGAGCTTAGAAATAATGGTTAAATAAACACTTGTTAAAATCCTCCACATTCCATGCAAGCATCTACATGTGCTGTAATGCTGTGCTTGCTGTGCTGTTGCTGAAGGAATACACCATCTGCATGTAGATTGCACATAAAATATATAAAACATAGGCTCAAAAATATAGGTTCCTAATATGATTATTTTAGTGGAATGATGTATTTTCTGGAATTGCCTTAAAACCCAGAATCAAGTAGGCCAGAAATGACAAATTGCAGTGAATGCTGTTTCTTTCAAAAACAGGTCATTCACCTTCATTCGTGTGATACGGAAACTTACCAGATTTTCCACTGTTTTCATCATTCGTCATTATTTTTTATGAGTTGAACAGAGCTGCTACAGGGCTGTTCCCAAGCCCTATGTGTGCCCCATGTGCACCCCTGGGGACTGTGAAGATGCAAAATTGCTAGGGAAGTGCTGGGAATTGCCATAAAAATGCCATAAAAGTGCTGTAAAACTGTTGTAAAAGTCCCAGAAAGTGGGGAAAAAATGACAGGAAAATATTGGCAATGGCAGAAGTATGGAATCACTGGAGACTGATTAAGTACCAATGAACACTCGCCATACTTCTCAAGTGTTCCGGATCTACCAGGATATCCCTGCTTTAAAATCTGTGATTGTCCCATTGATGGGTTGCAAATTGCTCACACACACCTTCCTTCCTAGAGACTGTGCATTAGGGATGTGCGAACAGATTGCAGTTTGGGTTCAGTTGTTTGGTTCGGTCCTGTTCAGTCCAGTCGTTCAGTTTGGTTGTTCAGTTCTGTCACCGAGTTTGGGTTCGGCTGTTTGGTTCAGTCGTGTTCGGTTCGGGCGTTCGGGAAAAGGTATTGTGAGATCCCGTGATCGTGCCGAAAACCGGAAATTCGAGTGTGTGCAGAGCTGTGTGGCGAGAGAGTGTATGTGTTGTGGCTGGCTGGGTGTTTGGTGTGTTTTGGCTGTGTTTGTGTTGGACTGTGTGTTGGTTTTCGGTTTGACTATTGGTTTGGCTGGTTGAAGAGTGTTGGTGGGTGACTGTTGGTTTGGCTGGTTGGAGAGTGTACTTGGTTTTTTTTAAAAAAAAAAATGAAGAAAGTGATGACCATTAAACGCCGGGCCTGGGGAAAGGCCAAGGTGGCAGAGCCAGTGGTGGAGGAAGCGATTCCTCCTGTGGCTGCTGCTGGACCTTTGATGGTGGAGGAGGAGCAAGAGCCAGTGGGCACAGGAGGTGCTGCCACTGCTGCCAGGTTTGTAACCTTTTTTTTTACTTTGAGGACAAGAAAGGGTCTATCCATTAGAGCGAGCTCACTGGCATGCGGGTGGGTGTGTGGGTGGTGGGCATCAGTCAGGCACAAAAAGTGGGTGTCAGCGGGTAGCAGCGGATGTCTGCCACAGAGAGAGAGGGTACTGTAGTGCGAGGGGCTCTTCCAGCAGTCAGGCATGAGCATGAGCAGCACCCCCACCCAAACATGTGCCAGGTCAGCCATCCCTAGCAAGGGTCTCCACTCTCTAGTTGCCATCCGTACCTAGCACCTCCTAATAAGGGCAGGATTTTCATGTGCCAGTCAGGGTCATTCCAGTTGCCATCCCTAAAGCCCCAAAGAGGGCAGAATTTGCACGTGCCAGCCAGGGTCTCTCCATTGCCATCCCTAGCACCCAAAGAAGGGCAGGATTTGCAAGTGCCAGCCAGGGTGTCTCCATTTGCTGTCCCTAGCATCCCCTAGTATCCCAAGGAGGGCAGGATTTTCATGTGCCAGCCAGGGTCACCATCTCCCATTGCCATCCCTAGCACCCCAAGGAGGGAGGACTAGAGGCATCATCAAAAATGCATGATATTACTTAGGTGGTGTTTATGTGTTCCTGTTTAAGAGAGGAATCAGATGCCGGTGCTGGTACCATGCCACGCAGGACAACAAGGCGGTGGTCGCCAGTGCCACCCCCAGACAGTGGGCGGACAAGGTCCGATGTCTGGAGGTGGTTTGAGAAGCACGAAAAATACGCCGTCTGCATGGTAAGGCACGGGGGGTGGAACAACAGGGAATGGATTGCCCTATGACCTGTTAGGAATGGAAGTCCCCTGCAGAGAGAGATTGGTCATCCACCCACTTGTGGAGACAGAATGCAGGCAGGGCTCGACACAGACCATTGGTCTGATGAAGTATGGCACTTCTTATGTTCCTATCTTTTTATGTTCTTTAGATCTGCTTCAAAAGATTCAGGAGGCAGAGAGAGGGGACCACATTGGGGCTAATCGCCCATACTGAAAGGCTCCATGGCCAGACGGTGAGGCGTCAGGAGGACTCTGGCATGGCTGTGGAGCTGGAGCATCAGTGCCAGAAAAATGAGGGGAAGGCAACCCGAAAGCAATGCCATCAAAGCCCTTCCCCCTCCTCCAATTCCGATGTTGAGTCCTCTGGGCCCAGATATATTCCATCTCATTCTGGTAGGTTTGCTGCTGGATGTGGGCAATGGGCATCAATCGGGTGCATGAGCACAGATGGGAGTTCTTCCTGGTTCAGGCAGGTGGAAGCTTGAGCTGGATACACCTACCTCTCCCCCTCCACCCCCATCTCTCTCATTTTAGTGGGGAGCCTCTCTCTCTCTCTTTCTGGCCATATAGTGTATGTGACAGCATGGGTGGGATTTTGTCTTTCTCTCCTTCTAGCAGTGGGGAGACTTTCTCTCTCTCTCCATGAACAGTAGGTTGTGTAAAGAAAAGGTGGAATGACAGTGCCCCGTGAGTGGAATGACAGGGCACAAAAACCCTTAGGGTGGGTCCTGGGCTGGGGCTAGAATGGCAGCTTCTAGATATTGGACCTCCCTGCCAGTAACATAGGCCCCAGAACCCTGACGGCATGTCCTGGGGCTGGAGTGACTGTTTCTTGATGCCATGGCACAGACAGCATATAGACCTGGGGGCCATTGGCACCAGCGTCACCAGTCATTGGTTGCCAGGGTACAGAACCCTTGGCACAGACAGCATATAGGCCTGGGGGCCATTGGCAGCAGTAGACTCTTGGCACAGAGGGCATATAGGCCTGGGGGCCATAGGCAGAAGCAGACAGTGGGTTGCCAGGGTACAGAACACTTGGCACAGACAGCATATAGGCCTAGGGTCCATTGGCAGCAGCAGCAGACAGTGGGTTGTCAGGGTACAGAACTCTTGGCACAGACAGCATATAGGCCTGGGACTGGGCCATTGGCACTAGCAGCAGCAGACATTGGTTGCCAAACTTGCCAGGGTACAGAACCTTTGGCACAGACTGTGTAGCATAGGTAGGCGACATTGGCAGCGGCAGCAGCAGCAGCAGACATTGGTTGCCAGGGCAGACAGACAATGTGGCATGAGAGGTAGTAGGGCAGGCAAACTGGGACATTGGCAGCAGGGCACTCAGATAGGCTAGCAAAGACTGTGCAATGTGAGACAGAGCCAGTCAGTGTCACATAGGCGGGCCAAGATCATGTAGCCATAGGCCGGCTGGCAGGATTACAGTTTGTTTCCCAATGCCACCCTGCATCATGAGGACAGTCAGATAAGGTGGCCGAGACCATCTAGTATGAGAGAGAGAGAGAGAGAGAGAGAGAGAGAG
>QEPC01001722.1:147411-162898 GCA_003113815.1 Sphenodon punctatus | reverse complement strand
TAGGGGTGGGATGCAGGGTGGGGGTGGGTGCGGGGTGGAGGGGAACAGCCTAGGGGTAGGTGCGGGGTGGAGATGGGGAACAGGGTCAGCCTAGGGGGAGGATGCGGGGGGGGGTGGAGGGGGGTGGAAGAGGTCAGGTACAGGGTGGGGAGGAGGGAGGGATCATTCAGTCTTACCTGTTAGTCTGACTGGTCCTTCCTTCTCCTGGCTTCGGCGGTCCTCCTAGGCATACGCGGGGGGAGTTCAGTTGTTTTGGGGTTTTTTTAATTGCCGATGTGTCCCCGCGTGCGGAGCCAGGATGCACAGGCAATTAAAAAAAACAAAAACAGTCCAGCAGTTCCTGCTGCTGCTGCCATTGCCGCTTCCCCCCCCCCCCAAGCTCTCAGAGGGGAGCGGCAATGACAGCGGCAGCGGGAACCGGTGCAGAGTTGACTTTCTCTCAGGGACTGACTGAGGCAGGGAGGAAGCGCTCATGCGCGCTTCCTCCCTTCTCAGTCCCCCAAGTCAAGCTATCTCATCAGGGCGGTCCACTGTGGATGGAGGAGTTCAGCCACCCAAATCGCGTTTTCCATAGGAAAACACTTTAGGTGGCTGAGCAGCTGAGCCCTTTTTGTCCCTTCGGGGACCCACTCCCAGCGTGGGTGGGTCCCCGAAGAGTGAAGAACACAGTGACAGCTACAGCAGCTTCTGCAGCAGCTCAGAGGCTGCTGTAGCTGTCATAAGCGGCAGCGTATTTTTTTTTTTTTTTTAAAGAAAAACAGTTTTGGCACCGGTGGCCCCTGCAGTGCTTTGGGGGGGGCAATGCCCCGAATTCCCTGCAGGGGGAGCTGCCGCTGCTGTGCCTGCCTGTGTCAGGCACTGGGTCACCAACTGGCTGTGGTCACATTTCTCCCGCCCAAACCACCTGAATGCAATCTGAACTGACCAAACTTTTCGGTCATTTTGGAGTTGAGAATCGGGTTCAGTTTGGTTGGTTCAGGTTTGGTCATCCAAACAGGCCATGTTCGGGCCAAACTCCGAACTTCTGACCAGTGTTCGCCCATCCCTACTTTGCAGCAGTTTTCCATGACTGCCAGACAGATAACAAGAGAGGTGTTAACTCAGGAATGTCCTGGAAAACCTGGCACATTTGACAAGTCTGACACTCGCAAGCACTCCTGAAAGGTCGGTATTTCCCTACAGAATGAGAATGCTTGCTCTCGTCTCTGTCCTAGTGTCAGGGCCTGCTTTATGGGATGTGGGCAAACTTCAGGGTTGGGTTCTGAAATGGGAGTGGAACAAGATCAGATCCAGAAATGGTGCTGATGGACAGTCAAGCTGGAAATCAGCCAAGGGCAGGTGATGGAGTGAAACAGGTTCCGGCTCAGCTTCTTTATATCAGGCAAATTCCAGGCCACAGCCAAGGTGCAGAGGTGACACAGCAGAGCCAGACACTAATTCAGAACCCTGGAGTTGCTGATTTAAGGCCCAGATTATTTACATTAGCAAGTTTTAAATAAAAGCCCCAATCTGAAGCTGAAACGAGGAGTGACTTTACTATTCCCAAGTAATACCTGCAATCTCAGGCATCCTAGTATTTGGTAGCTGATGAATGTCCACATACATGTGCAGGTGCCCAATGTGCTACGCAAAATTGTGGTACTGCCTGGGTAGTTAATTAAACAAAAATAAGTACCTGGGCTGGCAGGTGGGACTGCTGGTAGTGTGAGGGCTGGGGGGAGGGGCTCCTAATGGAGGCAGGGGAAGCGCAGGGAGAGGAGAGGCTCCACAAAGTCCTATGGCGGTATGGGGGAGGGGTTCTCTATACCTGCTGACTTTGGTTTGTTTTCTCCCTGGCTGGTATGGATACCTCCATGCCTCAGGAAATGGTTATTGTCCTGGGGCTTCTGGGAGGTGTAGTTTCCAGGAAAGCTCCATCAACCATTTACTAAATTCTAGGGAGGTTCTTTGCTACTACACCTCCCAGAAGCTCCCAGTGTAGTAATTAAAAACCACCCTGAACTCCCCTCCCCCATCAACCATCTATCAGCAGTGGGCTTGATCCTGCAGTGCAGAAGAAGTCTAGACATCCAGCCCCATGTGGCCGGTTCCTTGGCCAATCCCATGGCATGGAGAGGCTGGTGACAACCTCTGTTGTGGGGGAAGGGGTGCTACTTGTTTGGACTGCCCTTCCCACCAGCCCAAAGTGTGGCGACTGCATTTGCATCTGCGTTTTGTGGCAGATGGGGGATCTGGTCAGCCCTGTCTTGTGTGGCTTTACCCTCCATCATCCGACAACAAGATGTATTAAAAATGTCATCACATTATTTAGTCTCACTTGAGTTTTTCCATTCAGTTGGGTAGATTATTTATTTATTTAAATGTATTTTTACCCCTCCCCTCCTGCCTCCAACAGCTTGGGGTGTCAAACAACACAAATACAATAAAATACAGTATAAAAAATAAAACCAAGATATCTTACACATATAAAAACCCTGGGTGCACAAGAGAACAATCCCTCTCCACAAAAACCATCCCTCCTCTCTCTCCCAATGCCTGGTGGAAGAGCCAGGCTTTGCACTGACGATGGAAGGCAAGGAGGTCTGAGCTGAGACGGATATCCACCAGGAGCAAGTTCCACAGCACCGGTACAGCCGCCGAGAACAACTGTCTGTTGGTCACCACCCATGTACATCAGGGAACCTCCAGGAGGCACCCCTGGATGACCACAGGAGCCTCCCAGGAGGTGAGGCAGTCCTTCAGATAGCTAGGGTTCAGACCGTTTAGGGTTTTATAGGTTAGCATCAGCACCTTGAATTGGGCCCAGAAGTTTATAGGCAGCCAGTACAGAGCTCAGAGCACCAGTGTAATGTGCTCCCGGTGGCCCATCCCAGTAAACAGACAGGTTGCCACATTCTGCACCAGCTGCAGCCTCCAGACCATCACCATGGGCAGTCCCACGTAGAGCGCATTACAGTAGTCTAGCCTCTTGGTGACAAAATCCAAGACATACAGACGGAGCCGTCTCACTAGATGTAGCTGGTGGAAGGCACTCCTGACCACAGCTCACACCTGGAGATCCAGGCACAGCTGCGGATCCAGGAGCATCCCCAGGGTCTGTACCTGAGATGCCAATATGGCACAGACCTTGTCAATGATGGGGAGCCCACCCTTGCCCAGATCACTGACCCCACCAATGAACATCACCTCTGTCTTATCAGGATTCTGCTTAAAACAGGTAGACCTCATCCAATCCCCCACTGCAGCCAAACACTAGGAAATCACCGAGACTGCAGGGTCTGGGTCGGATGAAAAAGAGAGGTACAACTGAGTGTCATCAGCATATTGCTGACAACGTGACCTCCCCCAGTGGCTGCATATATATGTTTTTTATTTTATTTATGGCTTTTGACTTCTGTCGTGGCCAAAACACAATAACATAACATACATACTAACATAATAACATAACTAATATAACATACATAACATATAGCATAGCAAATGTAAATACTAAAATAGCTAAAATAAATACTAAAATAAAAATAAAACCAATGCATTTAAGCATTTAAGCAAAAATCCTGTCAGGATTCCTGGAGATTAATACAAGGTATGGGGGGAAATTAGTTGTTCCAGGGAGCGATATACCCTCTCTTCCTCATAATACAACTCAAAATCCATAACAATCTATACCCCAACCCCACCCATACAGAAACCGAGCTTCCCCTTGTATCTTAACCAGCTTCTAGTCAGCAAGAATTACTTGCCACTTCTTCAAAGCCAACCAGACATAAGAAGCTACAGAGAGGACATCCTCCAGATTTGTCATAGCAAGAAAATAAGAATAGTCCTGAAACAAGGCACAACACGGTGAGCCCTTACATAGTGGATCCAACCAACTAGCCCTCAAACTCGCAAAATGGGGACATCTCGTCAGGAAATGATCAACAGTTTCCACCTCACCTAAGCTACAAGAGCATTTACGTTGGTCAGGATGCACCCCAGCATACCTCCCCTCAACCATAGCTATCTGGATCATGTGAAACCGCAAGAGGATATAGGATCTGCGCAAACTCCTATTGGAAAGATGGTGCAAATATTGCTCATAATTACAAGTTAATTTAATTTGGCCCAAACATGGAGCCACTTTCCATACCGAGAGAGCTGCCAGGTCCTCCTGATGACCAGTATCCTGGAGCCTGGCCCAAACCTCACTCTGTATTGTTTTCAAGGGCTTTCCCATAAAGTATGTAAATGAGAATCCCAGTTGACTTAAAATCTCCTTCAGGTACCTCAACCATGGGTACGTCCTTAGATCTGTGTACTCAAGTTCTTCCCTTAGGGCCTGAGAAACAAGTGAGCTCTCCTGTTGTACAAGAATCCTAAGCCAGTAACACACCAAAGTTATTTTAGAAAAATTTGCTAATGAAGTCAGCCCCGTCTCTGCCCTCAAAACTGAAGATGGGACACTCCTGCCCACCTGCAGCAGCTGCCGTAGGAAAAGGTTCTGGACCCTTTCCAAGACTAGGATCCGGGTAAGGAACTATGTCCAGGCCAAAAACTGCCAAAGGTGGCACTTTTGCCTTATAAATCTGTAGAATGGCAGATGTTGTCACATCATGAGATAATCTTGCAGCCTTAATTATGCCACGAGCAGCATTCAGGGCTTTAATTGCCCTTGCCCGCAGATGGTTACCCCAAGTACCCCTGTGTGTAAAAGTAATCCCCAGATAGGTAAACTGCTTAACTACCTCAAGCAGAGCCTTTTTGACCACCCATTTGACCTTTGGGGAACATCTGCCCATCATCATGATTTTAGATTTTGGGCTACTTACTTCCAGCCCATTGGATTTACAATATACACCAAACTTATCCATTAATCGATTGAGCCCTATTTCAGTCTGGAAGCAGAGCACCAGATCATCTGCGAACTGTAGCACGCACAGGGCATATATACGTTGAACAAGAGGGGCGACAGAATAGAACCCTGTGGGAACCCACATGGGAGACCCCTGATGGAAGAATAATGATCCCCCAAGACCACCTGCTGAGATCTATTCATTAGGAAAGAACAGAACCACTGCAACAAAGTCCAGTCCACCCCAACCAGGTTCCACAGGCAGGACACCAACACCTTGTGGTTCACCATGTCAAAGGCTTCTGACAGGTCCAGCAGGGTCAAATGTCCCCTATCCAGATCCACCCGCAGATTGTCAACAAAGGCCACAAGCGTAGTCTCCGTGTCTAGCCCAGCTGAAAGTCCAACCATGAGGGATCGAGGAAACTGATGTGGTCCAGATGCACCTGCAGCTGACGGGTCACCACCTGCTCAATTACCTTACCTAAAAAGGGGAGATTAGAGCCAGGCCAATAGCTGGCAGGGGAACCAGTATCAAGAGATGGTTTTTTGAAAGGGGGCCTAACCACTTCTTCCTGAAGAGAGTCTGGCAGTCATCCCTTCCCAAGGGATGCAATGATAACCGCCACCAGCAACGGCCCCACCGTCTCCCTGCTGACTTTAATCAGCAAGGATGGGCATGGGTCCAGTTCACACATTATGGCCCTAACAGATCCCAGCACATCACACGTATCAGCATGTGTCACCAATTGAAACTGATCCCACCAACAATGACCAGACAGGGCATTCCTAACCTTTGGCTCTTCCACTGTATCCAAAAGGGTAGCATCAAAATCATTTTCAAGGCAAGCAATTTTGTCAGCGAAGTACGCCATGAACATATCACAATGGGCCCTGGAAAACTCCAGGTCCAGGTGGAAACAGGCTGGACTGCCCAAACCCCTCACCACTCCGTCAGACGCGACTTCATGGATGCTATGATGGTAGCAAAAAAACTCTTCTTTGCTGCTCACACAGTCACGGCATAGGTCTTCAAAAATATCCTATGCTGCAATCAGTCGTCTTCAGCACAAGTACGGTGCCACCATACTCACTATTAATGGAGTAGACAAAAATAATTTTAGAAAGAAAATAAAACCAACAGATAAACGCATGTTCTGGTTTTTCTGCTACAAACTGGAAATAGCCCTGAAACTTATTATTTAAGCCTACCTATCCATCCTTTCATTAGCTCATGCTTAGAATTCCCTGTATTTTGTTTTATTTGTTGGTTTCTTTTGTTTCGCACAATGATCTGTTGTAATTTCTCCTTAACTTTGAGATTTCTGCCATTTGGCAGTTTGTGCCATAGCCATAAGCTTATTTAAATGAATGGGATCAAGGTTATCTTTTTTTTAAAAAAAATAAAAAATGTGCAGGACAAATATTTAAGGAAATTTCTCATATTTTAGTATCGGTACAACGTAATAGGGATAGACAGCAACTACTTTGTGTTACAAATTTGAATGTGAAATTTCAGAAAACCTCCTTGCATTAAAAATGAATTAACTGTGTGATTATTAATTGTGCATATTCCAATCCCTTTGTGCTATACTGCATGTTTCTTGAATCTCATTTGAATCCTTTGGCTAAGTAATGTGTCAAGGGGGGGACTAGCCTGAATGCCTGAGTTATTTAAAAAGCAGGACAGCACTTCCAGATTAGAATACCAATGAGTGGGGTTAAAAAGGCTCTACTGTAGTTGGAGGGCAGCTCTCAGTCTGAGAAGTACCTGAAAAGGACCTCTATGGACTAATTTTCAGAATCACATTGTAATGTGGGCTCATGTCAATCATCAGAACAGACAGCTTCATCCCATGATATAAACTAGTTATACATTCAAGAGCTGCCAGAGGATCTTCATTAAAAAGGGACTTAGCATTAAAAGAAGAAGGTTGTTTTATTATAATACTTCAAACACAGTTTTTTGTTTTATATGTTCTCAGAAATCTTTTTTTGTTCTTCTTCACAATATCAAAAAAGTGCCACAGAAGAAGAGAAAACATTAAATATTCCAATTTTTAATAGGAATCAAGGTAGCTTTCTGGTTTAAGGCATTAAAATCATATACATTTTCCTAAATATATTCATGCCTTTGAATAACAAAAAGAAATCTCTAGATGTAATAGGAGGATGTTTTTAATCTTTTGTGAGAAGGGATTTGCAGAGCTGACTACTCAAGGTACAATATCTACTGGCAAAGTATATCAGTGAGAGCTTTATACATATAAATGTGTATAAAACCTTTGGGCTATCCACCAGCTTCCTAGATACCAGTTAGATATTACAATCTATGTCATTAAAATTTAATACGATTGTGTTAAGAAGAAAACATTAACAATATCTATGTAAGTAAAATCATTGACACAGTAATCTAGAATTTCAAGAAACCTTAACAGGGGTTTATTAAAAAATAAATAGATAAAGTATCTATTTACCTATATGTGTGTCATTTCAAAGAGCCTGATTTAAATGTAATTTTGCAAGTCGTGCAACTTCTTCAAAGTAGCTGGGTTATTTTGATCTAAAATTGCTGTTCCCTACCTCCTCCGTACCAAGATAAATGCTTTATAAGAATCTAATTGAAATGAGAAAGTATGGTTTTTACAGGAAGAAAATATACTCTACATTCTTACACTGCAGAATCAAATATACTTTGTTGTTTGTGTTTTTTAACCACACTTGTTACACGGAGACTTTTTCTCTATTGAGATGGGCTATCCTATTCCAGTAGTGTTTTATCAAAATCAGACTCAAATGTATAGAGAACATATACTTAATAAATATTGATCCTTTATAAACGAACAACCACAGTCCTAAAGCCACTTGCTCTGGCACCATCCCATTCACATAAACTGGATTACTCGGGAGTAACTGTTTTTGGGGAACTGCAGCCAACACTTAAAACATATACTACATAATGCTCTTTATTTTAAATCTGCCATTTAGAATTAACAATTCATTTAATTAATGACTTAACAGTATTTCTCTGGCCTTCACTATCATATCCAGGCACTTCATATGAATTGCTGAATTTAATTTGCAGTTACTCTAGGAAGTAAGCAAGTATCACCCCCATTTTCAGAGATGGGAAAATGAATCACAAAGGAACAGTTTCTCACAGGCTTATACAATTAAACATTTCACTCCATTGGTAAGTCCCAAGTTTTACTCCTGGAGAAAAGGTAATCCTGATGAATAAGAGGGGATTCCCAAGGTGTTACAGTGCCACAAGCAACACTGAAGGGCTTGCACCAGTGCAGTGCTTTGAGGATCAGGGCTTCTGTGACTAAAGACTACAGCCCTAGGAGGCAAAGTGACATTCATCACTTGATGATGTCAGAGATGTAAGAGTAATAGCAATGAGATGTTCCTGGCTCCCATTCCTCTAATCTAGAAACATGATCATTTACTGTTTGTATCAGTAACTTATTATGAGTTATAACATTACATGATATGCAATGTGATAATGCAATAATGTTACCTTTTCAATGGATCCTCTCAGACATCTCTCTGGGAGCAGAATCATTAAAAAATGAGTTCCAAGAGCTTAGAAAATACACCTGGTGAGTAAGCTCTATCACACTCACACAAACCCAGGAGAGTTTAATTAAAGTCTTTCTGATGCTTAAAGATAAAGCAGATATAGCAATCCTTGCTTTTTGGGCTCTTAAAAGAATTCTTTTGAAGCTCCCTCTCTGTCATGCTCAAGCCTTCGATTACACACAAACACACACACACACAAGCTCCTAAAAAAAAAAGCCACTGCCACTGAAGAGAACGAGAGCATAACAGTTACCGTGAAGCTCCAACACCTTTGTCAGCCCCCATCTTTGGTACAGTTAGCGGCGGTGCAATCTTTGATTTGTCCTCTCTCACTACCTACTAGGTAAATGGCACTGAGATCTGAAATCTAACGCACACAAGCTTGGAAGAACTTGTTCTGCATACTTCAGAGAGCTCTCGACAGCACTATCAAAAGCAGAAATTAGGGGGGAAAGGAAAGTCTCTATTGCTAAGGACGAAGACTAAGACAGTGCCATGCCAATAAAGAAGACTACAGACAATATTAAAATAACTTTGGCCAGTTTCTGACTTGTCCCAAACAACTTGTTGAGCACTCCCCACTCCCAATGTAGTTGTGGGTGCTCAACAGAAGCTCAGTACTTCACAAGTCTTAGGTATATAATTAAACCTTTTACTCCATTAGTAAGACCCATGAAAGTAACAGGATTTACTCCCAGAATAACTAAAGGGCACAGGACTGCACACCACTACAGTGCACAGGACTTGCTTTAGTGAAAGCCCTGCTCAGCAGAATCTCAGCATCTCACAAGATTGTTTGTCTTATTAAAGTAATGTACTGAATATATTTTAGCAGTACCTCCTGATATAATATGCTAGCTGACATCCTCAACACTTCAGCATTGTATGGGTATCGTAGTGGGTATTGCAATATACATTGTGTCTGAGAATATGCAGGCTACAATCATAAGCATTCTCTTCAGGGCTAGTCTCCAGACTTTTTTGTTTCCATCTCAGGTTTGGTATGAAGCCAATGTGCATTGTGTAGTTTTATATTGGGCATTTTTACATATACCTTAAAGTGCTGGTCTTTCACTCTTCTGGGCTTACAAGTCCACAAGTAAGTTCTGGATGCATTCTTCACACACACAGTGCCCTGAGGCATTTCCTGCATGCATTCTTCACACAAGCACTGCCCTGAGGCAGCCTAGAGTAGTTGCAGCTGCAGACGTGACAGGCTGCCATGGAAACCAAGTGACCACAGCTGCCTGGAGCAAAGCAGTTTACCAGGAGAACGTTTTACACACAAAAGTTCTGGGAGAAGTTCTATGCAGAAGTTCAAAGAGCCAGATGTTTAAGATCTGGGTGAGTGATTTAGACACACAGAAAGTTCAGAATGTAACAGCAAACATCCAGGAGAAATGTGTGTGTGAAAACACCCATAGTTTGAATGGATTTCCAGACTCTCTTCCCATGCTGGGATTTAAATGGAACATATTGCTTGTTCACTGACAATTGAGTTTTCATTTTTGTTAAGGCATCTTCATAGTCATGTAGAAGAGGCCCATTAAGTTATCATCTCTTCTTACCTTCTTCACTTCAAAACACAACATGAATAACACTACTAGTGAATATGCAGTGCCGTAACATCAAAGCAAAACCCAGAAAGTAATCGTAGGAGATGAATTACCATAATTCTGCAAGCTATTTAGTAAATACTGCAAATGCCACTAAGTTCAGAGCCAAATGCTCTGTGGATTGTCTTTTCTCAGTCCACCTCATCTGCATCCTTTATTCATATACCCACCTAATTTGTCCTCTTAGATTCTGATTACCATCCAATTTTTTTCAAAAATGAAAATTTTGTAAGAATTGTCTGATGCATGCATTTTCCAAATGCTAAAATGTAAACAGTGCATTTACTTCACAGCTCAACTTAATTTTAAGAAAATAGGTCTTATTAATAAGTGGTAGGTGCACAAGAGCAAAAATTTATATTGAAGATAAAAAGCCCAATTCTGCCCATGCTATAAATCTTCATCCTCTGCTGGGCTCATTTCTTCACTGTTCCTATATAGAGCACCAAGAGTGGATACAAGTGACACAGAGGATAATAACAGATGTGATGGTGGCCTCCTATGGCCCACTGTGGCCTGGGACACACAAGTATGTTTGTTTACATGCTGCCAGATGTTGACTTGAGACTGCCTTGGGGCAGGTAGCTGACTAACTAGGTTGCGTCCACGGAAAATCTCAGAGGACATAGCCCGGAGTAAGGGCTGCCCATGCAGGCTAATGCAGGCCAGTGCGAACTAGCACATGCGTTCAGCTCTATCATACATGGGGTGTTCATGTCATTTTTGTTATATCAATAACTAAAACTAAAATTGTCATTTTTGTTATTGCAATAACGAAAATGACAAAAAATAAAAATGAAATCAATAACGATTATGAAAGTCGCTATTGATTTCATTATTGCCTGGCAGGTGTTTTTTGGAGGGAAATGTGGAGGGGGAGGAGGGAGCAGACATCTCAGAGCCAGAAACAATGTTGAACTCTTAACTGAAAGGGGAAGGACCTGATAGTTGTATCTCTGGCCAAAGAGTAGCACAAGCAGATCCCAGCAGTTGAATGGCACCCTGTGATTCCTCAATGGGTCTGCCTCCCAGAACCACTCAAGAGGGCTCTGGGGGAGGGCACTGCAACCGTTAATATTGTAGGGCTGGGCTGCTTCACTCTGTGTTAGCTCTCTTGCTTGTCAGGGTGCGTTTGCAGAAGCTGCTGGTGCTTGCACTAGAAATCCTTATATATATATATATATATATATATATATATATATATATATATATATATACCTTATTCCCTTCCCTGTCACCCAATCCTTATTCCTTAGATACACACACACACACAAAGAGAGAGAGAGAGAGAGAGAGAGAGAGAGAGAGAGAGAGAAGGGGAAGGAGTTCAACTTTTAACAATCATTCTTCATTGGCACACGAAAACAATACTGATACCAAAAATAAAATCTCTGTTTGAAATTGGTATCGATACCAATAACGACAACAATAATGAAAAACAACATTTTGTTATTAATGAAAATGACACATTTTAATAATGAAAATGATAAAAATGAAAAACAACATGGGGTTCTGGTGAACACCCCTATACCATACCCACCTCAGGGCAGGGGCTGCCATGGCAAAGCACCATGGGTGGTCACCATAGCTGTCCATCATGTTGGGGGGCAGGGCACTGGGAGGAGGGGGGGCAGGGTTGTCCGGCCACACGTTTGTTTAGCTCTCTATCCTATCTGGGCTGTACAGGTGGTGAGACAGCTCTCTGGCCATGCATACATTTGTTCAGTGCCCCTCCCTGACCTGGGCCACATCAGCCAGGCCAGGTCGGGGAGCCACCACACCGCCTGCACATCTGTTTTTACCCAGTCTTTTGTGGACCACTGATGCATAGTTGCCCAGCTCCAATGTAAGTTAAAGAGAAAACCTTTCACCAGAAGGAAAGCAAGCACAGTGCAGTCACACTCACACTTACTTTCAGCACAAGAACAACATTCTGGCAGAGCAGGCAAAAAGAGGGGGTGGCACATTTGGTGCAGGAGACCCACCTCATTCTGTCCCTTCCACTAGATTCACACTGGCCAGAGTCACACTGACTCACTCTTTTCTCCACAGGGTTTCTCTGACTGATGCTTATGCAGCACAAATGAAATTTAGTAGACCAGTCAATCCAGCCCATTAGATTCAATGAGTGATGCAATCTTAGCACCAAAGAAGGAATTGAGAGCATACTTTCCAGGATGAATAGCTAGTACACAAATGTCAAAACTAGGAGTTTAAAGACTAAGGCACCAAAATAATATTTCTTGAAGATATGGATTCATGTGCTTGAATTAATGCATCTGTATATGCAGATTATGAGCTTAGTTATTTAGACATTTCTATTTGTGTCCATCACCAAAAACATGTGTAGCCTTACACCATTACAAATACAGCAGGTATAGTTCACCTTGTGCAGAAGATCCACACTATGCATTGTTCAAGTTCAAAGTGTAAAGACTTAAGTGATATATGAAACCTTTGATCATGATAGACAACAGGTGGCACATGGCAAGAGGATAAAACAGCACAGAAAAATACCTACTTGCTCCTATTACATTAATTCATAAATCACCCAAAGGTCCGGACAGATAAATGTTTTTTACGCTCAGGCTCTGGGTGCAATCCACGAAGAGTGTGGAGGAAGCACATGAGCACAGTGCTCCCTTTGATGTGCAGAACAGCAGCTTGCAATAATATCCCTACTCAGGTGAAAGATTCATCAACCCTGCATTGCCTTTGGGAGAATGGGTGGCAACAATTCATTCAAAGGCAGAGAGAAGGTGTTTGTTTTACTACAAGTCTTATGTGCATGGAATCATCTGCCATTTGAGGATTCTGAACATTTTACACTTGCTCTGATCCAGGGGTAGATTCTAAATGTATAGATCTGCCCCTACCAAAATACCCTGCGATCAGACATGGAGAGGTGAATTCAGGGAACTGATGGCATGAGTGATTAAACAGATCAGAACTTCTACTAAGAGACATGGGGGAGCTATGCCACTTCAGATAACAGAATCCCAGACTACATAAGGCTTTCCAGATCATGCCTAGTGCTTGTCTTTATATTAAAAAAACCATCTGTAGACAGTGAAAAGAATGGGACACTAATATTAGGGCACATTAATTTTCTTTGTCTTAGTACCTACAGCAAACCCACTGTCATTTCAATGAAAACTGCAGAGAAGCCATGGTCACAGCAGGTTGGCCCATTCAAGAAGTTTCATGTTGCATTTTGGAAGCTGCTGAGTGCTTCCCAATGGTAACCTTGAACAGAATAAATTACATGAGAGATTTTTCTGCCTAAGAGGAACAGTTTAACAGTAATAACAATTGCGGTAATAAGGCACCATTTGCACCATTTCCATGGTATAAGGCTAATATTGAGGAATCAGTAGTAAACGTTCTGTAACCTCCAATGGCAAAATTCAGGTTGGCTGAGGTTGACATTGGAGGGTCGTAGCTTTAGGATTAAATTAAATTAAATTAAATTAAGTGCCATTGAAAAGAAAATCCCCCAGCTTCCATTCAGTAGAAATCACGTAAACCTTCCAAAGAGGTTTCTCGGGATCATGCATAATGTTCATACACCCGATGGCCCTTTGTTTTTATATACAGAGCACACAGCCTGAAAAAGATTTTTGACTTTGTCAGTTTTTCAACCATTGCTCTTTCATCGCATGTTTATGCAGAGGGGAGTCTGTTTCCTCCCTTTCCACCCCTTAAAGGTTATAGAGCACAGAGTGTGCATTTTACTGCTCTATGCCTAGTGATACATTTGCCACCATCTCCTCTTCTGTGTCCTCCTTTGGAAAATCTTTAGAAAAATTGTGACAGCTGGAAAAAAAAAAATCAGCCTTACAGATCTTAGAATAGTTTTTTCAAAGGCCCATAGCCGTCTCCACACCACAGAAGCTCACATGATTTTTTTTTTATTTTCAGAAGATGCTTTAACACTAGAATAAGGATTTGATGTCTAGTCACTTCTTCACAGGCATGTCTCTTTAAAGGAGACTTTCTATCATTAATGCGTAAGTCAGTCAGACCTTTTTAATAAGCATTTGAAGAGCCACTGTCTTTAGCACATGAAACTAACAAAAGGCTCATTAGTCAAATGAACAAAGAATAGTTTGAATATCAATGTCTTGTTTTAGAGGAAAACCTCCTCCAAGAGAATCTCAATGTAGTCATTTTTAGTGATGTTTCTCTGTCCAGGATTTAATACTCTGGATCCTCCGTATGAAAACTGATGCATAACAAAAAACTGTTAAAAGAACCTATTCACTGCATGTTGCTTATAATGATGGGCCTTTACATTCAACAAACCATTTAGAAAGCAGAGAACTGCCCTTTTTATTGTTTATTCTTATTTTTAAAAACTTCTTGTAAATCCCCATTCTTCCACAACAGGGATTTGTTGTGTTACTACAACAAGGAAGACTGTTTAAATGACCCCTGAGCAACACAAAACTATTTTAAAATATAAATAAAACAGGACGTTGCATCTCTGTTGCTCAAGGTCACCGAGTAAAGCAGAGGTTCTGCCTGTGACATCTGTGAGAAGTGGGCTAGGAAGATGGGAGACTCTCCACAGAGTCCACCCCAGAAATGGAAGACAGCAAGTCTGGTGTCCATTGCTTTACAAGAAGGAGAGGCAAAGGGAATTGTTTTGGTTTATAAACTGACAATTCCTATGTAGTAATTTTTATGAAGAAACATGCAGTTCCATTAACATAAAATTCCTGTGTCTGGGTCAGGAACCAAGGACATAGCTAGGCTGCAACGGTCCTTGGTGCAGAAGATGGAATAGTCCCCCTCCTGAAGAACTTCACTCCAGTATATAGAATGTGCACATTGTACGTGTGTGGGGACCTTTCAGGCTCATTGGCACTGGTGCAGTTGTCCCTGCTGCACCTATTATAGCTAGGCCCATGGTAGGACCCGACCCTCTGCCCTTGCACACAGCAAAGGAGGATCACTGGACAGAAACAGCAGACCCAGCCTCAGGATGCTAGCACTGAGCAGTGGAGCTGCTGTTGTAGCCAAGCCTGGTGGCCCGCACCACACAACAAGCACTGAAGCAGACCAGCATACGGGCTGAGGATCAGGGACTTTGGAGGTGGGCCAGGCCACTGCAGCCCCAGACTTCTTAAAGACACTGTATGAAAACAAACATGCAACTACTTGTCAGCTACATGGGCAGGAGAGGGGGGTATTGTAGAGTTAGCTTTCTGTTGAATAACACACAGCAGAAGTTTCTTCAAAACAGAACTTTACTAAGAACTCAGAAGACATGCTTCCATACTGTACAGACTGCATGGGACAAGATGGAGGACAGAGAGAGGAGAAGAGAGGAGACAAGGAGACAAAAACCCTGTTTCATCCCCTGATCCTCCCCCTACTGGACAAGTCCCATATTGAGCTTGCAGGGCTTGCAATGGGCTTTTACTTGTGACTGTTGCACAATCCAACA
>QEPC01001722.1:105435-116753 GCA_003113815.1 Sphenodon punctatus | reverse complement strand
TAATAATAATAATAATAATAATAATAATAAAAGTGCCACACAGGGTTATCCGATACATTATAGTGTTTCCCTGTCCTTAGGGAAACAAACCTGTAATTATTAATTATTAATTAATAATTAATAATTAGTTATCCATTCTGCATGATACATACGCATGGGTGCCCCAGGCTTGCAGTCTCCAGAGCAGTTGCACCTGCTGCACCTATTATAGCTGCACCCCTACTTTTGATCACAAGAGCACTTGCTCATCAGAAAATGGGAGAGATGTGTGTGTGTCTCTTGCCCAAGACAGAGCAGTAAGCAGTGGGCAAGACAGTGCTGACATACAAGAGTAAATATGAGAGCAAGAAGATTTGTAAGTGCCTGTGGGAGGGCAGAGTGCCAGGCTGTCTCAAGGAGGCGATGTTGCAGGAAGGTTATTGAACGGGTAGTGGCTTGGAAGCTGCAGCGGCATCTTGATCGCATCGGTTTTCTTGATCCCTCTCAGTTCAGCGTCCATCCGGGGCATGGCACTGAGACTGTGCTTGTGGCTTTGGTACATGACCTATGCCAAGAATTGGATCGGGGTTGTTTGACCCTGCTGATTTTGTTAGATCTGTTGGCTGCGTTTGATACTGTTCATCATGAGATGTTGGTGACACACCTGTGGGACTGTGCAGGGGTGAGCGGGATTGTTCTTGAATGGTTCCGCTCTTTCCTGACCAGAAGAACTCAGCGGGTGGTGCTCAGGGATTGTTTTTCATCATACCAAGACCTCTCATGTGGAGTCACGCAGGGTTCTGTTTTGTCCCCTCTCCTATTCAACATGTACATGCAGCCACTCGGCGAGGTGATTAAGGGGGTTCAGTGTACGGTGTCATCAATATGCTGATGACACCCAACTGTACCTCTCTTTTTCAACAGACCCAGGCCTGGCAGTTTTGTTGCTTACTCGGTGTTTGGTGGTTGTGGGGGATTGGATGAGGGCTAATCGACTGAGACTGAATCCTGACAAGACAGAGCTGATGTTAGTGGATAAGGCGGTGGAGTTGGAGGCCCCCATTATTGATGGGGTCTGCCCTCCATTGGCCTCCCAGGTACGAAGTCTGGGGCTGCTCCTCGATGCACAGCGCCGCCTGGATCTCCAGGTGGAGGCTGTGGAGAGGAGTGCTTTTTGCCAATTACATCTGGTGTGACGGCTTTGGCCGGTTTTTTTGGATTCTGACCTGGCCACTGTCATCCATGCTTTCATCACCTCTCAATTAGACCACTGTAACGCACTCTACATGGGACTACCCATGGTGACGGCTCAGAAATTTCAGCTGGTGCAGAATGCGGTGACCCGTCTCTTAGTGGAACTGGGCTGCTGGGAGCTTATTACACCAGTGCTCTGTTCTCTGCACTGACTGCCATTGGTTTTCCAGGCCCGATTCAAGATGTTGGTCTTGAACTATAAAGCCCTAAACATCCTGGGCCCTGCTTATCTGTGAGATTGCCTCACTCCCCAGGTCCTGGATCAGTCCCTGAGGTCATCTGGGGGTGCCCTGCTCAAAGCCCCTCAAGCTTTTCGGGGTGGGGCACGCAGGGGAGGTCATTCTCGGTGGCCGCACCATGACTGTGGAACTCCCTTCTGGTAGAGGTCCGGTTGGCCCCGGATCTTCCCTCCTTTTGGAGAAATTGTAAGACCTGGCTGTTCCTCCCGACATTTGGTGGGGGAGAGGGTATTGGGGGGGATGTGTTGTTTTGTTTAATTATTTTATGATAATCTATTTTAATTGATTTTAATGACTGTAAGCCGCCCCGAGCTGCCTGTGGCAGGAGGGATGAGGTAACAAATACTACTACTACTACTGCTACTACTACTACTACTACTAATAATAATAATAATAATAAAAATAAAAATAAACATTGACTGAGATAAGCAATTTGATTGTAAATAAATATGCTTACAACTTCTGACTAAGTCAAACTCAACTGTCTTGCAAGATGGGGGGAAAAGGTGGAAGTGAGGGGCTAATATTATCTACCAGTAACCTTGTTACAGTTTCAGAGGTCACCATAAGGGGGAGAGGGCTATTCCTATAAACTGCTCTTCCCGCTGATCTGAGGCGTGACGGCAAGAGTGGCCCACCCCCCAGGGCATCCCAGGGAGCTGGCTCACCAACTCAAATCTCATCTTTTAAGAGTAGCTCTATTTTGCCAAGGTGATGTAGCATGGGTAGGTTTAATGTCAGATTTTAAATGCTAAGTATCTTCTGGTTGTTAAACCCAATATTAAAGCAAGTTACAGACTCTTTCTAGAGGCTTCCATGCTGCCAGTATTGCTAATGATGTCAATTTACAACCTGGTGGACACTGCCAGAGTATGCTCCAAAGACAAAACAATATTTAAAAACTTTATCTCACAGCTAATACTTAGTAAGATGGCCCTCTCACCAGGTGAACATTCTGATGGCTGTGCTGAGCAAACTATGTGTTCCCGTCTTTTAAGTTAAACCCTTAAGATTAGTTTTACATAGTTCTTTCTGGTTTAATTTATCATATGTTCTGGCACCATTTATCACTAAATGCAATATGATGAAGAAAAGGCTCTATTAAAGCTGAATAACTACTGAATTAAAAAGCTGTTAAATGAGTTGGAGCGCAGACCACTGTTAACAATGTGTGGGAAGGGTGTTTGGCTGGAATAAATTACATTCACTGTAATAATTTGAAGAGAGCACCTTTGGAGAAACGTGTTCAAAAATCCACATCTTGATTTCCTGACTAAATTCATATTCACCACTAATCATATTTTTTAAATTAGCGTCACAGTGAAGGTGAGAAAATGCCTGGGTATCTACTACTTACGTTTCAAAACAAAATCTCTTCTATTTAAAAACTGAGGGACAGCGGATTTTAAAATATACATGCAAAACACAACAACAGATTCCAATTAGGATATATTTTATTTGCTCACCCTTAATCTTTTCATAAATGCTTTTATAATATTTTAGTGTTCTCTGCCATACCAACTTATATATAATAAACAACTCCTCTTATATTTCAGTAGAGCCTGCATACTACCTCCTTGAAAATAACAAATAGCAAGCCAGCTATTTGTTATGAGTTAGCTATGAGTTAAGATTCATTTTCATTTTATTGATTGCAATTGGGTAAGCAATAGAAAGAATCCAAGATAGAGTTGATACGTCCATTTTCATTGACTTAGCATAACTATTTCAAACTTGAAAGTGCTGTTTTTTAAATTTAAAAATGCTGCTGTACTGATATTTGACAGCCTACAGTGCATGCACTCCCTAGCTTATATACATTTATATTAACATGTTTCCAAACAAGTAGACAACCTTGTGGTGTTCATTGAGGCAGTAGGGAGCTTTTTAATCCTTAAAAACAGGTGGCAATTTCTAATGTTTTTCCTTATCACCAAGACATTATAGTTAGATATACAGAGAGCAATCCAATGGCAGATGTACACCAACCCCCAGGCACGGTGCATGGCCAGAACACGTGCACCTGAGTGTGCATGCCGTGATTGGCATAATGCGTGCCACTGGATTGCTCCCAAAGACTGTTTAATGATATTTGCCCTATTGCACATTTGGGGGGGAAATTGAGCGCACTAACAGGAAACATTTATTTACTCAGTGCATTTCTAGTCCCAATAATTTCATTGGGATGAAACAGCAGGGTCATGCTGTTCATTAACCCCTATGAAATGACCCACTGGTGGACATTGCAGATCCATAGAAAGGACAATTACATGGTGTGACTGGCATATGCATACGGACTGTAGGATAAGTCTTTGAAATCTAGTTCTGTTCTCAAGATGTACAGCGGCAAAAAAACAGAAAAGCAGCAAAGGCATGGGATCATTCCCCCCCACCCCCAGATAATGTATGCTTACTCTGTAAACCAGAGGGGTGTCATTCCTGGGCATTCCTGGTAATTAGCTTTCAGTACTACACATCACAATTAGACAAAGATGATCAGGAAGGAAACCAATAAATGCAAGGAAGCCATGACCTTAAGAAGCCTAATAGATGCTGTTCCCCTCACCCTCCCCTTTCTAACCACTTGCAGAGATTGGGTTGTTCCAGTGGTGTAGCAAGGCTGTGGTGGGTCTGAGTCTCATGTCCCAATTATGAGGCCTGTTAGGAGCAAGGAGTGGGGGGCTTCCTAAGCAGCGGCCCTCCCAAAGCTCCTGGCTAGCCTTGACCTCCCTCAACAAAGTTTGTGGCTCTGACCTAGCTCCCAATGAGACTCCCCAGAACGGCAGTAATCCCACCAGGAAAGAGTCAGCAGGGCCAACACTCCACCCATGCTTTCTTTGAAAACTTCTCTTGACACTCTTGAGGGTAGAGGCAGAGTGTTGACTCCACGCCCTCTCCCACCCCCTCTGAAAATTTCCTAGCCAGCTCACTTACAAAAGTCCCCCCTCCCCTGCTACACTCCTGGGCTGTTCCTGGCTCTTTTCTCCTCATCTATGGCCTCTTCACTCTCAGAGCTCTGTTTCCACAGGAGGAAACAACAGCAAAAAGTTGAGGGAGAGGGACCTAAGAGCAGAGAACCCTTTCCTATCCCCTCCTATTTTTCCTGACATGCCCTCCCCCTCCCCCCACAGCTTACTGCCACTGCTCTTGCCACTTTCCCTTGTCCTTCCTCTCTTCTCCTGCTGTTAGATGCTGCCTTGGGAAGAGGGGATGCCAGGCAAGCAGAACACAATGCCCAGCAGCAGGGAGTCGGAAGAGGACGCACTATTAGGGATCAGACCTAGGGTGGCCATTTGTCCGGTTTTATCCTGAGAAGTCTTTTTCTGGTAATTTGGACAGTCCGGGATGGGACAGAAACCGGACTGTGTATTGTCTGGAATTTGTCCTCTGTCCCCACTGGGCCCCGCTGTCACCTTGGTCTCCTCTGGGAAATAAGCCTGAGTGCGTCTGTGCGCAGCCGCAAGTGAGCACTGAAGTGATTGTGAATAGTGCAGAGTGCGCAGCAGTGGGGGGCACTTTTGACATGTCTCAGAGGCACACACATGACCACATCACACCAATGAGGCAGCCATGGCAACACCAGCAAGGCTTGTGTGAGGGAGGTTCTAGGCAAACAGTGAATGAGCAGGGTGGACTAGTCCTTTCTGAAGGCTATGATGTGCAGAGGCAGCCGCTGAGCAGCAAGCTCCAAGCTGAGCCCAGGCAGGGGCTCTGTTGTTGGAGGCTGCAACTTTGCAAGTCTGTCTCAGTCAGACTGTCAGTCAGGGCCAGGCCAGGGATAGAGCCAAGGGAGCAATGAGTCATTGGGTTCTCTTATCCCAGGAAGACTCTCTAGGAGCTTGAGGGCACGGTTCACTATCCTCTTGGGGCTCTCTCTCCTTGGTTGATTCTCTCCCTCCTGGTAGAACTTGATCCACATTGGAGGTGGGACTCTCTCCCCTTGGTTCCCATCCCCCTCCCCCCTGGAACCTGATTGTTGCAGTGTTTATGTTCATCTGATGTGTGTGTGACAGTGTGCTTTCTGTCTGTGAGTGTGAGAGAATGTTTGTGTGTCTGTATGTGAGTGTGTGAGAGCAGATAATATGTGTGAATGTGGTGTGTGAGAGAGAGAGAGAGAGAGAGAGAGAGACTGTCTATGTAAGAGAGACAGTGTGTCCATGTGTGTCCATGTCTGAGAGAGACTGTCTATGTGAGGTGTCTGTGTGTGTGTGTGTGTGTGTGTGTGTGTGTGTGTGTGTGTGTGTGTGTGTGTAAGAGTGTCTGTCTATGTGAGAGTGTGTGTGAGAGCCAAGTGTGTGCGTGTCTCTGTGTGAGAGAAAGTTGTTCCCTCTCCTGCCCCATCCCCCCTCCTCCCTCACATGGCTGTCCCTTCTTCCCCTCTCCCCCCACCTCTCCCCATGAGTGGCTGTGCTGTTGGCTCCCTTCAACAGCATGTTATAACTGACATTGGACTTAGCAAGTGCAGATGACCTGGTCACAATCTTCCCCCACTATGGTGAGCTGTACCATCATTTCTATTTTAATTATAGTAAATTTGCATAAATGAATATAAATTAGCATATGCAAATTTTAAGCAACTTTCCATCTATTCTGGTGATGCATCAGTGGCCACTCTAATTGGACCCTAGGCTGTGTCAAGACAGCTGTGGGGTGGGTGCTCCAATGTGAAAGAGTTGTGTCAGAAATTGGCAAGACATATGAATAAAAACTGTCTAGTGAACATGTGCTATTGGACAGAGATGCACAGTTGATTATTGGTCTAATGCATTGTTGCTTTTCAAACTCAACCATCTAAATGACAGAAAATAGACATTAAAAAAATGCTGGCAGTTGTCTGTCACTCCTGTTCTTAGGGATATGCATTTCATTTTTGTTATTATAATAACAAAAATGAAAGAGGGCTCTTTCATTTTTGTTATTGAATAACGAAAATGAAATAACAAAACAAAAGAACAAAAGCATTTTGTTTTGTTATTATGAGTGAATAGGAAACAACAGAAACATTTTTGGCTGTAATGTTTTTGTTTTTCATACGATTTGGAGGAATCTTGGCAGAACTGTAGACCTCATGGAGGGCTTTGTGTGCACCATATTTTGGAAAGTTTGGATAAAGGTATCAGATTCTATAAGCAGTTGAAATTTGGTATTTTACAGAACTCTGCATACACATTCCTGGCTGTAACGTTTGTGTCTTCCATCCAATATGGATGAAACTTGGCAAACTCTTACCCCTCCCTAAGTTTACTATCTCTGCCAAATTTTAGGATTGGATAAAGGGTCCTGATGTTATAAGCAATTTACTTGGAAATGCATTTCTGGCTGCAATATTTTGTTTGTCCATCCATTTTGCATTATATTTGGCAGGATTGTATCTCAGACCTTCAGAATCATCTCTGCCAAACTGTAGAAAGATTTGATAAAGGGTCCATATTTTATAAGCAAATGATTTTCCACTCTTGAAGTCTTTCATCATTCAGGTAAATAGCACATGCAGTGCCATTCAGAAACAGGCATGGTAGGGGGGAGAGGGTTGTAGAAGGGAGGGGGAGCAGCACAACAGACTGACAGCTCATTCACTGGTCAATTTCTGAATGCTTCAGTCTTTACAGGACCAATCGGTGGTGACTTCAAGGCAGGCATAGAGGGTAGATCTAAGCTGCTGTTCTTTGAGCCTGCTCTTTGTCTGTGGTTAGTTCTGGCTTTGTTCAGAGGTTTTTTTTTCTAAGATTGTGCTGGCAGGCTTTGTGTGTGTGTGTGAGTGGGTGTGGATAGGTGTGCATGCACATGCCAGAGCTCACTGCAAAATTTCAGCTAGCTACATAAATCCAATCCCTATGCACTTGGGATGCCCATGCCCAACATCTTCCTTCCCCCTCCTGGGGCATTCTCTGCAAGTTGACGGACACCCCCATGAACCTGGGGTGCCCACCCAGACTGAAGCCTGTGCCAAACATCAGAGATGACAGATATATCCTCTGGCTAATTGTCTTGACATTTCAAAGACACCCTGGCTGGGACAAAGATGTGATTGTTCTCTCTCACTGCATGATTCCAGCTTTCCAGGACCAATCCTAGTGGTGGCTCTGAGGCGGGCATAGAAGGGACATAACTTGGACTTCAGAGAGCAAGGCAGAGGGCAGGGGCATAGCATTCCAGAAATCAGGATATATGGTTCACACATCCAGGCTGGCCAATTGTCATCATAATTACATCCTGCAGCACTGTGACAAAGAACATCGGAGAGTCCCTTATTGGCTCTTTCCTAAGCAGATGCTTCCAATTTCCCAGTAACAAGTGAGGGAGCGGGGATGTGGTGGTCACAGCATAGAATTGTATATGGGTGACATTTCTTCTGGCCAATTGACATCACAAACACATCTTGTATCACAGTGACAAACATAAGAGAATCACTGGCATAGACTCATTCTCTGCAGATGCTGTGCTGCAGGCTTGTAACATTGGTACCCTTTATCAAATATTTCTGATATTTGGCAGTGATGATCCTGAAGGTCTGAGATACAATCCTACCAAATTTCATGTAAACTGGCTGGAATACAAAGACTTAACAGCCAGAAATACATACACAAGTAAAATGCTTATAACATCAGGACCCTTTATTTAATCCTTCTGAAATTTGGCAGAGATAGTAAACTTGGGGAGAGAGACAAGTTTGCCAAGTTTCATCCAATCAGATGCAAGACAAATACACTACAGCCAGGAATGTGAACATAGATTTTCATAAAATAACAAAGTTCAGTTGCTTATATTACCTTTATCAAATCTTTCCAAACTTTGGCACACATAATCATCTCTGATGCTGAATCCTGACAAGATGGAGGTGATGTTGGTGGATAAAGCAGTGGGCATGGTGTCCTCTTTCATTGATGGAGTTCGTCCCTCACTGGTTTCCCAGGTTTGGAGTCTGGGAGTGCTCCTTGACCCACAGCTCCATCTGGATGCCCAGGTGGGGGCTGTGGCGAGAGGTGCTTTTTGCCAATTACATCTGGGGCATTGGCTTCAGCCATATGTCTCAGATTCCAACCCAGCCACCATCATCTATGCTTTTATTACCTCGAAACTAGACTATTGCAATGCACTCTACGTGGGACCACCCCTGGTGATGGTTTGGAGACTGCAGCTGGTGCAGAATGCGGCAGCCCGCCTTCTTATGGGGACAGGCTGCCATGAGCACATTACACCAGTGCTTTGAACTCTGCACTAGCTGCCTATAGTCTTTCAGGCCCAATTCAAGGTGTTGGTTCTTACCTTTAAATCCCTTAACGGCCTGGGCCCCATGCCTCTCCCTCCATGTTCTGGATTGGCCCCTGTGGTCTGCTGGGGGTGCCCTTCTTGATGTCCCCTGGGTTACTCCGGGGGGGGGTGACTGTGGAGACGACATTCTCAGTAGCCACACCTAGGCTGTGGAACTCCCTTCTGGCAGAGCCCCGGGTGGCCCGGGACCTTGCCTCTTTCCGTCATTAAACTAAGTCTTGGTTGTTCCGCCAGGCCTTCGGCTGGGAGGTTATCTGTTTTATTCTGTGGCGCCCCTTTTTTGATAGTTTGTTTGGTTTATTTATTGGTTTCATCTCACCCATTCATTCGAATTGATCTCTGTCTCTGTCTCTGTCTCTCTCTCTCACACACACACACACACATGCTCTCACCTCTCACAGACATTCAAATTGATCAGTCACGCACACTAAACCAGTGGCATAGCTGGGTGCAATGAGCCCCTGGCCAAGAAGTCAAGATGGGTCCCCTTCTTTGTGTCCCACTGGTGGGCCTAGGGGCGCTGCCTGGCTCGGTGGGCCTGGGGGTGCTGCTATCAAACACACAAAACACCAAAATTGCAGCCAGCCTATTAAGTGCATTATGCCATGAAAAGTGACATAGATATAACCAGTTCAGTTGTGCCCCCATAATCAATTCAAGCTCCCCTCCAACCATAACCATTTCATTTGTACCCCCGGGGCAGCGTGAATTGATTATATGGGGGGCACAAATGAACTGGTTATAGGGTGGGGGTTTAAAGACAGTATTTCTGTTAGCAATAACTTAATTAAGAAGAGTTAGTGAAATAGCAGCCATAATAATCTCAGAACCATATTTGCAGATTTTCCAAGATAGAATAGGTTTTGCTTTACATCCTAAATGCCTAAATAAGATAGTATAAGTAAGACAGTTGGAGAATGTGTCCCTTTTTACACGGGTCTCTCTGACCCATGAACATGCAGATTTCTGCGTACTCATGGGTGGGGGTCTCTGTGTGAATGATGCGGTGTGCCTAACACGCATTCCCACTCACCACCCATCTCGTCCCCACGCACGGAGCAACCAGAGAAAATGACTGTTGCTTCATGGGTGCAGATGGGGGGGGGAGTGAGTGGGAATGTGTGTGTGGCCGTGTGCATGCCCTACCAATGCACCGGCACGCCCACGGAACCACCACCCAGCAAAGCCGTGTAAAAACAGCCTGTGAGGAGCCACTTGAAGAAGAACAGAAGGTTGTTGCCTTGTAAATGAGGTACTTCGAGATGCCTCATAACATTCTTACAACACCCACCCTTCCAGTCCCGCATGGAATTCTCCTATATTCCTAGAAAGGGTTAGAAGGAACTGTCATTCTGAGGGGGAGAGTGCTTTTTATACTAGAGGAGCTCAAGACCATCATGTGGTCTATTATTTGAATATGGTGAGCATGCACAACCCTGTTGTGAGAATGTTAAGAGCCATCTTTACAAGTCAACAATCTTCTGCTCACACACATGGGGAGGAGATGTTTGTAAACAAACAGCTTTATCTCCCAGTCTGAGGTGTCCCACTACTGCTGCAGCACTACTAGCAGACAGAGGCAGGTGAGGGATGGGGACCCCCCCACACACACACATCTTCAGTCCCCACCCTGCCCCTGAACTCCCCTTCATTGTTTGTAATCACAGAACACATATGTTGCTGGAGGAAAGCTAGAATGGTCACCAACCGGACGTTTTTGCTCTACTGACTCGCATTGAACAGCATAGGCGCTGTTCAATAAGTGTTTGCCATGACTGTGGCCCTATAATTTGTAAGCCACCTCGAGCTACTAGATGTTGGAGATGCAGACTAAAAATATTGTAATAAAATAAATAAAATAAATAATGCCCTTCATGGGGGTACAGTGCTGCCAGTTTTCTTTCAAATTGGAAGAAAATCAAAAAAGGTACAGGCAAAAATGTGTTTTCCATTGAAACCAAATGCAAATAAAAAACAAAAATAAAACAAAAAACAAAACAGACTAATGAAATATAATGAAAACAAATGACATTTTAATAATGAAAACAAAAGTAATAACAAACAAAAGAGAGTTACTGTGCACATCCCTAGTTTAAATGTACCTTCTGGAACGTGTCGTCTACCTCCCGCTGCCTGGAACTCCTCTCTGCCAACTCCCCCCTGGACCCTCTCCAAGCTGGCTTCTGCCCCCTCCACTCTACTGAAACTGCCCTGGCCAAGATCACCAATGATCTACTTGTCGCTAAATCTAAGTGCCACTACTCCATTCTTGTCCTCCTTGACACTGCCTTTGACACTGTCGACCAGTCGCTGCTATTGGACTCGCTTTACTCTTTGGGCTTCTGCAGCTCTGTCCTTGCCTGGTTCTCCCTCCTACCTCTCTGACTGCTCCTTTACAGTCTCGCACCCTGGATCGACCTCCTCCTCCCTCCCCCTTTTGGTTGGGGTCCGCCAAGGCTCTGTCCTTGGCCCTCTCCTCTTCTCTATTTACACCCTGTCCCTTGGCAAAATTATTGCTTCCCATGGATTCCAATATCATCTCTATGCTGATGACACCCAACTCTATCTTTCTAC
>QEPC01001722.1:46745-103943 GCA_003113815.1 Sphenodon punctatus | reverse complement strand
AAAGGGAACACCCACACAAGGGAAACGGGAAGGGAGGGGGGAGAGGGAGAAGAGCTGGCAAGGTACCACACACAACAGGCACACAGACAATGGGGGCACAGTGGAACACACAGCACAAACACATGCCTGGGCACACACCCACACCCAGAAGGGAAAGGAAGGGAATGGGGGACACGGGCGCCCGGACAGCACAAAAGGCACAGCGGGAATGGGGGGGGCAGAACAGGGAAGTGGGGGGGACACAGCACAGGGGTAGGGCAGGACACAGGCACCTGCAAACACAACCCCCACAGCAGAACAGTCCACACGGGCACCCCCACAGCAACACAGGCAGTCCTGGAATAGGGGGCCACAGGAGCTCAGGGCAAGGGCACAGCAAGAGCCCACATGGAACAGGGAGTGGTCTGGGAATTGTCCAGGGGGCACACACGGACCCCTCACGCCAGCGAGGGAGCGATGACGGGCAGACAGGAGAGCCAGTACAGTGCAGCAAGTTCAAAGTCACAAACACACACACACCCGGGAGGAAGGTGGGAGGGGAAATCCGGGGGCCCTGTGACCCCGCAATTACACAGGCACCCAAAGGAGGGAGCGCAGGCAGCCAAGGACAGTCAGCTGGACCCAGGGAGGCCGTGGAGGCTGAGCAGAGAGCCGGAACCAGGCACTGGAGAGGGCAACCATGGAGGGGTCCAACAGATGCAGAGGCGGGCAGGGGGGGAGCCAAGAGGGGGCCCGGAGCCACAGGCAGGGGCAGCAGCACCCCGGGAGGCAGGCAGCATGGCAGCATGGCAGGGACATCAGGGAGGGTGCAGGCAGTGGAACACAACCACAGGGCAGGGGCGGGAGCTGGCATGGGGACATGAGGCTGGGGGACACAGGGGGACTCACAGCCAGCTGCTAGGGGCCACAGAGGGGCCAGGGCCCGGGTGCCCTGCCCAGTGAACAAGGTGGGGCCAATGGATCATGCCCCAGCAGTACCCCAACAAGGACATGTGGCGGGCGATCAGGTAGTAAGCCTTGAAAGGATACTGCATGGACAAGCCCAGCTGCACATCCAAATGGGACCACATACCCGACAGCGCTGACATATCCGTTGCGGTAGGCTCAGACACACAGAAGTCAGCAGCAGGGGGCCATGGAAGCTGACCCAGCTCCAACAGTTGGTGATACACTGCCCAACGAGAGTGCTGGTACCCACGGGCCCCGTGGACACAGCCAAAGTATGACACGGCCAAGGCAGGACCCTCCCCCCTCCACAAGGCAGACCATGTAAGTGGTCAGGCTGCACACAAACAGGGCAGACACCATCTCAGCCACAGACCAGGCCACAGGCAAGCCCCTCCTCTCCAGGATGCACCCATCCGGGAAGGGAACCAGCCCCAGCAACTCAGCATGCAGTCGGCAATCACGGGAACTCGCCTCATAGCCAAAGTAACAAAGGCCAGAGCTCAGGCTCGCATAAGCACTCAACTGGCTGTCTGTGCAGCCCAGGAGCAACTACACGGCCTGGGTATGCCACAGGTCACACAGGGACATGGTCTTGTGGAAGGTGCAGCTATGGGGGGGCCCATGGGGGTCCGTAAGCGGGATTCTCGTGGAAGCACAGCCAGCCATGGTCCAGCAAGACAGGGAGAATAACACCATGGCCAGGGGGGCACACATTCCCTGTAGGGTCGGGGAGTGGTGGTTCTGGGGGGCCCCCAAAGACAAGCAAGCCAGCCATAGGCCACAACATTGTATAGCAACAGAGAGAGGCGTGGGCTGCGGGCCCGGCACAGCTTCAGGAAACAAGTGCCCAGATAAGACAGCTGAGACTCTAATCAGGCCACCAAGGACACGGTGTAGCAAACAGGGAGAGGTGGGGGGTGATGGCTGAAGGCATGCAGCTGCAACAGAAATGGCCGGACGCATGCTTGTCTGTGCACTAGGCCCCATGCAGGGGCAGCAGGGGCAACCAACAGCGCACCCGTGCCACCCAGGCCCACCCACCCTGCTGGGGATGGTCCTGTCAGCCGGGGGCAGGGCACCGGCTGACCTCCGCCAGGCCCGGTCAGGCTGATACCACCCCCAACCCCTGGGGCTGCTACCTCCATGGAGGGGGACAGGGAAGCCACCTACTGGATGCACCACATGCTCGCAGCCAAGTGGTATCGCACCCACACCAACCAGCTGTGCATCTTTACCACAGAGGTGCACCTGGGCACCCGCCTGCGGGTTATCACTGCCTGGGGCGGTGCAGGGGTGCGCAGGGCCCACCACAGCCATAGATGTGCCCTGGCCCGCCTCAGGGCCCAGAGGCTGTCCGGGGTGGAACAGCAAGCCGTGATGTGGGGCCGGAGCAGGCCAGTGGCAATCCGAGAGGTGACTGGGTGCCTCCGTTGGCAGAGGGAGACCACGCGCCGGGATGCCCTGCTCTCTATGCCCATTGACAGGTGGCTGTGCGGTCGGAGGCTTCCCCAACTGCATGGGTGCTGTAGACGGCGCCCACATAGAGATCCTCTGCCCCTCCGCCAGGGAGGCCGCCGAGTATGTCAGCAGGCACGGGTATCACTTCCTGAAGCTGCAGGTGGTTGTGGACCACCAGGGCATATTCATAGACATCTTCATGGGCCACTCCGGCCACACTCACGATGCCCAGATCATGACCATCTCCCCCTTCTATGCCCGGATATTCTGGGGTGACTTTGCAGACATGGGGATGACCAGGATCGAGGGGTTGCTCATGCCCCACTGTATCCTGGAGGACCCAGCCTATCCCCTCACCCAGTGGCTGATGAAGGTGTACCCGGTCGCCCGCAACCCTCTGGAGGCACTGTACAATTCCCGCCTGTGTTCGAGCCGGAATGTGGTGGAGCGGGCATACGGGGCCCTCAAACAGCACTGGAGGAGCCTCGCCGGCTGACTGGATAACACTGTGGAGACCTCCGCCCTGGTGATAGGTGCCTGCTGTGTTCGAGACAATGTGTGCGAGACCGAGGGGGCAGCCCTGGAGTACCCCGAGCCACATCTGCCCCCTGGTCCGGTGCCCCCTTACGTGAATGCAGACAACCCGAGGGAGTACCATTATGCTAAGCACATCTGGGCCGCCCTGGCCATGCATATCAGCCAGGAGGCCAAGGCGTGAGGGTGTGCCCCGCCCACCCCTCCCTGAAGGTTCCCCCAGGGTCCCAGACTGTGGCCGGTACAGGCCCCCCTCCCACCGGGGCCCTGTAACAGACACCAGGAGTCCCGACCACGTGTAACACATTTATTCATCCACCCGTGACAAGCTGCGCCCCACACATCCACACCTCCCTCCACCCCCCCGGCGCATTGTGTTCCCCTGTCACACAGGCCTCCCCATTCCCCCCATTCCCTCCATCCCCCGCGTGTTTGGGGCCAGCCCCTCAGTCACCCAGTGGGTGCCGCCGAGCTCTGGGAGCTCACTCTCCCCCCCCCACTGTCACTGTCCCTAGCTGTGTCCTGTGCTGTCTCATAGCCCAGAGGAGCAGGCAGTGGTGGGAGGGAGGAGCCAGGACCGGGAGGGCCCCCCATGGTGCCTGGACCCTCCTGAGGCCTGGGGGGACTGGGGGTTGAATGTGCGGCCACGGTTGGGGTGGAGGCGGCTGGGGTGGGGTAGGGGGTGCCAAGGGGCTGGACACCGTACCCGGGGCAGGCAGGGTGCCCGGGGGGGTGGCTTCCATCACATAGGCACACATGGTGCCCACGTGCAGGAGCAGGGAGGTCCCAATGTCATGGGACCTGTCGAGCTTTGCAGAGTGCTCCCGCACCATCATTACAATGACCTGTTCCAGCCACCCAAGGGCTTCCACCTGCCTGGTGTGTTCCCGGCACTCCCGCCTCCACTCCAGATGCACCTCAGCCTGGAGCCTCATGTCCCAAGCCTCTGCCCATTCCAGGGAGTGCTTGATGGCTGCCTCCATGCGGTCCACGGATGAGATCATCCACTCCCTCTGCTCCATTGATGTCCAGACTATGTCCTCTGCCTGCTCCTCCCTCCGGCACTGGGCCTGCGCCTGGTAATCCCTCATGCTCTGTGCCGGGGGCCCGGGCCCGGGTGACTGAGGGTGCTCGGATTGCTCTGCAGGGTAAACGGAGATGGGCAATGTGGAGTCCAGGGTGCCCGCCTCCAGCCAGGGCATGGGTCCCCAGGGTGCGTGTCCCCCCTGGGTCTGCCCCGAGCTGTGCTTCCCCCACCCTCCATCACCCCCCTTCCCCTGGCCCTGGGCGTGCCTCCCCTCACGGCTGCTTGCTTACCCTCTATGTCAGTCTCGGACCCCTCTGAGGCCATCCGCTCGGTGTGGGTGGGGTCCCCCTGGGACCACTGGCTGAGGGTGATGAGGGTGCCGGCCTCAGACTCTGCTTCTCCAGCCTAAGGTGGGGGGCTTTCTGGACTGCTGTCAGGGGGGCTTCTGGTGCTGGAGGTCCCAGGGCATTCCTCCTAGGGATCTGGGGCCCTGGAGCACATGCCTTCCTGGGGGGCAGTGAGTGGAGGGGGTACCTCATCCTGTTCCCTGCCCTGGACCACAGCACTCCCCACAAGGCATGGGGCCACGATGGACTCCTTCATATGTAGGATGCGGTCCAGGGCATCGTAGTAGGGGGCGGTCCGGGCTCCATGTTCAGACCGCCTATTGTTGTCCCGGATGGCCTTGGAGCAGCACTGGGCCATGGTCCGGTGATGTCCCACTGCTCCCATGTCCCGCACTATGTCCCGGAACATGTGCTTGTTTCTCTGGTTGAGGCAGAGCTCCAGCTGGTGCTCCAGGGTCCCCCAGATCCCGATGAAGTCCTGGGTCTCCTGGAACCCCCACTGCCCACCCCCCCTGTGGTAGGGCCTTCTCCCCCTTCTCCCCTGTGGGTCCTCCTCGTCCTCCTCTGCCTCCTCCTCCGCCCATGCTGGGCCTGTCTCCTCCGGGGGCTCGGCCTCCTGGGCCCATTTCCGTGTCTGCGGGACATTGGGGGGGTGGTTACGGCCCGGTCCCATTGTGCCCCTGTCCTGTGACCCCCCTCCCCCCTCCGCATGATGGGTGCCTGGCTGGGCCCCCTCCTCCCAGTGGTGTCCCTGTGCCACCTGTTCTCATCCCCTTGGTTCCCCTTACTCATTTCCGGGGTGCCTCCTCCTCCCCCGGTCCAGCCGAGGTCTCCGGGGCGGCCTGCCCTGGTGACTGCTGCAGCTGCTGTGGTTGTCTCTTCACCTGCTCCATCTGCAGCATGACCTCCTCCTGCGCTTCCTCCTCCTCCTCCACCTGCGCTTCCTCTACCTCCTCCTCCACCTCCTCCCGCCTCGCTCTCTCGCTCACTGCTCTCCTGCTCTGTCTCCCTCCTCACTCCATCCCGCCACGTTTTCCTGTTGCTGATTGCCCTTTAATTCTCCCTTCGGTGGCTGTGTTGTTGCTGGTTGCCTGGAAGCGATGCTGTGTGCTTTGTCCGCGGCTGGGAATCATTTCCTTTGATTCCGGCCGGTGGTTGCCCTCCAGATGTTACTTTTTGTTGTTTCCCATTGGGAATCTCTTTGACCACGCTTTCGGAGATGGTCTGGGGGGGGAGCTCTGGAAGCATGGTTGATTTTGACCCCATGTGGGTATTGACCATAGTGAACATCTGGTGGCCACCGAACAGATGTTCAGGGCACTTTGGCCTCACCATGGGATTGAGTGGGGTTCATTGTGGTTGAGCATCATCTCGTAACGTCTGAAAATACCCTATGTCGTGCTTCACACATCATTATTACAAATATTTTGTTAGAGTGTGGGGAAAGCAGGGTAAAAGGTGATAAGTAGATAAAGACTCCTTGTCTTAAGTCCTGTTGTAGATTCAGTAAGTCTGACTGACACGAGTCCACTTTTGGTCACTTTTGGCAGTAAGGGTTTGGCACTGCCAGCTGAGAAGGCAGGCAACACTGAATATTGTTGTCTGAGAACCTTTCTCTCGTCCACCTTCTATATGCTTCCACTCTCTGTGCTGCTGTCTTTATGACACCATCTTTACTTCTTTTAAAAGAACTCAAGCCAGGAGAATGAGGGGTACTTAATCCATTTTCCTCTATGTGCCACAGCTCAAATACCCCGAGGGAGCCATGTGCCATTTTGTTGCTATTACCTCTTATGTTCAGCATCCTGAAACTACATCATACGCAAAAAAGAAATAAAAAGATAACTCCTCCAGCTCATAGTTTATCATTCCAACATACTTTAATGCAGGAAGGTGGCCTGCTAAGCACAAGAACAATGTCAGTATATATATATATATTTTAAAAATTACTTTTTCATTTTCATTTACAAAAGATCTGTTATTTATATCAGTCACGCAAGTGTTGGTCTCAACTTCCAAGAGCTCCAATTAAGTTTTAATTATGACCTGACAAAAACAAAGAAATCACAACAGTTTAAAGCTACTTTGATTATTATTCAAAATGTGCCATGCAATGTAGCAGACTGAGGAAATGCACAACCTACCAAGGAGAAATTTTTAAATACTATTTTGCTTTTAAATCACTCTGAAGAATACAAGATACATGTCATTTACCTTCTAACATGTTTCTGTAGATGAGTAGGAGGACTGATTAAACCTCAAGTTGATTTTCAGTCAGTCATATACTATTTAACTAGCTTAATTTTCCTTTGGAAGCATGTCTCTACTTCATGTCGCTTTAAATTATAAATATGCAGGTGTATATTATATTATTATTAATTATTATTATTATTATTATTATTATTATTAGCATTATTAGCATTTATTTAGTGCCAGCGATGTTCCTGGCTCTTTACAAAAAACAAGATAGACACGGTCCTGCCCAAGAGCTTACAATATATTGCCAAGATACATCCAAAAATATTATTTCTGCAGAGTTCCTTGATGCTTTGTTATATATTTATATTGATATAAATTGATATATACAATTTACCCGAGTTTCCCAAGTGTCTACCATGAGGAGGGCATTCTTGGTGGCTGCACCGCAGCTGTGGAACTCCCTCCCATTGGAGGTCCGCCTGACTGATGGCCTCCCCTCTTTCCATAAAAAGTGCAAGACCCGGCTGTTACGCCGGGCCTTTGCTGACAGAGATGGGGTGGGTGGGGTTTCATTTAAAAAAAAAAAAATTCTGGAAATGTTGTTTTAAATTAATTTTATTATGTTTTTAAATGTGGTTAGCCGCCCTGAGATGCTTGTAGCAGGAAGGGGCGGCATACAAATGCTATTATAAATAAATAAATAAATAAATAAATAAAATGTTACACACAGTCAACTACTGATAACATGTGAGGGGTCCTGGTAGAGTGCCTGAGAGTGATGCCTGGATCAAGTGGATTGTGTGTATCATAAGTGTGGCCACCCTTGCATAGAGCTGAAATGACCCGTCAGAATTACAGTCCCCAACTCAACTGATACTAATTAGTATTTGATTAGGTTCTGACAGGCTATCCAATGTACCAATATAGCAACCTCCCATACTGATTTAGCGGCCTCCTGTACCAATTTACAGGTTTTTTGATTACTGAAATTGGTCTGTAACATGGAAAGTCAGTAACTCAATACTGGTAATACCATGTATTTTTGGTGCCTGATTCAGTACTTGGGTACAAGTTGGGCACCCAACAGACTACCCAAAATTGTGGATCTTACCTGAGGGTAGCAAACGCGCTTCCTCCTTCAGCTCTACCAGAGAGCTAATAGCTATTGTTGGGCTTGTCCTCCATAAATTTATACAATTAGAACCCAGGTATACTACTGTCCTTCACAGCATCCTATAAAAAGTGAACTTTCTGTTGTGTGAAAATGAGTACTTGCTTTTGAAAACCTTTACCTTCTTTTAATTTCAGTAGGTGTCACCTACTTTTTTTTTTAGTAGGCACAACTGTTATAATGAAGAAACACAACACTTTCCAATCAAAGTCATGTATTCAGATAACGGCACCCAAATAAAGATAGAGGGACCCAGGAACTCCTCCTCTGCCACTTCCCCTAGAGTTTTCTACTCCCATGCTGCCCCTGTACCAGGAGCTCCCTCCCTGAACACATACATTGCCCACTGCCCACTCTTCTTCCTCTCCCTCTCAAAATCCTACCTCTTTTATCAGGTCTTCCCTTCGTCCACGTCTCAGCCCAATGGATCACACATTTATGCTTCTTATTATACTGTCTCATTGCTTAGGATCCTCTTGCTTCCTTGTAACACAGTTGAACACATGCACCTGCAACGTCATAACTTTGTCAATGTATCTATGTACCCCTCTAGACTGTAATGCCCTTGGGTTCGGAACTTACTTCTAATCACAACTGTTCGTCTGGCATGATAACAACATCTTTGTTACCAGTTATTCCGCATTTTACAGAGTTTCAGATTTCAGAATACACTACAAAGGCCAGCATGGAAGTTAATGATATTTATGTCCCGAGACTTATTTTTACACATACAAACTGTGAAATGTATCTTAGTCCAAATTTTCTTAAAATCTCCATTCAGGGTCATAGGTTTGATCTGGTTTGTTGTCTGCATAAGGGCCAGAAAAAAAGGTAAGGTCCATTTCCAAACCTGTCCAAAATTCAGTGACTGTCGGGACCTATTTGGTATAAAACTGAATTTAAGGCATTAATCTGCTTAATCTACTTTCCACAAATGGTGTGCTCTCAAACTTTACATTGAGTTGACAAACTGTCCTAAACAAAATCATGCTGATTATTTTAGAAATCAGATGGAGGCGAGTAAGGGAGATTCAGGGTGTTTTTAGATTAGCATAGCTTGAGAGGGGGCATAGGGTGTCTGTCTACTGAGTGGAGTGCCCACGCACATGGGGAGAGTGTGAAAGAATTGTAATGGGTGGCTCCCTGGATGGGTACCTCGGCAGCCCCCACGCACTCCCCCTGACATGGACCATGGGGAAGTGCGCCGAGTTGGCTGTTCGTGGCTGAGCGTTGAGGAACCCAGACTCCCCAGGACTCCCAGCCAGTTCCTGTGACTTGCAAAGGCAGTTTCCCTACCCACAGTGCCTTCTAGCAGGAGATCACTCAGCCAACATTGCTGACTGCTGCCATCCCTATGGGCTAGGGCTGCGTGATTTCCATTTCCCATGCACCTTTTTGCCTTCCCCCACTTGGGGCACTCCAACTTATTTTCCGGTGCCCTGTGAGACATGAGTGTGCGCGCACCCACCCACCACCTTCAGATGTGTATATGGATGTGTGGGAGATGGGTTAACCTATATGGTTGCATGCTGTCTAAAAACACCCTCACCTGTTGACAAAGGAATTCATTATTCATTTACAATAAGAAATAAATGTGAGATCCAGGACTCATAAGGAATGTTTGGAGAATTTATTTCTCAGATATTTCCTAGGAAGAAATGAACCACTAATCATAAATATCAATATAAAATACATTTATTACTGTAATACAAATGTTCACTTTCTTGACCACTGTTTTTTCAGAAAGATTTCAACTTAAAAACAAAACAAAAAAAGACTTACTAAAAAAGTGTCGAGGAAATAAATTCGACATATTGGTAGAAACCAAAAGGTTATGATAAGCCCTAATATCAGCTTCTCTAAACTGTATCTAACTGACCATGGGTTTGTAATAGTTAATATTCTGTTCATTTAATATCACTAATTATTTTCTCTCTGCAGCTTTGATGGGTTAGTTATAGCCTAGAATAAAAAAACACTGTGGTAAGGACAACTGCACAGCAAGGTTAAGTGCCTTCTTGTCTTCAGTACCAATAATTACCTTTAAACAAAAAAAGCTGTTTTCAGATTTGACAGTTAATTTACTAATGAGTATGTGGACCCAATTTATAATAAAGTAATATTGACCAGAAATAATCCTTCATTGGTACTCATCTGAATTATTTTATTGTTCAAGTCTCCTATTAAATAAATTGGAAAGAATTAATTTTGCAAGATGGGATTGTCAGAGACTGCTGCATAAACTAGATGCATGTCAGCACTAAATTTAATTATTGATCACAATACAATAGTGCTGAGTGCTCCAATTCCCAAACAGCTTCCAGTAACTATCAGCAGATTCCAAATATAGAGCCTGAAGGGGAAAAAAAAATTTGATTGCAGATGAGTATATTTTAAATAAATAAATATTTCTTCATCACTAAATAAAAGTTTAATTATAAAGTACTCAGATTACATGCTAGCTCATGTAACAGATGATAAGCAGAAAGATGAGAGAGTTAGTCCTTCCTGTGAACAAATTTCAATGGAGTAATTTCATGTTGTCATAAAATGGATTCCACTGGTTCTTCAATACTGGCAAACAAATTGTTTGGAAATGGCAAGTGAGCTTGACCATGCCCCTGATCACACCTTCTCTTGCCAGGAAACAAATGGTCATAGATTCATGCAACATATCTCTAGGGCTGCAACCCTTGAGCCAATTACTCCGGAGTAGCGATGGGATTTCTCTGGCCTTTGTGGCGGTGGGGGTGGGGGAGTACTGCAGCCCAAGTAACTTAGAGGTGAAAAAACAAAGAGATGAGTCTTTAACCTTGGGTACAATTTTCAGACACAGGGATTTAAGGGATTTTTATACTATTTATTTATTTAAATTTGTATTCCACCCTTCTCCCAGGCACAGAGTCTTACAGCATAAAAACATACCAAAAATATAAAACCCAGTAAAAATAACAGACTAATGGCATTTTAAGACAAGACACTCTCCATCCACTACCCCCCATTATACATGTTGCAGGACTGCAGTGTTGCCCTGTGGGTGCCCTGTAACATGTATAGTCAATGGTAGGTGGGCGGGGAGTGTCTCCTCTGAAAACACCCTATGTAAAATCCCCTTAAGGCCACTCTGACCTCACTAAGCCTATCCCCACCTGACCAAATAACTAGGCCTTACATTGTATATAATTTCATATTCATCTTTATGATGTTTTCATACATTGTTACCTACCTGGAGTCTATGGATCAGGTGGGATATAAATCTTTATGTATAAATAAATGTTCCCTAACTGCAGAAAAATAGTTTATCAAGCAAATGAGAAACTCTTTTTGAAACAGCCAGCCATGGACTGCTCTTCCTTTCTATATCAGTATATTAAAAATATGCATTGGTGACACCTGGACAGACAGAACGACAGACATTTTTAGTCTAATACACATTCAATTATAGGAAAACGATTATGGCAACTATATGGAAATACTGTACAGGTGTCTCATGTTTTAATTTCAAACATACATAAATGTCAGAACAATGGACATCCCAACAATCTATAGATAAAAACGCCTGACAGTGGAAGGAAAGGTGAGAGAATGCTGAACACATCTCCACACATCCCTTATACATGCCCTGCGCTGGTCAGTTGAGCTGCATTATCTGAAATGGTGCTGTGATCATTATTCAAAAATAATTTAAACTAGTTTGATTCTATATAATGTCTTTGGACATTCATTTTCTTTATTAATTTTGATATAAACAGTGGTAAGGAAGTCATAATTATTCTTCTACATTTTAAAAACGTGCATCCTGACAAGGTTTCAGTTTCCTCTGACCTTTTAAACAACACTTTCCACATATAATTATTTTTCTCTGACTACAGGGCTGTTGGAATTCATACTGCCCAATTCACAGTGTGAATCCCATGATGCAGAGAATTGTTAGAAAGGTACTTCCAAATTCCAAACAGAAAGCTAAAGGAAGCAACTCCAAGCTAGTGCAATAGCATCCAGAGGTTGCTACTGTAATGTATTGGTGGCTACAGCAGGATTTTACACCACTTTTAGACGAGGCTCTGAAAAGCGCCTCCTGAGCCGCGCGTTAAGAGAGAAGCCACGCTGCACTGCAGGAAGTGACGTGCTCCCCGTTGCTGGCAACGGCGATGGCTGGAGACGTGGCGCTTTGCAGAGGTGCATTCTAGAGACCTCAATTTTCAGGTCTCTAGAATGCGCCTCTGCAAAGCACCGCATCTCCAGCCGCCACCGTTGCTGGCAACAGGGAGCACGTCACTTCCGGCAGCGTGGCGTAGCTTCTCTCTCAACACGCAGCTCAGGAGGCACTTTTCAGTGCCTCGTCTAAAAATGGTGCTAGATTCAGAGTGTTAACAAATGAGAGGCTAGCCCACAATAGCTCACACCAGGTGGGTATCCACCTGTCCTTTTATTAGATGTTTGCCACCACCAGCCATGTGGCCACCACTCACCGGAACCACTGCTCCCACTCACGTTGAGGTCTTGGAGAATGTGGAGCTTGCTGTGCACCCATGTGTCCACGTCCCATCAATTAGGTTGTGTGCAGCACCACCATGCGTACAGGTCTGCCAGCACCATAGAGTCACAGATGAAAGTCCTAGATCGTCCAAGGAGCAACTGTTTCCTGCCCCTCTCTCCGCTCTTGTTCTCACTGGCACTGTCTGTGAGTGCATGTAATACATGCAGGGGGCTGCCCATTTATTAGGCTAAAATTGCTAAACATATGAGTGGGTGCTGAGTGAGGACTGCATGGACTGAATTAAGGGGGTAGAGCCTTTGTCATGGTCTGACCATTACCTCCTTAAGACGTGCATCCCGGCGCATGTTAGCCCCCAGCAGGGTTCAGGACCTATTAGATCGGTCTGACCCCGGAGACTTACGGAACCGCATTGGTTCCGGAACACTCTGGTGGAGTTTCCCCTGGACCTTGACACCCACTCTGTCGATGATCTTGTAGCCTTCTGGAACACCTTGTTGACCGAGATCATTGACAGAGTGGCTCCCAGGTGTCAGCTGCCCTCCTGAGTCTCCTGCAGGTCTCGTTGGTTTACTGAGGGCCTGCAGTGTTTGAAGCAAGAGAGCAGGCGGTTAGAGCGATGGTGGCACCGGACTCATGACCAGTATGATCGATCGCAGTATAAGAGGAGTTTAAAGACCTATGCTGTGGTGGTGCAGGCAGCAAAGAAGCAGTTCTTTGCTGCCCTTATTGCATCTGCAAAGTCAAGTCCAGCGGAGCTTTTCCAGGTGGTGAAAGGCTTGGTCAGTCCTGCCTGCCTCCACCTGGACCTGGAGCAATCCAGTGACCGCTGTGACAAGTTTATCGAGTACTTTGTAGATAAGATCTCTCGCATCCGCCATGATTTCGGTACCACAGTTATTGCAGAGGATCATCTTGGGGCTATGGATGCCCCGTTCTGTCCTGTTTTGTGGGATCGGTTTCAGATGGTGTCACCTGCCGATGTGGAGTTCTTGTTGGGATCTGTTCATGCCACTAATTGTGAGCAAGATTCATCCCCGTCCTGGCTGGTGAAAGCTAGCCAGGAGACGCTACGGCCGTTGCTGGCTGGGGTGGTTAGTGCCTCCCTTCAGGAGAGCAGGGTGCCTGATTGCCTAAAGGAGGCTGTAGTTAGACCCCTGCTCAAGAAACCATCTCTTGATGCTGATGCTCCTCCCAGTTATCGGCCGGTCTCTAATCTTCCTTTTTTAGGGAAGGTTATTGAACGGGTTGTGGCACGGCAGCTCCAGGAATATCTGGACCACACCAGATATTCCTGGTGGGTTTTTTCGCCAAATATTGTATTTTTAAATTGTTTTTAAAAAATTTATATTGTTTTTATTTAATGTTGTTCACCGTCCTGGGCTGCCCTGAAGACAGGAGGGGCGGGATATAAATTTTAAATAAATAAATAAATAAATAAATAAATAACCCAGACTCCAGCATGCTGCTGTCTCATTTGTTAACACCTTCAAAAACATGTACATCCATGAGGTTCAGTTACAACTAGGGCTGAGACAAGAGCAAGTGTTCCCATTCTGAAGGGAAATACTGACCTTTCAGGAACACGTGCCAATGTCTGTCAGTACTTTGTTGGGTTTCAGTGATTCTGCATTCCTACCATTTTCCAATCACTTTTGTCACTTTTCTGGACTGTTTAATCACTTCTGGGACTTTTTGTGTCACTTTCTGGGACATTTTTATTTCTTTTCAGAGGTTTTACGAGAGTTTTACAGCACTTTTGGCAATTTCCTGCAGTTCCCCAGTGCTCACCAAGCATGTTTTCATCTCCACAGCCTCTGGGGGTGCATGCAGGGCAGACACAGGGCTTGGAACCAGCCCATGGCAGCCCCATTCAACGTGTGAAAAATATTGGAAAATGGGGAAAACCAGCAGGAAAGCCAGTAAGTTTCCGTGTCGCACAAATCTTGATGAATGCCCTACTTACAACAGAAGCAACAGTTACTGAGATTTTTCATTTCAGGATGAGTAACAAACAGGAATCTTTATTGCAGCAGCATAGCAGGAAGACTTGGTAACCACCACAGAACAGAAGATTCAACATAGGCAACTATTTAAAGAACTATCACTACAGATTCACATAACACTTTGCTTCAGTACATCACATCCCCAAACTGTAAATGTCAGCATTCATTATCAGAGTTAGTAAGTTTATTTTGTATTGTCTTCAGTGGTTGTTGGATTACTCAAGCACTGATTTCCTTCACAACATCTCTATTTATAAATAACTTCTTTACATCAAGAAAAGCTACCATGCAGGTCCCAAATATGAGAGAGATGGGAGTAAAACTGGTTAAGGTGGCACCTTTTATTAGATAGATTGTTTATTGGCTCCAGCTTTCGCCATAGCCCCAATTGCAAACAAAAAGAACAGATCCAGATGCATATACATTGTGTAAAACTAAAAAAACTCATAAGTGCGAACACTTATGTACATATACTTACAAAAAGTACAAAAACTAAAACTAGAAAATGTGTAAAAAACTAAAATCCATAAAACCAATGGCTACCCATAATATCTTATAACAGTCCCACAACAAATTACCCAAATCATTCTAGGGATGGGCAGCCCAAACACCACCTCATAACTAGTAACACATCATCCTACTTTTAAGAGGGAATTAATGAAAAATTAATACTAAAATACAAAAATACAAAACAAGTCTCTTAATGACAACATAACAAAATAACAGTATACAAGGTTAGTTTCCCTCCGTAACAGAAATCATCTCGGAGTGCTCGCAAGCAACTAACATTATAAATAAAGCGACCATTTTAACTATATCAGGGTTCGTAGAACTTAATAAAAAGACCGACTTCTGGTCCTGGGACAAAAAGTCCCTAGCTTCCCACAATGGTGCTACCCAAATGGAATGTAACAAGTCATATAAACTGCATACTATAAGCACATGGGCTGTGTCTTCTAAAAACTGGTCACTGCAGGAACATTTCCTGCTAAGCCGCGGAAGAATAGCGTAGCGAACAGTCAAAACCACCGATTGCAATAGTTGCATGTGAGCCTGCGTAAAATATCTACGGAGAATAGGGTCTTTCAAAATATCCAAATATTCCTCAAAATTATGGGAGCTTTTGAGGACAGCATATTGGGGAGCAGCCCTCCAGAGAGCGATAGAAGCCAGGTCATTCTGCATTGCAACATCCCTACTTCTAAAGGTGATGATATTTTTGGCTTGCGCCTCACTTCGTCCAGAGAAATAATCTATAGAAAATCCCAAATCCCGTAGAGATCTCCTCACAGACATCAGCCATGGATAGTGCGGGATTCCATCATGGCCAAACTCTTCAAGCAGACAAAGCAGGGGCCTCACCCTTGCTAATATTTACCCAATACTTAAGCAAGGATTGTCCAGTCAAACTGTCTATAGGGAGGACCCCCCCCGTTTCTGTTCTTACAACAGCAGCTGGGGTCCCCTTAGGGAGCCTTAGCATCCCCCTTAAAAATTTATTCTGGACAACCTCAAAAGAATGAAGGTTGCCAACAGGTATTCTAGCCAGCCCATAAAGGAGCACAGCCTGCACCTTACTCCTGAATACCTTCAGCACAGAGGAGATCTTAATTGGCTCAACCCTCGCCAATAAGCGCAGGATTCCTCTTGTTATAGCACTGGCTTTTAGAGTCGTTTGGCATAGATGTCTAGACCATAGGCCGTTGTTGCAAAAAGTAATCCATAAGTAAACATAAGCAGTGGTCTGGGTAAATTCTTTGCCCCCAATCGCCCAAGTAAATTTACGGCGGCCAGCCTTGCCTAGTACCATGACCTGGGACTTCCCAACATTGATATCAAGTGCATTGTTAGTACAATACTTCAGAAGGGATGCAAGCTGATCCCTTAAGCCTGACTCAGTCTGGGAAAATAATACTAAATCGTCTACGTACATCAAAGGCGGGACAACTCGATCCTTTATTCGTGGCAGATGCTTACAATTGGATGCCAAAAGCGGAATAAGGTCAGCCAGAAACAAATTAAACAAAATAGGCGTGAGAATGCAGCCTTGGTGGACACCTCTCAAAATTTCCAGAGGAGATGACAGAATACCTCTCGAGCCAAGTTTAAAACATGCAGTGTTCCCAGTATGGATTTGAATTAGTAGATCAAGAAGGGACCGATCAATACCCAGACATAGCAATTTCCTCCATAATAGTCCTCTTGGTATGGAATCAAATGCCTTCTTAAGATCTATGAAGGCTAAAAAAAGGGTACCCCTTCTGACTTTGGTATATTTAAAAGTAATGTGGGATAAAATAAAACAATTGTCACCCGTTGATCTATTTCTACGAAACCCACTTTGTTCCTCCGGAATTAGATCTTTACCATATACCCATAACTCCAAATGGTTAAGAAGAATCTTAGAATAAACCTTGCCAATTACTGGAAGCAGGCTGATGGGCCTATAGCAAGATAGATCCTTGGGGAACCCCTTTTTAAAAATAAGGATTATAACACTCTGGCCCCATTCCAAGGGAACCAACTTAGACCCATGAACATACGAAAGAAAAGTGGGCCAATAGGGGCACCCACCACTCCAAGTCTACTCTCAGAATCTCAGAGATTATAAAATCGAATCCCGGCACCTTACCACTCTTCAAGGCCAATATTGCCTCCAGTAACTCTAGTTCACCAACTTGGGTAGAAAAACTCGAGGTGCTGGGCTCAGCCTCCCTGGAGGGCTTGATCAATAACTCATGAAAATCCAATTCACCTTCACTGTACAGTGCATTGAAGAAACTTAACCAAGTTTCTTCATCAATCAGTGGGTCTGAAACATTATATACGGGGCCACCTACGTAATTAATTATCTTCCAAAATTGCCATGAATCCCGCAAAGCTGCCGCCACCTCCAACTTAGCCCTGCCGAAAAAGGGCCCAAGATTCCTGTGAGTCTAAACTAACCAATTGCCTTTTGAGTTTAATAAGCTGTTTCTTGGCCCTTTGGCAATCCTTGTCAAACCATTTACTGCCTCTCCTAGGTGAGCCCCTCACTACATGAGATAACACCTCCTGGCCCAAAATTCGTATGGCCCGCCTGAAATGCCAATAGGATTCCCTTCTTCACTGAGGCTCTTAAGCATAATATCATTCTGCAAATCCATTAACTGCTGACCTCTGAGGGTATCAATAGATTGGTAAAACAATGCCAAAGACCAGTGTGACCAAGATCTTCTTACTTTTAAATCCTCCCCACTAAAATACCTTTCCTGAAGTACAGGGATCCTTGGCCAACAAAACTCAAAGTTAAACGCCATATGTCCACTTTCGGGACACATCAAGATCTTAAAATCAAAACAAAACTCTCACAGGCTCAGAGAAATCGCAACATAATAGACCACACTCCGTCCCTTTGGGCTAATGAACGTAAATTCGCCCAACTGGTCGCTTTTCCTCCCATTCAACAGTACGAGGTCACTATTAACTAGCAGGGCGACCAGATGTTCCCCTGCTTCATTACCCACCAAATCCTTAGATACCCTAGGGGGAAATCTAGCTTCACCACAGGACACTACCACCATGCACTGTTCATCCTTGCATTCCAGTCCCCAGCTAAGATCCTTCATGCTGTGGGGTATTGTCCCTCACAGGTGGCAATAATTTCCTCAAGGGCTTCCCATAAATCTCTTGCATAATACCTAGATTGGGAGGGTGGTATATATATGTTGCCCAACAGCAATAGGGAGCCTCCCGGAGCTTCCCACAATCCTAATTGAATCTCTTGTCTATTAGTGGGGATGTCAATATAGATCCTAGAGAATTTATTAGCAACCAAGATTGACAAACCCCCAAACAGTTGCCCTTTTGTCCTTGTTGAACAGCCGGGCAGGAAGTAAGTTTGAAAACCAGGGAGACCCCACTTATCATCTTGCCGGAGCCAAGTTTCTTGCAGAAAAACCACATCAAACTGGGTGATGAATTCCACCCATTCAAGATCCTGAGTCTTGGATTTACATCCTGCAATATTCCATGAAATTGCCTTAAGACTATAATGCTGCCCTACTACCTCGTAACAAGATGGAGAGGGGGGCAACATCTCTCCCAAACTGGACACTTCTTTACTAGTGTCCATAATGGGATGTCATTTCGGGGGAACACTATCCTCCCCTAAAACCCCATGCTCCTCGCAGGGCACCAGAGCCCTAGACAAGTTCGACCCTACACCCAACTGCGCTACTGGGTAATCAGATCTCTCTCCCATTGATGACTCCTGAATAAATCTGTCATTAGTCAGTTGGGAACTTGTGACGGGTGTGGTGGGGTGGCTGAATTAACCCCAGTTATCTGTACCGGTTCTATAGTAACTGATGGGGCTCCCAGCTCCCCTTGACTTAAAAAGCGCACGGCCGTAAAGGCCTCTACTGGATGCAGGGGTTGATTAACACCTCCTAAACCCCTTACTCTCATGTCGGGGAAGAATGAAGAGGATTGATGCAAACAGGCCCTGACTTTATCTAATTTCTGGATTAATATGTCTTGATCAATGGCCAGCAATTTGTCAAAGGCCATCAAAGAAGGAGTTTCACCGACCTGGCTTGTATCTGTCAGCAAAAAATCCTTAATAAGGAGGGCCACCTCCAGCTGGTCCACCTGATCCACCCTCAGATCACCAGCACCCTCTTTCAGTTGCTGCAACAATTTCGCCGCTACCACTGGAGGTTCCTGCCCTACCTCTGTCATAACCTGTATATTCCTTCCCCCCTGGTGAATTTCATAAGGTAACAATGGGACCTCCAGGGTACCCATGTTGTCAGTCCCCACTATATTAAAAGAGACAGCACCTACTTCAGTCCCCGTCGGTCTCTCTACTCCCATCCAATGGGGGCCGAGGTTTGTCCTGTTCGGGGAGGATAACTGAATTAGCAGGGCCTTTCCTGGAATAGCAGACTGCTTACTTAAACCATCATAAGCTCTATCAATTGAGACTCCATACTTAAGCAGATCCTTCCTAGCTTTAAACATTCTTCTAGGGAGTGAAGATGATTCAAACACCAGTCTCCAACAAACAAAACTACTAGAGCTACGCAATGGAATGACATCCACCACCACTGAAGGGTCTACATTTATATGCAGCAGGAAGGAGAGATTGTTTGCTACATCAGCAACAGATTCCCAAATGGAAATAACCCCATTATTGAGGGGGCAGGCTTTAATCCATATAGCATTGTCAGCAAATTAGGGATGGGAGAACGCGGTTCGGATGTTCGGAGTTCCAACTGAACCCGGTCTGTTCGGACGTCTGAAGTGAACGTCTGAACCGAACTCTCGAATGACCGAACAGTTCGGTTGTGTTTGGATGAGTTTGGGGGCAGGAAAAACGTCTTTTCAGGGGTGGAAAAAAAATAAAGTTTCGGTTTCGGTTAAGTTTCGGTTTCGGTTTTGTTTCGGTTTCGATGGTGCTATTTTTTACTGTTCGTCCAAGTTCGGCCAACCCGAACTCAGCTGAACCGAACCATTGAACCTGAACTCGGGTTTCAAACCGAACGACCGAACATCCTAACCACATTCTGTTCTCCCATCCCTACAGCAAATCCACTTATACGCTTATGGGGCCCTGCCAAAATAGCAGTCCTTTTCCTCCCCAAAGGTAAAGTGGAGAGGTTCACAGCATCTGGATCTTCTATGACAAATCGTCCCACTCCTGTTGCTGGCTGCAGAGCATCGAATTTCGTCAAGACCTCAAACAATTGCTCCCTTACCCATACCAAAGAACTATTTACATCAGATATACTTGTAAACAGTAAACTCACAGTCTTGCTAATCAGATGACACTGGGTCCATACGGCGTCTTCCACTGAGGATGCACAAAGGGGATCTGGGGCGGTATATTCGGGTAAGGAGTTTTGAACTATGGGGAAGTCAGACTCCCCATCAGTGCCACCTGGGAGGGGGGTAACATCATTAACCGTATCCTGGGATCCTAACCATTGCAAACACTGAAACTGATTTGCTGAACAAGGCAAAGTAGACAAAGAGTTGGTCTGCCGATCCATCTTAGGGCACTTAGATTTTGGAGAATTGAGGGGACTAATTGAGGGACCCTCTCTTCTAAGTTGCTTTTCCCCCATCACAGCAGAGGCTTACCCTACTACCCACCTCGCAGGGTATATTCTGAGCTTTCACCTTTGTCACTCACGTGACTACCCCCTATCGCAGTGATTATAAATGGTATCACTAGGGCCTCGGACCTCGGCCGCGTGCCTAAGGGCTGCGCGTGGCGCTGCCGGAGGTTCAATCGCCATTAAAAGGCCGCTCAGCCAGCTCCTCCCCTGCAGTCACGCCCCTCCAATTAGCTCAGGTGTGGACTCAGCTATCTTACGTGTAGCGGGAACAAGCTGCAGCCCCTGGGCGACTCCAGAAATCCCTGTGGACAAACAGTGTCCAATCCTTCTCTCAACAGCATTCATCCACCTCTTCTGTTACTCATCCCACTCAACAGTGCCGTAGGTTCAATCACCGTTAAGAGGCCGTTCAGCCAGCTCCTCCCCTGAAGTCACGCCCCTCCAATCAGCTCAGGTGTGGGCTCAGCTCTCATCCAGTAGGCTTTTAGCCAAGATGCTCCAGTTCTTTGGATACCGTGGATAGCTAAACCTGCGGCCGACAGCTGAAGAGTCACTACTCTTAACATCTTTCTCCACACATTAGCAGTGTAGCGCAGAGACAAATTCATCAGAGAATGGACGCACCTTTTATTGGACTCACTTCTGCTGGTGAAGGAATACAAGGTTTCTAATTACAGCTTCAGTAAGAATCATTAGGCGTTTTCAAATGTGATGCTGGCCTGGTTTAGCCTAATCTGGCCCGCCTGGGCCAGTGCCAAACTGGCACATATATTCTGGGCCCGCCAAATGTGGACCCAGTTAAGACCCCAGCAGGGTAGGTGGCTGGGCTGGAAATCTGGGCCCGGAAGGAACCAGACCCACGGTACAGACTCAAGAGCCATCCAGGCAGGCCAGAGCAGGCTGAATCGGGCAGGCATGTCTTTTTCAGTGCCCACCCACCTGGCCTGGCATGGAGGGATGACATGGTAGTCCTCCCTCCCTTGCCAGGTCAGACTGCAGGAACATGTATCCCATTCCCCGAACTGACCCAGCTGAGGGTGGCCCCTACTTCCTGGGACATGCAGCCATTTATTAACACCTATTGTTATCTCACTGGTGTCCACTCCCATCACTTAACTCTCATCAAGGAGATGACATTTTATCACCTTCTTATTCCAATCTAATTATGCACTTTTTTACACCAAAACTAAAAATTGAGGAACGGGGTGGCACATTTTAAAGAATTTTGAATTTCCAAACTGCTTTAGTTTAAAGCCTTTATGGACTTTTATTATTGCTCTATATTCAAAATAACATACCTCAAAGCAACAAAGAAATGTATTACTGGAAAGACTGGAATAAATAACTTACTGCTTAACTATTTAAGGAATCCCAATGACTTTGCAGCAGGTTCCCAAAATTAGTAAAACCGGCTTGTCAAGCGATTTCATTCTCTTTAATCCTCTTTATTTTTCTCTTCAACTATGAAACATTGAGTTTTACCCAGAGAGAGTCATGGAGAGCAGCTTAAAGTTAAATAATGGAACAGCACTATGGTTGCCATTCATGCAGCTCTCCTAGGAATGACGTTCAGGCAATGAGGTAGAGTAACGAAGCTACTCCTTCAGATGAGAGACCTGCTTTATAAAAATGATCTTTTGTACACCAGCTGTAGGAGAACCGTACTCTTCAAAATAGACTTGTCATCTCTCTGAGAGTAGGTGAAGTGGCTCAGGTTTGTGTACACTTATGAGTTTCTGGAAAAATTCATAATTTCATAAATGTATAACAGAACGAAGCAAATCTTCAGTGGGGAAAGGATGCTAATGTGCAGTAATCTGTGGCTGAATGCATACTGACATGGTCAGCAGATTAACCCTATGCATTTGGACTGAGGAGCGGGTCTGGTAACCTTCGACTCCAAAACCACAGGTTTCTGCCACTTGAACCAAGAGAGGAACTCCCTTCATTGAGAAACTCCCTTCATTGTCAGTACTATAGCCTCTTTTCAAGCTAGCCACTAGAGAAGGAGAGACCTTCCTAAAGAAACGCTTGATCAGGTCTGGCATTCAATTCAGAAGGGTGAAGTAGTAAAATCAAGCTAGACAATACAGTGCATTGTCCTGGTTGGTGAAAGCCTCCAGGGAGACTTTGAGGACGGTGCTGGCGAGGGTAGTGAACGCTTCCCTTTGGCAGGGGAGGTTGTCACCCAGTCTCAAGGAGGCTGTGGTGCGCCACCTGCTGAAGAAGCTAGGGGTGGGACACAGGGGAGAATTCCGGATACCAGATGTACCGGTATCAGATCTCCCAGGTACTGGATGTACCGGTATCGGAATACCGGATTTTTAACATTGGCCGCGGTACCGGATTTTTTACATTACGGCTATTGACTTCAATGGCCGCAATGTAAAAAATCCAGTACCGCGGCCAATGTTAAAAAATCCAGTATACCGGTATAGGTAAATATCGGATTTATCGGATTAAGTCGATACACCCAAATACCGGCAATATCAGATCTCGGGAGAACCGGAATTCCCACCCCTAGAAGAAGCCATCCTTGGATGTGGACGCACTCGCCAGTTACTGACCTGTCTCTAATCTTCCCTTTTTAGGGAAGGTTATTGAATGGGCAGTGGCACTGCAGCTCCAGGAGCATTTGGATAGCATTGGTTTCCTTGACCCTTTTCAATCTGGGTTCCGCCCTGGCTATGGTACTGAGATGGCCTTGGTGGCCTTGGTGGACGATCTCCACCAGGAGATGGACACAGGATGTTCGACATTTCTGATCCTGCTAGATCTCTCAGACGCTTTTGACACCGTCGACCATGGGCTGCTACTGAGAGGGTTGTGAGACCTGGGGGGTCTGGACGGGACTGTCCTTGGGTGGTTCTGCTCATTCCTCTTGGGGAGAAGCCAGAGGGTGGTTCTGGGAGCTGAAACATCAAGCTCCCGGGCCTTATCCTGCAGCATTCCGCAAGATTCGATCCTGTCTCCATTACAGTTTCATGTGTATATGCAGCCCCTGGGGGAGATCGTGAGATGATTCGGGGTGCGATGTCACCAATATGCTGATGATACTCAGCTGTACCTCTCATTTTCAACTGACCCAGGTCCTGCGGTCTCATTGCTTTCCCAATGTTTGGAGGCTGTGGTGGATTGGATGAGGCAGAGCAGACTGAAACTAAATCCCAATAAGATGGAGGTGATGGTGGTGTGGAGGGCTGGGGAGGTTTTGACCCCCTTGTGGGGGGGGAGTCCGTCCTCCTATTGCCCATACTCGGGTCTCCGTCTGGATCGGCAGGTGGAGGCGGTGGCTAAGACCACCTTCCACCAGCTGTATCTGGTACGGAGGCTGTGCCCATACATTTCCAGACCCGACCTGGCCACCCTTATCCATGCCTTCATCACCTCGAGGCTAGACTACTGCAATGCGCACTATGTGGTTCAGAGGCTGCAGCTGGTGAAGAATGCAGCGGCCCATCTCCTTATGGGGACTGGGTGACGGGAGCACATAACACCAGTGCTCCGTGCTCTGCACTGGCTGCCTATAGTGTACCGAGCCAGATTCAAGGTGTTGGCATTGATCTATAAAGCCCTGCATGCTCTTGGCCCCCCAAACCTCAGGGACCACCTCACCCTCCATTCCTCAGAGCGATCCCTTTGGTCCACTGGGGGCACCTTCTTGGAGGTCCCCCAGGTGAAATGGGGGGCCACAATGGAGAGGGTGTTCTCGGTGGCCAGGCCGCGACTCTGGAACTCCCTCCCGGAGGAAGCCCACCTGGCCCCAGGTCTGCTGGCGTTTTGTCAAGCCTGAAAGACCTGGCTGTTTTCTCAGGCCTTCGGGGGGAAGAGGGGGGAGGGATGGGTAATTGGGGGGGGTTGGATATGGGATTGTTTTAAAATTATTGATGAAGTTGTTTTTTAAATATTGTTTTTATCGAATTTTGTTGTATGGTTGATTGCTGTAAGCCACCCCAAGATGCTGTCGGCATGAAGGGGCGACTAAAAAATATTTATAAATAAATAAATAAATAAACTCAACATACTAAGCAAGTACCACCTACAGATGTTTACTATAGGTCAACATATGCATAATTTGCAACCACATGTAGCAATGACCTTTTATGCCGCCTACTTACAATAGTTAAAGAAAGTGAATTTCCAATGGAAAGTAGGGTTTTTGGGTTTTTTTATGAGGTGTATGTAACTATTTAAACAACAGGCTGATAGGTGCTTCAGAAATATGACACCCAAAAGAGAATATTAAGGATATATTTATTTATTACATTTATACCCCGCCCCTCCAGAAACAGCTTGGGGCGGCTTACTATCTCATATATATATAAAATCTCATATATTTATATATATATATAAATACAACCATAAAATATTTTAAACACTCATAAAATACAACAATTAAAACAGGACCAGGGAACATGATAAATAATATAATAAATAAGGGTGAAGGGGGAATAACCCCCCCAACCCCCCCCCTCCCCAAAGGCCTGAGTGAACAGCCAGGTTTTACAAATTCGCCGGAATGTTAAAAGGCTTGGGGTCAGGTGAGCTTCTTCTGGGAGGGAGTTCCAAAGGCGCGGCCCAGCCACTGAGAATGCCCTCTCCATTGTGGCCCTCCGCTTAACATGGGGGACCTCCAAGAAGGCACCCCCGGCAGACCGAAGGAGTCACTCTGGGGCGCGGAGGGTGAGGCGGTCCATGAGGTATGAGGGGCCCAGACTGTGAAGGGCCTTATAGATCAATACCAGAACCTTGAATCGGCTCGGCTCGCTATTGGCAGCCAGTGCAGAGTCTGGAGCACAGGTGTTATGTGCTCCCGATGACCCGTCTCCATCAGGAGCCGGACCGCCACATTCTGCACTAGCTGCAGCCTCCAAACTAGGAACAAGGGCAGCCCCACGTAGAGCGCATTGCAGTAGTCCAGCCTCGAGGTGACGAAGGCATGGATGAGGGAGGCCAGGTCCAGGGCGGAGATGTACAGATGCAGCCTCCGCACCAGATATAACTGGTGGAAAGCGGCCTTTGTCACTACCTCCACCTGTCGCTCCAGGCGGAGATCTGTGTCCAATATCACCCCCAGACTCTGAACCTGCTGAGCTATAGCAGGGCAAAATCAGGGGAGCCGACACCTCCCTCGCTCTCCCCACCAACATCACCTCTGTATTATCGGGGTTGAGCTTCAGTTTGCTCTATCACATCCATTCCGCCACGGTCTCCAGACACTGGGATATCACCGAGGCTGCAGGTTCTGGGTCAGTTGAAAAAGAGAGGTACAGCTGAGTATCATCAGCATATTGGTGACACTGCACCTCGAACCCTCTCATGACCTCCCCCAAGGGCTGCATATATACATTGAATAACAATGGAGACAGAATGGAACCCTGCGGAACACTGCAGGATAAAGCATGGGGTCAAAATGTCTCAGCCCCCCAGCACCACCCACTGGCTTCTCCCTGAGAGGAATGAGCAGAACCATTCAATAACAGTCCCGTCCAGACCCCCCAGGTCATGCAGCCATCTCAACAGCAGTCCATGGTCCACGGTGTCAAAAGCGGCCAAGAGATCTAGCAGGATGAGGAATGTCAAACATCCTGCATCCATCTACCGGCAGAGATCGTTGACCAAGGCCACCAACGCCGTCTCGGTGCCATAGCCGGGGTGGAACCCAGATTGAAAAGGGTCCAGGAAACCAATGCCATCTAGATGCGCCTGGAGCTGGATCGCCACTACCCGCTCAATAACCTTCCCTAAAAAGAGGAGGTTAGAGACAGGTCGGTAGCTGGCAAGTGCATCTACAGCCAAAGATGGTTTCTTCAGAAGGGGGCGCACCACAGCCTCCTTAAGGCTGGGAAACAGTCTCCCCTGCTGCAGGGATGCATTAACCACCCTCGCCAGCACCATCCCCAATGTCTCCCTGACGGCTTTTACCAACCAGGACGGGTACGGATCAAGTTCACAACAGGTGGCTCTCACAGACCCCAAGACATCAACCCCATTGGCTGGCATCACTTCCTGAAACTCCCCCCCCACAAAGATGGACCAGATGGGGCCTCCATCACCTCGCGCTCTCCACATACTGTCCCTAATCCAGTGTCAAAGTCGCTCTGAATTCAAGCAATCTTGTCTGCGAAGTAGGTGACAAACTCCTCACAGCAGGCCTGGGACAAGTCCCCATCCAGGCAGAGGGAGACCGGACTAACCAGCCCCCACACCACCTGAAACAGCTCCGCTGGGCGTGACTTCGCAAGCGCTATGAGGACAGCAAGGAACTCCTTCCTTGCTGTCCTCATAACCTCAACATAGGACCGCAAATAGGCCCTATGGAGAAGTCGGCCGGAGTCAGATCGAGTCCAACGCCAGCGTCGCTCCAGCCTCCTGCCTTCTCGTTTCATACACCGCAGCCCCTCAGTAAACCAAGGGGTCCTGCGGTGATGAGACCGAGGCAGATGGCGTCTCAGAGTCACCCTGTCAATGGCCTCCTCCAGCAAGCTGTTCCAATGCTGGACCAGCTCATCGACAGAGTGATCGTCCAGATCCAAGGTTAACTCCCTCAGGACCTCTTGGAACTGCTGAGGTTCCATCAGTCTCTGAGGGCGGATCATCCTAAATGGCCCATTCCACTTCTGGAGGGGATGAACTGAAAGACTGGCCTCTTTTATATAGGATATATAAAAATATAATCATTTTTAAAATTGTATGGGAAGGATCAATTTCAGATGGTGGCACCCGCCGATGCAGTCGATGTTCTTGGGGTGGTTAGGGCCACCTCTTGTGTGTTAGATCCATGCCCACCTTGGCTAATTAAATCTTGCCGGGAGACAATGGGTTTGTTGCTGGCTGGGGTGATCAACGCCTCCCTTCGGGAGGGCAGGGTGTTCGGCTGTCTCAAGGAGGCAGTGGTGCAGCGTCTGCTCAAGCAACTATTGCTTGACGCTGACTCCCATGCCAGCTATCAGCATGTCTCCAACCTTCCATTTTTAGGGAAGGTTATTGAACACACTGTGACCCATAAGCTGCAGGGGCATCTTGATCATGTTGGTTTTCTTGATCCCTCTCAGTCAGGATTTTGACTGGGTTATGGTACCAAGACTGCACTTGTGACTTTGGTGGATGATCTGCGCCGGGAACGGGAATGGGGTCATTCGACCCAGTTGATCCTATCAGATGTATCGGCTGCATTTGCTACCGTTGACCACGAGATGTTGGTGACATGCCTGCGGGACTGTGGGGTGGGCAGAACTGTTCTAGAATGGTTCCGCTCATTCCTGACTGGAAGAACTCAGCGAATGGTGCTCGGGAAATATTTTTCATCATACCGGGACCTCTTGTGTGGAGTCCCGCAGGGTTCTGTTTTGTCCCCTCTCCTGTTCAACGTGTACATGTAGCCACTTGGTGAGGTGATCAGGAGGTTTGGAGTGCGGTGTCATCAATATGCTGATGACACCCAGCTATACCTATCTTTTTCAACAGACCCAGGCCCAGCAGTCTCAGTGCTTACCCGGTGTCTGATGGCTGTGGGGGACTGGATGAGGGCAAACCGACTGAGGCTGAATCCTGAAAAGTCGGAAGCGATGTTGGTGGGTAAGCCGATAGAGATGGCGACCCCCGTCATTGACGGGGTCTGTCCTCCATTGGTTTACCAGGTTCAAAGTCTGGAGGTGCTCCTCAATGCTCAGCTCTGCCTGGATATCCAGTGGAGGCTATGATGAGGAGTACGTTTCGCCAACTACAAGTGGTGCAACGGCTTCGGCCATATGTCTCAGACTCTGACCTGACCACCGTCATCCATTATTTCATCACCTCCAGGTTGGGACTACCCATGGTGATGACTCGGATGTTGCAGCTGATGCAGAATGCGGCGCCCGGTTTTTGGTGGGGCTGGGCCACCGGGAGCACATTACACCGGTGCTCCATTCTCTGCACTGGCTGCCGGTGGTTTTCTGGGCCCAATTCAAGTTGTTGGTTTTGGCCTATAAAGTCCTAAATGGCCTAGGCCCTCCATATCTCCAGGATTGCCTTATCCCCCGGGCTTTGGATTGGCCCCTGAGGTCATCTGGGGGCACCTTGCTCAAAGTCCCCCAAGTCTTCCAAGGGGGTCACACAGGAGAGGGCATTCTCGGTTGCTGCACCATGACTGTGGAACTCCCTGTTGATGGGGGCCCAGCTGGCCTTGATCTCCCCTTGTTTTGACAAAGTTGTAAGACCTGGCTGTTCCACCAGGCGTTTTGTGAATGAGATGGGAGATGGGTGGGGGTTTGGGTTTGATTGGTGTGGGCAGGCGTGGGGATGGGTATTTGGTACCTCCTTTTTAAGTTGTTTTAAGTGTTTTTATATTTGATATGTTGTGAGTCACTCCGAGTTGCCTAAGGCAGGAGGGGCGGGATAATAACTTTTTTAAATTAAAAAAATAAATAAAAATGTAAATTGCACATAAGGAAGTGTTTATTAATAAATGGGTTTGTCCAATGCTTTGAAAACATGCAGTGCTATATAAGTGATAAGTGACTTGAGCATGTTGTCAAAAGTCAGCACACGTTCAGCTAATCAGGAAAGAAGAGATGGAGAAAACCTATAATGCTACAAACTAAGAAGCAGAGTGGTCTGGTGGATCAAGTTCTGTATCAACAACACACAGAAACTTGGGTTTGTTTCTTGCTCTGTTGCCAACCTGCTGTGGAACTTTGAGCAATTCCATGCCTTGCCCTTCGTCTGTTTTGCTCATGTAAACTCTGCAGAGCAGGGGCTTCCTCTGTCATGTACTGTATGTTTGATCAGCACCCAAAGAAGTGGCAGCATTTCAAAAGAGGAGGAGACACCACACCCTACATCCAAGGACACCTATCCCTGACCTCCAATCAGCACTCACCACCTTTAAAAGCTTTAACGTAGGAAATGGGCTCCCTTGCTATTTTCTGATGTGGCCACATCCCTTTTAAAAGCATCATATCACAATCCTTGGGGAAAGCACATAGCCATGTCAAAAAAGGGTGGACAAAGGGGCGTTCTTTCTAATGTGGCCATGTCCATTTCTGAACACCATGATGTCAAAGAGCTGGAATGAGTATCTGCAAAAACAGGTATGCTGCCCATTGAAACTGCAGTTCTCAATCTGCTCCGGTAACATCAGGTACTAATCAGTACCTGATTAGTGCTCAGCAGGCTACACAATGTACCAATGGACTGTTTTTTCATCCTGATTTCCTGACTTCCTGATTTCCTGACATCCAGTACTGATTTTTTGACTTTCCGTCCCAATTCCTATATCAATTTACCAATCATCAACACCAATTGATAAAATGGTAAATTGGTAGCAATACCCAACTTTTCAGGTTATGGGGGCCTAACTGGTACTTGGGTAGTTTTTCAGGAACCCAACACAGTACAGGTAGCAAATGAATGGCCATGACAGAAAGGGATGGGGGGACTTCCCATCCCTTGCACCCCTCTGAACTAAATTCTGCTGGTGCCTCTGGCCACACTATCCTCTCCCGGATTCCCTCAACATTGTACAGTAAGGGATTGGATTTCTCCCCAGGTTCTGATTACTTGGGGAAATAATCTAGTATTTCAGATTATAAATGTGTTGCAGGATGTTTTCTCATTGTGTGAACTCAATAAACTAGATTATGTTAAAAAGGAAACTTGAAAATAAAATCAGTCATAGGAATATAAAATCTTCTTATGTAATCTCCATGTAGAAACAAAATCAGAACCTGGACCATCAGAACTCCAGCTCAAAATAATAATAGCAGCAGCAATCTTTTAAAAAAACAACGCACCCACTAGCAAGAGCTTTGACACACACTTCTCACTTGATATACACAACTGGAGTTAGACAGTGTGACTAGCTAAGCTTTGAGTCTTTCCCATTAGAGTTCTGGATTATGTTCTCTACTGTGACTTTCTAGTAACATATTTGTAAAATGAAGTATTATCAACTCATATTCCACTACCTTGCAGAGTAGAACAGTATGGCATTAGTGAAAAACGTGAGGGATGAGGTGCTGAGAAATAGGAACCGTTGTCCGTGTAAATGGGATTCAAATTCATGATAACTTCTTCCCCAGTTCAGGGAACATTACCCAGTCTAGAGAGGATGTGGTTGCCTGTTGGTCCCAAAAATAATAGATGGATTGGAAACAAGGTAGTTCAGATGGTATCTTTTATTGGACCAAATTCTGTTGGTGAGTATACAAACTTTTGAGCACAGAGAGTTCTTCACCAGGTTACAAGCAAGAATTAGTTCTGACTTTGGCCCTTGTGACACCCGAACACCCAGAAATCTGGGGTGTTCATGCATGGGTGAATCTCATGTAAAATCCATGACAGGTGGGTGTACATACTCCCGTGAACACACATGCACACCCACCTCCACCCATCACCCACGCACAGAGCAACCGGCAAAAACAGCAGTTGCTCCATGAGTGGCCGATGGGTGGATGTGGGTGGGGGTTGGTGTGCACCCGTCTACACCCTCCACCCACCCACCGCACACACACCAGCGCAAACTCCGACCTCACTGCGTCATGTAAGAAGGGCCTTTGTTCAGATTTTGTTCTGACTTGCTGTAGCCTGATGAAGAGCCTGTGGCTTGAAAGCTTGCATAATTAACACAACCTTCTCTCTCCCCCACCTTTTCTCTGCCAATAAATAAAACAATAAAAATAATAATTTTGCTTCTCACACATATTCTCTGATTGTACCCACTGTAGGTGCTACCAGATGTAATGCTAGCTACTTAATTTAGGCACTAAACACATCTTCCTCTGTTAGGTCTAAGTGCAAGCACCGCATCTGGCTTTGTGGTGAACACACATTTGCTGCACACAGATACTGGGTGCCACAAACACGCATTTCCTATTAACACATAGCTGTTTCACATCTAGATAAACGGACCAGGCTGTGGTCATCCAAGGGAAAGTAGAGAAATGGTTGTTTTGGTGTTTTGAAGGGACATTGCCAGGTCAGTCTACTTTGTGTGCATCTCCATGGTGACTCAGGAATGATCCCAGAAGTTTGACCTCAATTGAAGAGACATGCCATTTTCGAAGCAGCCAGCCACCAGCTTTTGCAAGCATTATCAGCTGCATTTGAAAACATTCCTAAGACCTGTGTTCACTGCAAGTCACAGAGCCAGCCAACAACCGGATAGCTAGCAAGAAGTCATCCAACAAGGATTCAAACTGCCTACAAGTATGCTGCCCCTTGGGGACAAGAGGAAACCCTAGACATTCATATGACTATGGGGGGCAAAGAAAGCCCAGATGATGCTCATGGAGAGCTATAGGAACATGGTCATGTTCCAAAAGATCTCCAAGCAGATGATTGTACTGGCAGACACCCAGTTGGACTGACCTGGGGACTTGCTCACAAAGTCAATGTACTTAATTACCAAGAATTATTTTCCAACTGCTTCTTTGCCAACAGGTAATAATGCTATTAGGTTTTTGAGTAAAAATCATGAGAGACCATGAGTTTATGGAGGGGCAACAAATCGACACCCTTAAAGGAAACATGAGGAATGCAGAATGTAAGGAGCAATGGGAATTGAACTGGCCTGGCAGCATTAGTAAGTGGACATTTATTTTTGTTTGTTTGTTTGTTTGTTTGTTTGTTTGTTTGTTTAAAAAAATTGTACCCCACCCCTCTTGCTACAGGCAGCTTGAAGCAGCTAACAACACCAGTAAATACAGCTATAAAATATTGTAAAACAAATTAAAACATCATCATAAAATAACAATAATAGTAAAAAAAGAGACAAACCCACCTCCACCCTCCCCAATCTCCCCACTCCCAACCCACCTTCACCCTTCTCCCTCACCAAATGCATGGAACAGCCAGGTCTTACAATTCCTACGAAAAGCTGGGAGGTCCGGGGTCAGACGGGGCCCCACCTGGAGAGAATTCCAAAGGCGCAGCCACCAAGATCACCCTATTCTGGGTGGCCCTCTGGGAAACCTGGGGGACCTCCAACACGGCACCCCAGGACGACCACAGGGGCCGGTCTAGAACCCGGTAGGGATGTGCAGACAGAACCGAGTTCGGAAATTCGGTTCGGTTCAAAAATAGAGTTCGGTTCAAAAGTTCGGTTCAGTCAACCGAACTATTCAAGTTCGGTCGAATTCTGAACTTCTGAACCGAGTTTGTACATTCAAAACTGGGTTTTTTGGCCTTCAGAACTGGTTCAAATTCAACCGAACAGTTAAGTTGAATTTGACTTCGGTTCAAAAGTTCGGTTCAGTCAACCGAACGATTTGTGTTTGGTCCGAACTCCGAATTTCCTAACTGTGTTTGTACATCCCTAGAACCCAGGGAGTGAGGTGATCTCGCAGATAGGCAGGGCCCAGGCTCTGTAAGGCTTTATAGGTCAAAGCCAACACTTTGACTCAAGCCCGGAAGACTATTGGCAGCCAGTGCAGAGATCGGAGCACTGGTGTTATGTGCTCCCAGCGGCCCAGGCCCACCAAGAACCGGGCCACTGCATTCTGCACCAGCTGCAGCTTCCAAGCCATGGCCATAAGTAGCCCCACGTAGAGCGCGTTACAGTAGTCTAACCGAGAGGTAATAAAAGCATGGATGATCATGGCCAGGTCAGGAACAGAAACCAACGTCCTAAGCCACCGCACCAGATGTAACTGGCAGAAGGCACTCCTCACCACAGCCTCCACCTGGCACTTCATGTGTGCCCTGTCCACAAAGAGTACAGATGTCCAGGATGCAGCGCGTACCAAGCAAATGGTCCAAACAGGTGCATCGCATCAAGGGATATCATTCAGATGGTGTGAGGGGCCTTTTGTGTAGCTGCTCAAAGGTGCAGAAGTATAACAGTGACAGGAACTCCAACACACAATTTTCTAGGGCAACCTTGTTGTTACTTCTTGTAGCATACTGTGCTATATTCTCTCACTCACTTCTGGAAACTACTATATCAAACTTTCTCTCCCATATACATATGTGTATATGAGTGGCCTCTGAAAAAGTAATCTACTTTGCTACGTGTGGCAGGGCACAGCCTAACTGAGAAGCTGGCTCTTTAAGTGACTCAGCACCAACAAGGGTGAAGGTGCTACTTGAGGCACAGGTGGGTGCTAAGGAGAATGAAGAATATCACCTAATCGTCTCCCACTTGGGTTTGGACATGGTTGAGCCAGCCCAGAGCCTGAGCTGAGAGCTCAGTGTGAAGAGTTGATGTGATGGAGGTGCTGTCATGGGACAGGGTGGGGTGGGAGACAGAGCTTAAGGACATCTCTGGTGGAGAAGAGACAGTACTCTGTTACTTAGGACAGAGTTTAAGGGCAGCTCTGTAGAAAGACTGAGTAGCAGAGGAACTGTGTGGCTGATATAGACATTGTGTATAGAGAAACTGAGTTGGTGATGTGACGTGTATTGGAATTAAAAGAGACTTGATCTGGAGAGTCTCCCTACCAAGAGTGACTGATTGGGCAGCATCCTGAAAGAACTTACCCCCAGGTACCCTTGACCCTGCAACACTATGCAACTGTAATTCAGGAGGCCATTGATTTGCAGACATTTATATCTGTAAGCCTAATATGTCTGCAAATAAGCACATTTCCAAACATAAACCAATAGAACCTAATCCCTGAGCTGAGGCAAGATGGCATCCTAGCGCTTTGCGTGGTGAAGGTGCTTTTAGATACATTACTACTATATCCTCCAGGCACCCAGTTTTGAGGACACAAAGGTAGAGGCAGAAAGTATTGTGTTTTCCTCCCCCTTATTTCTCTTCTCTCCTCAACATTTTAGCCTACATTTTGCTTATTACCTTTTTTAAAAGACTGAAACTTCTGAGGTTTGTCCCTTTGTAACTACAGTCACTGAATAATTATGAGATCAATATACAATTCAGCAATTCTGAGAAAACATTCCAATGACCTTGAAGGATGAAAATCCAGCAATGTACTGCAAATACAATACTTTTTGAAAAAAATGCCAAGCAAATCTGAGTCCCCTCCTTATTCCATTGTTCCCTACTGTACTCATTCAGGGTTTATCTTCTTTCTTTCCCCCACCTCCCTTCTCTTTCTTTGCAGGCCCCTGGGGTTACTCCTAGCTGGGGTGCAACCATCTTCCCTCAGAGTATTCATCCTCTCTTTGCTCCCTATGCCCCATCAATTGCCTTCTGCTGTGTTCTCTCCTTCCTCACCTTTCTCCCCATACCTCCATTCTGTCATTACTAACTCCCCTGAAGGGAGAGGAACCTGTTTCCACTGCTGAGAGCTGGTTGCTGGGTAGGCTGAATAAATGAGACTGTCTCTTCTTCTCTGTGTGCAGTGAAGCACTCAGAGCAGTGAGAGGAAAGGTGGCATGAGGAAAATGCAGACAGTTGGAGAGTTGCAGATAAGTGAATGAATGAAGATGGGAAACTGAGACTGAATGAACAGGTGAAATCAGAAGGGAACAGGTACCAGGAGAGAGGGTGTACAGTGGTGCATGAGGGGGGATAGAGCAGAGAGACAAGTAAAGGAGCAAATAAAATAAAAAATAGAGGACAAATAAAAAGAATTATGAGAGAAACTCAAAGAATCAAAATCTGAGAGGAAATGAAATTCTCCAAAGGGAATACAGAATAGAAAAGAGTTAATCAAGAAGTTACATGGGACATAGGGTAAGGAGTTGGGTATTAAAAAAAACACAGTCAAGTACAATGAAAGAGCCAGAAATTGAAGACAACAGTAAAGGGGACACAGTCACAGAGGGGTAAATAAGTACTATTACCACACATGTTACTCTTTGTCTCCTTGGCTTTCATACTAACCCCCAACCCCTCCACCCCAAAAAGTGCAAAGTGGGGCGATGGCCATTCTGTACATGCGCAGAACATTTTTAGGCTTTAGAGACTCTTGCGGGATTCTCGAGAACCCTCACAAAATGCTCTGCACATGTGCAAAATGGCCACTGTGCATGGACAGAATGGCTACGGTAGCCATTTGTGCGTGCATAGAGTGTGTTTGAGAATCTTGCAAGATTCTGACAAACCATAGCGAGATCTCGTGAGATCTCACGGGGTATGCAAGAATCTCGTGAGATTAGCCATTTAGGTGGGAGAGTGTGGGATATAAATTAAATTTGAAATAAAAAATGAAAATTCTCATGAGAGCAATTCCCATTCTCGTTTCACCCCAACCTGATTATTGATATGACTTGCAGGGAAAGAGACACATTTGTAGTTTTCTCCTTTTTTTAAATGATGCGCATAGCTGCCCTGTGTATACCTTCCTCATCACTCACCAGCATGTTCTCCCATCTTAGCAAGTGTCCTAGTCTTTTCTGGAAAGACAAAAGACAGCTAATGGTGTGTGGATAGCATGTAGCAGAAGTGGTTGGAACTTGTTTGGGATATCTTCAGCAATATCACTTATCTTGAGCGCCAGTTACCACTGAAATGTTACTGGCTAGCAGTTTGCTTATCCTTGCCTCACCACAGTATTACCTCATTAAACAATAACCATCTTTGAGGGATTGTCTAGGTGCAGTTGATCCTGTTTAAGAGCAGGCAGAATGGTCCCTTCCAGCCCCAAAACTCTAAGAGTCTGTTCTGTGTCACTTTTGAGGAACTAACAGAGTGTGCAAGTTTATTCTAGTGTTAAATTCTTTTCTCTAGATATCCTTAAGCCTGCTGCAGAGAGTTCTACTTAAAAGATAGCACAGGTTAGAGTAGAGGTAGAGGGAAAGGGATGCAACTTAACATTCATATTTAGATCAAACAATGGAGTCATGGAGAGATAACAAAACTCTTGTGAAGTAAACTATCCCAAAAGTGTTGGAAGTGTTACTAAAGTATCCACATGATGAAGAATGCATTTTATTTTGCCCACCCATTACCATAACATCAAATTGCCTGAGGCTCTAAACAAGTCTTTTGCTAAGGCCCTGTTCCTCTACCTATTGGATTCTATGGTGCAGGACTGGAGATTACTTGGAGTATGTCTGGGCATTCTCTGATATACACAGAACTTCGGTATTTTTTTCAGTTCTACCCAATACCATTTTAACAGATTCATAATCCATCATTCATTTTGTGCCACAGAGACTTTGTATTCTCTCACCTGTCTTTTATATTCTGTTCCTCCATCCTTACCGCATTCCATTTTTTCAGAGTGGTTTTTTTAAAAAAACTTTTATATTTATTATATGTGGGAAATACTAAAACGGGAGGGAAAAGAGAGACACTTTTAAGCGACTATTTCTATTCTTTACATAATGTTCTGAAAGGTTCCACATGACAATGCTGGCAGATGTTGATGCACGCAGCAATTGAGATGAGCCATTGATTGACAGGTACACCATTATTTCTACAATCTGGACTGACTGTTACAAAGAGTAAATGCTAATCTTTATCCATTCAGTTGTTTCTTCACATTATTCATTTTTTCCCTCTCCAGTGTAGAAATGACCTGTTTGTTGCTCTCCTAATTCTATGCTCTTGTGCCAGTGGACACCAGATTGAAATGAATACACACCTGGACAACTACCCTCTGGTGGGACTAAGGAATGAGAGCCATATTGGTAAATACCCATGAAACTATGGTACGTGACTCATTGGGTGCCAAGTAATAAGACTTTTAATTTAGATTGATTGAGCAATACCTAGAAATTGTTTTATGCAAGTGTAGATATCACGCTTTATCAAGACTGCGCTACATTCAACTAAAAAAGAAAAGAAAAGAAAAAAGAAGCTGTTCTGCTTTAAATTAGATGCTAGCTGGTATGTGCACTCAGGAGATGTAGGAATTTCCCCCCTCCATATAATGGAATGCTAGCTTCTGAACATTTCAAGGAGTGAATTGTGGGGGACTTTGATATTATAGAACATAATGTTGGATTAGTAATAAGAAGAATACACGTTCTTAGTAAGTTATGTAAGAAATGCATTTTCAACAGGAAAATTACCTTGGGAGAGCCAAAAGCAAATCCGGAAGGGGATTTGATTTGAGAATATTTTTCATCTTCAATTCTGCCCTGAACAAGGTAGTGAACTGTAACACAACAGAGACAGAACTAAGTTTAACAACTTGTATAAAAACTAAGTAATTTCTACTAGGAAATACAAAGTAAAAGGAGAGAAGGCAGACCTGTATGCTAAAACGTTGACAATGATGGCATATAAAAGCTAGAGGCATGTAATATAAAGGCTACATAGTATTTAAAAAATTCCAGTCTGGGTAGATGGTAACACAGGAACCTGCATTCTTTTATCCCTTTATGTCTGTGTATAAATCCTTCCTAATATCAATTTCACGTGTAACACTTCAGTATCACCTGGTTGTTGAGATGCTCAGTATGGATTCAATGGGATAAGAGCCATCCTGAAATTTTCCAGTCTTTTAGCATTTACCATATGGAAGGACCAGAATAATAGAAGCTAATGGACTAGAAATGGTCATAAGTAATGGCCATTTCTCCAGAATCACTATTTTCACAAGACCTCTAACCTAATTTTTGTGGAGATTCCTATTTTTTCAGCAATTCTCTTGAGGTTTGATCATCATTATGAAAGAAGTTCTGGATTGAAACTAGGGCCACAATCATGAAACCACTTAAGCACATGTGGGTGAACTTAAGTATATGTTGTTAAATCATTATAGTTTCCCCACCCACTTCCCCCTCCAGTATTTGCACATACCCCAATATCAACTGAGACAGGTAATAACCAAAATGCGTTTTCCCCAACTGGACTCAAGAATTCAGGAGGGCAGATGGGAAATATAGAAGATATAGTGCATATCTTATGGAACTGCCCCTTCTATATGGAAGAGAGAAGAGGAGTAGGTGGCTCTCTCCTTTGATAAAGGGGAAGGAAGGGTGGTCGGATCAAGGGAAAACGACCTATATGATGCAAGAACAAAATATGGAGATACTTATAGCGTTGGTTAAGTATCTATATGCTGCACAAGTTACAAGAAAGAAAATAATAGAGGAAAAGAAAGGTGTTTTTGGCAAGCAAACCAAATAGAAATTATGTTGATTAAATCTACTGTAAACACTTTTGCCTGCCTTCTTCCATAAAGAGGAAGAGATAAAAGGTCAAATGTGGTTGGTTTAGTAAAGATATGAAGATTTTGCCCAGTGGTGAAAACTTAAAGCCGATTACCTGTGAAACGAAAAATCATGTGAAATATGAAATAGGTGAAATAGGTGAAATCTTTAAGCTGGTTTATATGTGAAATATCTATGGTATTAAGAGTTTGTTGATTAAGTATGTATTGGGTAGATTAAGAAGCTAGTTCTGAGAAATTTGAACCCCTTTAATTTTATTATATCAGTCAGTCAATAATTTTATTAGGCGTGGCCGTAGGCCATTGCTAAATTGTATTATATGTAAATGTTATGTTATGTTATAAATTGTAAGGCGGTTTTTGTGAACTGTATAAATATTGTTTCTTTGGCTTAGGCCGTTAATAAATTTCATTCATTCATTCATTCATTCATTCACTTAAGTACATAAATCCCAGCCAAAGTCTTGAAAGAATATTTGAAGGTAAAGAATTAAATTCATCCTAGATGTAACTGGGCCCTATCCCCACTGTATTATAGGGAGATTGTGTCCATTTATATCAGGTTTGAATTTAGCTCTAGGGACATTTTAAAGTGAGATTAATAGTGACATCTTATCCTCCACCATTACAGAATGAATTCACGCATGTGTGTTTGACCTGCTACAACTATTTACATGGAGTTTGGATAAAAGCAGACGTGACAGTGGTCCGCTTTGTCCCAGACCTCACCTGCACTGTGCAGGTGCTGCCAGTTGTTGGCCCAGGATTGTTGTGGGCTGTGTTGGTGGCTAACCTGGACTGTGACCTCAGAAAACCTCCGAGGTCACAGCCCGGGCTAAGGGCAACCTGGCTGGGCCAAAGTGGGCCTCAGTTGGCTATCACGTCTGTTCCCATGCCACCAACACTGCCCGGGTCAGGTCCACTATGACTGACCACCATGGCTGCCCATCATAGTGGGTGGAAGGATCCTGGGGACAGGGCCAGCCACATGGTTCTGCTTCTCCACACCCTCCCCAGTGTCCTGGCTGCAGTCATATTTGTTCGGTGCCCTGAGACACCTCGACCATGTCTGCTGGGGCTTTCCTCCCTGGGCCGTGTCAAGCCACCGCCGCACCACCATCATGTGTGTTTTTACTCTTTGTTTGCTATGTCCAGAGCCGGCCTTACCACAGGGCAACACAGGGTGCCTGCCTCGGACCCCACTCTTTCTGATGGCCCTGCCATGGCCTTTATTTTCACCAAGGGTAATTTCAGACATTACAAAAACGCCGTTCACCACAGTGAACCCCAGTGGATTCCCTGTGGTGGTGGTATTTCTGTCAATGGGTATTTTCAGACATTACGAGATCACAGTCAACCACAGTGAACCACGGTCAATCCCGCGGTGGGGCCAAAGTGCCCTGCACGTCTGTTCGGCAGCTGACAAATGTTCACCACAGTCAATACCCACCCAGGGTCAAAATCAACTACACCTCCAGAGCTCTGGCCCGGACCATTGCTGAAAGTGTGGTCAAAGCAATTCCCACCAGGAAACAATAAAAAGTAATGTCTGAATGGCAACCACCAGCCAGAATCAACCAAAATGATTCCCAGTCTGGGACAAGCACGCAGCATCAGGCAACCAGCAACAACACAGGCTGGGGAGGGAGATTTAAAGAGCACACAGCAGCAGGGGGACGGGGCAGGATGGAGTGAGGCAGAAGGGAGAGAAGAATGGCGGGCGAGAGAGCGAGGGAGGAGGAGGAGGAGGTGGTGGAGGCACAGGCAGAGGAGGAGGTGGTTGTGCTGCACATGGAGGAGGTGGCGGGAAAGCAGCATCAGCAGCAGCTGGTACAGGCTGCCCTGGGGACAATGAGCATGTGTTCCGGGAGATAGTGTGGGACATGGAGGTGGCGGGGCATCACAGGACTGTGGTCCAGTGCTGCATGAAGGCCAAGGAGCTAAAGAGGCGGTACAAGGCCATCTGGGACCACAACCTGCAGTCCATACACGGAGCCCGGACCATCCCCTACTATGATGCCCTGGGCCGCATCCTCCATATGAAGGGATCGATAGTAGCCCCATGCCCCGTGGGGAGAGTCATGGTCCAGGGCAGGGAACGGGCTGAGGTACCCCCTCCCCTCACTGCCCCACAAGAAAGCACTGAGTCCAGGGCCCCCAACCCCCCAGAGGAATGCCCAGGGACCTCCTGGACCAGCAGGTTTCCCCAACACCAGCCCGGAGAGTCCCCACCCCCTGGCCGGATAGGCTGACTCTGAGGCCGGCACACTGATCACTCTCAGCCAGTGGTTGCTGGGGGGCCCCAGCTACATGGAGGGGCTGACCTTGGAGGGATCGTAGACAGACATCGAGGGTAAGCAGGCAGATTGTAGAAGAGACAGACCAGAGGTGAGGGGGAGGAGGAGGGATCCCCAGGCAAGGGGGCAGCCCCATCCACCCCTGATACCCCAGCCCACGGCCCGGGGGGCTGCCCGGGCATACCTACAGCCTTCCGCTGACCACCCCCACCCCCCATATCCCCACAGGGCACAGCACACCCCAGCACCTGAGTCAGGCAGGTGAGGAGGCTGGCGGGGAGCAGCCCCTGCAGCAGATGGAGACCCCAGGTGAGGCACACCGGCAATGAGGGGGGTCCCCAAGGAGGCTGGGAGGGGGACCTGGGTTGCACGGGGTGCGGCTGGGGCAATGGGGAAGGGGAGGGAGGGCACTGGCTGCTGATGGTGGGGCCTCTCTACCCCCCCAAGCTGTACCTCCACCTAGGGTGTGGCCAGCCAGGGCAACCACCCTATAACTGCTGTGTACTCTACAGGTCAGTCCAAGGGGCCCCAGCAACCCATGCCCCCAGTGCAATGGATAAGGGAGCACCGGGCATGGGTACGGTGCCGGAGGGAGGACCAGGCAGAGGACATTGTCCGCACCACCACGGAACAGGGGGAGCGAATGATAGCGGCCGTGGATCTCATGGAGGCAGCCACAGAGTGACCCCTGCAACTGGTGGAGGCAAGGGACCAGAGATTCCAGGTGGAAGTGCACCTGGAACAGAGGCGGGAGCACCGGGACCACAGCAGGCAGGTAGAGGCATTTGGGTGGTTAGAACAGGCCATCAAGGGGATGGTATGGGAGCATTCTGCTAAAATGGATAGGTCCCATGACATCGGGACCTCCCTGCTCCTGCACGCTGGCACCATGAGTACCTATGTGATGGCAGCCACTCTGCCGGGCACCCCTGTCTGCCCAGGGCCCCATGCTGGACCCCCAGGCACCCCCACTGCCTCCCCAACTGCCCCAGTTGCCACCCCGCCAGCTGGGGATGCACATCCGCCTCCTGGTCCCTGTAGGCCTACGGAGGGAGAAGCCACCCAGGGGGCCCCTCAGGTCCCAAATTCTCCCTCCCTCCCACCACCACCTGCCCCGCTGGACACCAAGACCTCCCAGGACACCATTGGGGACATGGACAGTGGGGGAGAGGGGAGCTCCCAGAGCTCTGCGGCACCCACAGGGCAGGTGAGGGGGAGGCCCTGGAGACAGGAGGGATGGGGGGAAGAGGGAGGACGGTCTGAGGGGGGGCACAGAACCTGCGCAGTGGGTGGTGGTAGTGGTGGTGGTGGTGGCGGTGTAGGGGGCACATGTACTTGGGTGAGGGAATAAATGTCAGGGCACCACTATTGCCTCCTTTGGTCTGTTCATGGTCCTGGGGGTGGGGGCAGACCGATAGCCATAGAGGGGCTCACCCAGGGAGCCTATGAGGGCTCCAGGGTGGTGGGGTCAGGGTTGAGCACCCTCACGCCTCGGCCTACCAGCTGATATGCCTGGCCAGGGCAGCACGGATGCGCTTGGTACTCCCGCGGGTTCTCTGTGTTCACATACAGGGGCACAGGGCCGGGAAGGCACTGGGGAATGGGGTATTCGAGGGCAGCCCCATTGGTCTCGCATACGCTGTGCAGAACACAGCAGGCACCTATCACCAGGGCCGAGGTCTTCACCGTGTAGTCCAGCCAGCCAGCGAGGCTCCCCCAGCGCTGCTTGAGGGCCCTGAAATCCTGCTCAACTATGGTCCGGATTGCACACAGGGGGGAATTGTACAGCACCTCCTCCGGGGTCTGGGCAACCGAGTACACCTTCATCAGCCACCGGGTGAGGGGATAGGCCGGGTCCCCCAGGATACAGGGGGCATTAGCACCCCCTAAATCCGGGTCATCTGCATGTCCACAAAGTCCCCGTGGTACATCCGGACGTAGAAGGGGGAGATGGTCATGATCTGGGCATCCACCCAGAGTTGCCTGTGAAGATGTCTGTGAACCGCCCCCGGTGGTCCATGACAGCCTGCATCTGCAGAGAGTGGCAACCGTGTTTGTTGACATACTCCACAGCCTCCCCAGTAGAGGGGCGCAGTATCTCTATGTGGGTGCTGTCCACGGCACCCATGCAGTTGGGGAACCCTCCAGCCACGAAGCCAGCCATCACGGCCGCCTGGTCCACCAGCCACTCGGTCCAGGAATATGCCCTCCACAGCCTCAGATACACCCCGAAGAATACAGGCAATGATGCTCACCCCAACACCGAAGTGCTGGGAGACTGACCGGCAGGAATCGGGCGTTGCGAGGGCTGAGACCTTGATGGCCACCCGCTGGACCATGGGGATGGGGGTCCTCATGGGACTGTGCTGACGCTCCAGCCAGGGCACCAGCAGCTCTGCAAGATGCCATATGGTGAGCTTGTCCATCCGAAAATGTGCCCTCCAGGCGGCCTCATCCTACTGAGCCAGCACCAGGGACCACCACCCCTGTGTCCACTCTGTGATCCATACACACCAGGCAATGGGCATAGCGAGCAGGGTGGCGCGCCGCATGGTCTCCCTCCACCATTGGAGGCGCCCGGCCGCCTCACGGAGCACTACAGCCCTGTTCAGGCCACGGATCAGGGTCTGCCAGTCCACCCTGGCCACCTGCTGAACCCTGAGCTGGGCCAGGGAGTGCCTGAGGCCGTGGTGGGCTCCCTGGGCCCTTGCAGTGCTCAGGCCAAGCTAACTTGGGTGGGGTGCAGCTGGTCCCGTTATAGTCTGGGACATGTGATGCCCTGCCCCCGGGTGGCAACCCATAGACCAGGAGGGGGCACCTGTGTAGCCCTGGGGTGGCCCCCTCCCAGCTGGCCCGGCCACCTCCAGCAGGGAGGTCAGGCCAGGGCACCAGGGGCATCTGATTGGGAGCGCCTGAGGCTGTGGTGAGTTCCCTGACCCCTTGCAGCGCTCCAGGCCAAGCTAACCCGCAGGCGGATGCCCAGGTGCAACTCTGCAGTCAGGATGCGCAGCTGATTGGTGTGCAAATGGTACCACTCTGCACAGAGCACTAGGTGCATCCCGCAGGTGCCCAACCTGTATCGCTGCATGGTGCCTTCTGACCTAGGTGGGGTGTAGCTGGCCCGGTTATAGCCTGGGACATGTGGTGCCCCGCTCCCTGGTCACGACCCAGTGACTGGGCGGGGGCACCAGTGTAGCCCCAGGGCGGCCCCCTCCCAGCTGGCCCAGCCACCTCCAGCAGGGCAGGCGGGCCGGGGCGCTGGGGGCATCCGATTGGGCGCACCTGCTATCCCTGCATGGGGTCTTGTGCATGGACCAGCATGTGCCCGGGCGTGTTGAGGGCAGCTGCACTCCTTCTATCATCATCTCCCACCCCTCTGTGCTGGCAACATTGTGTCCTTGCTGGCCTGATTAGTGTGTCAGCTATCCTGTCTGTGTGCTTGGTTCCTGCAGCTGTGCAGGGTCTGCAGCCCATGCCTCGCTCTGTTGCCATACCTTGTTGCAGCCCGTGGCCTTATTGTTTGGAATTGGGGCTCCCCTGTGTCCCCTCCCACCCCTCTGGGGAATGTGGGGCCCCTGTCTGTGGTGTCAGTGTTCCTGGCTTGCTGGACCATGGCTGGCTGCACTTCCACCATGCTCCTGGCCCCCATGGGGCCCCCCATACATGGACCTTCCGCGAGACCATGGCCTTCTGCAACCTGTGGCATACCCCGGCCGTGCAATTGCTCCTGAGCTGCCCGAACAGCCTGTCGGGTGCCTATGCGAGCCTGAGCTCTGACCTTCGTTACTTTGGATATGAGGCTAGTGCTTGCGACTGCCGACTGCATGCTGAGATGCAGGGTCTGCTTCCCTTTCCTGATAGGCGCATTCCAGAGATGAGGTGCTCGCATGTGGGGTGGTCTGCGGCAGAGACCGTGTCTTCCCTCTCTGTGTCCAGCCTGGCCTCACCTTCCGTGGACCCCTGCTGATGACTCCTGCTTGTTGGAGCCCTCCACGGTGGAGCTGGTGGCGCTGTCAGGTGTGTGGTCCTGTTCCGATGTGCAGTTGGGACTCTCCATGCAGGATCTGTTCAAGGCATACTATCTGTTTGCCTACCACATGTCCATGCTGGGGTACCGCGGGACATGCTCCATTGACTGCACTTCATTCACCTGGCAGGCCACCCAGCCCCTGGCCCCTTAGTGTCCCCCAGGTACCCCTGCCCCTGCCTGTGGCTCCGGGCCCCCTCTGACCCCCCCCATCTCCTTCTGCAACCGGTGTTCCCCTCTGTGACTGCCATCTCCAGTGTCCATGTCCTGCTCTCTGAACCAGCCCCTGGTTCCCCTGGATACTGTTGACCATCCTCATCTGCCTGCACTCCCTCCAGAGCCCCAGCCCCCCCTTGGGTGCCTCTGTGTGACCTCGGGGTTCTGGGGCCCCCAGACTACACCTCCCGGCTTCCTCCCAGGGGTGTGTGTGTTTGTGCCTTTGGACCAGCTGCAAGGCTTTGGCTCTCCTGCCTCCCCTCCATCGCACCCTCGCCAGCACTTGGGGTCGATGTGTGCCTCCTGGACCATGCCCAGGCTTCTGCCTGTTCTGTGTGGCCTCCCCCTTTGCCTGTACCCCGACCTTTCAGGTTCTCCCCATTCCGGGACTGACTGTGTTGCTGTGGGGGTGCCCGTGCAGGCTGGGGGTCTGACTGCCATTCCCCATGCCCGGTCCTGCCCCTGGCCCATTCCCCCCCCTTCCCTGTCCAGCTGCCCCCCCTTCCCCCCTGTGCCCATTGTGCCATGTGTGTTGTCTGTCCCGCTGTGTCCCCCCTTCCCTTCCTTTCCTGTGTGGGTGTGTCTGCGCCCGGGCATGTGTTTGTGCTGTGTGTTCCACTGTGCCCTCGATGTCTCTGTGCCTGTTGTGTGTGGTACCTCGGTGGCTCCTCTCCCTCTTCCCCCTCCCTTCCCATTTCCCATATGTGGGTGTTCCCTTTTGGTGCTTTTGGCTTTGTTTGCCCTCAGCCGGCCATGTCTGTGTCCCGCCCCTCCCTGGTGCCTTCTGGGTGTTTTGACCACGGCCGGGAATCAGCGTCATGTCTGTTGCGCTGCCCCAGGCCGTGGTCTGGCGGCCTGATTCCCTTCCATGGTCCCACTCCCGTCACGTCTGTTCAGGACTCTCCTTGACCACGGGGGGGTGGCTGTTTGGTTCACCACCGCTGGGGATCTACTGCGGTGAATCCAGACTGTGTAACGTCTGAAAACACCCAATGTCTGTTTGGTCCTGGCCAGATGTTCACCATGGTGAACCCCCGGCCGGGATCAAGCTTGACCATGGTTCTCGACCTCCAGCTGGCCAGAGGTCGAGAACCATGGTTAGAGTGGCCAAAATCCAGGATGGGCGAAAAGTAACATGTGTTACCTTTGGTCCATCCCAGATCATGCCCCGACCACGATACGGGATTGGGTGCAGCAGCCTGATTGGCCGCTGCGCCTGCCCATCTCCCAGAGGGCGGGCAGCTGAGGGAGCACAGGGGGGCAGGGCTGTGTGGCCCCACGTCGTACAGCACAGCCCTGCCCATCCCTGATCCCTGTTAGTGATCAGGCCGGCACGTCTGAAGGACGGACAGCCTGATCACAGACCAGGATCTGAGATGGATTCTGGTCCAGGGTTCAGTGTGGCGGGCCTCTGGGCCCGTCACGTCTGAAATTACCCCAAGACAGTAGGGATGGGCGAACAGAACTGAGTTTGGAAATTCGGTTCAGTTTGGTCCAGTTTGAAAATTCGGTTCAGTTTGGAAGTTCGGTTCGGTCGACCGAACTATTCAAGTTCGGTCTGAACTCTAAACTCCGAACTTCCGAACAAAGTTCGGAAATTCAAACCCCATTGAACTAAGTGGAATATTATCTTTTAGGAATGGACAAACAGACCTGAGTTCAGAAATTTGGTTCGGTTCAAAAATCAAGTTCAGTTCGGTCGACCAAACTGGCTGAGTTCGGTCCGAACTCCGAACTTCTGAACTGCGTTCACCATCCCTACAAGACAGGTTGTTGGTGCATCACTCCATCTCAGTGAGGCCCTAAACATGACCACCTTCAGGGCACCACAGAGGTTGCCCCCAAGAGGAAGGGGCCACCAGGGCCTCCACATTTTATCTTTGCTCTGGACTCCCCAAATCCTAAGGCCAGCCCTGGCTATGACACTGTGAGGTCCCACTGGGCTTGACCCCAGGGAACTGAGGCCAAGCCCTTTAACCATAGCACTACAGAAAGAGCTGAGCATACCTGCTGTCTTAGGGCCCACAAAGACTGTCCTTCCATGCCCCTGACGACATATACAGTAATCGGATCTAAAACAGAAGATGGAAAATAGAGTTTGTACTGAGAAATAAGCTGGTGTAGACGCCAAGGAAGAGTACAGTTTTCTGATTGGACCAGTCTTAGTATTCTGAGCCAGTGTCTGGATTTACCACAATGGGTGAGCACTAGTAGGTGACTAACTGGATAGTTTCTGCTAACTGCATCCATCTCTATGTGAATGATTTATTTGGCCCCATAATCTAGGCTTGTCTCTTTCCAATTTACCCCTTCCCAGCTAGTTGCCCTCTATTCACAACACTCTTGCTGCCTTGAGGCGAGTCAATATCCTGGTTCAATCTACCCCTCTTATCAGGGGTCCAAAGTAGAAAAAATAATAGTTAGTCTTCTCAATGCCTTTGTAACTTTTCACCTCTAATCATGCAAAGTTGCTCTCTCCAGGCTTAATCAGTGGCCTTCTTGCCTTCCTAGACCTACATGGTTCCTTGGTTAAGTGCATCAGGGTGAAGGGGAATTTAGATCTAATCAAAGATTCACACCTATCTTTGGAACTTGGCTCCATGGACTGTGTACAATAAATGGCCATTGAACACAGGATGGAAGGAGGAAAAATACACTTAGAATGGAATTCTAATACATGAAAAGGATTCTTTTGTAGAAGGACAAATGAAAACAGTCTGTTCTTGGTTCATTTCTAGTATAGCTGAATTTCATAAAATTGCTATTTCATGATTTTACAGGATGTACCTGTAAATTCATATATCTCAATTTCATACAATTTCTAGAAAGATTTCTTCGCTAGTGACATTCTGCTACATTTGTATTAGTAACCAATTTTTCAGATGGTTGCTAAAACATGGAAAGGGATTAATAGTGGGCTAGTTAAAAGCACAAGGTTCAGTCAGAGGATCGGTAATCTATTCACGAATCTGTAACTAGCTTACTATATGACCTTGGGGAAGTAATTTATGGACAATCTAATTCCGACTATACTCAATGGATAGATTCTCATTGGCTTTGAGGGAAGTAGGATTGGATCCTTAATTTCTTTGTGCCTTTATATATCTCCCTGTAAAATTGAAACTTTACCTAGTTCACAGGAAGGTAAGGCTTTGGGGGGACAGAATTAATGTTTCCCTGAGCTCCGGGGACAGATGGACAATAGAGCAGAAAAATGTGATGATTATAAATAAACTAAAGCCTTTAGAGATTATTAAAATCCACTTTAGGGTGGGATTGGTGTAAGAATTTCATTCACAGCATTTTAAATGTTTGCACTGAAATAGTAGTTACAACAGCAAACCTCTCTCATAATATAGAAAGCTGTTGTCGGGGGGGGGGGGGTTTCCACATCTGCTGTACAATTCTTTTCTATTTATATGACTTTTATACAGTGGTAAATGCTAGAACTGTACTATAAGACACCCCTGTATTGTCATATTGAAGAACTTCAGATTTAACCTGACCTACTCAGAATGGATATCTACACTACAGTATGTTAGAGACCTTTGTGATACTTCTTTGATAATTCTTTGCAAACCTCCATTAGAAACATGGAAAAGCCACTTCAAGAGTGCACACTTACAGCTTACTGTTTACCTATACACTCATAAGATCAAAACCCCTGGTCTTACTGTTTTTGTTAACAAGGAGCACTAAAAGTCTTCCCACATACTGAGTTTTGGTTTCCATTTTACAATCTGAGATGACAGACGGCACAAAAATGATGAGAAAACTGTGGGGAGGCTTCCAGAAGATTGATTCTCTCATCAGCTGATTCTTTTCTAGTTAGTCTTTTATTGACTACAAAGGTATAGCCAATGCAGAAAAGGAAAACCAGACTGCCCTGTTTAATCCTGAGGGCATTGGGAAAAGGTGATCACTTTTTGAGAAAACAGAGGCCTACAAGGAAATCAGCACACTGTATGAGCCGTTAAGCTGATTTAAACACACAAGGGATGCCTGGGGTTGAGCTCAAGATCTCTGAGGTGTGAGATGAGAATGAAACCATTCCACAGACTAATATTACTGAGCTTTAGTAGCAGGTGTTATAGTTGATCAGTCAGGAACCTGTCATTTGGAGAATAGGCCAATATATCTGAGAGACATGAAAAATCCTTCATTTTTCCATCTTTCCCACTAAGAATAAAAATATTGCAGTTGTGAACTTTGACAATTATTGACCTCAAGTTTTCACAATTTAGACATCTCTAAGCAAAGGAAAAAGCAAAAACATGTATTGTTGGGTACAAGAGGAGTGAAATGAAATTTTGCAATTTATTTTATACTTCAGCTAATTAGGATTTATAATAATTCCCCTTATAGGTCAGATCATTTCTTGCTGTCACTTGGCATACACCAACAACGCACTCAGAAAACAAAAAGTTCAGTTATAAATGAATATGTAACGTAGGTGCAGAAATAAGGTTTACTCTCCTAGCAGGACAAATCAGATTTTGTGTCTGGATTAGAGAGATGTTCAGATAAGGGAGGGTTAGAAAGCATGTTCAGAATTAAAAACAGGGATATAAAGTTAATCTGAAATAAAGAAGAATCTGTGTAGCTGAAATCCAAGTATGGTAGATTACAATGTAATCTACATTTTAAATTCTGTGTTATGCATTTTGGGATTCATGCTGCATTACACATTGTTAACATGTACAAAGATTCTCACTGGCTTTTTCCAGGGCTAGAGTGGAATGAAAAGTGTTAAAATGCAGCAACCACTCCCTCTTCTGTAGCAATATACTTGATTTTTCACCCTGTTCCCATTCCCTACTCTAACACACAATAGGAACAAGTAAATTGAGGGGAGATAGTACCAAAGTGCCTCTTTACGCTGGGCAAAATGACAGAGTCTAAACCTGCTGGAGTTAACATCAATAGTAGTGCATTTGGATTCTGTCAGTTGAAAATGTTATGCACATCAAGGCTTTCTGAGTTATCTCGTCCCTTTCCAGGTTTGTATTATTTTCCACTTATACTAGATTTTAGGGTAGGCATAGCTTCCACTTTTCTACCAAATGGTGGAAAACAAAATCATGCAAAAACAAGGAAGAAGAAACAGAAGAAACGTCTAGGATGCTAGATTTTTTTTCTAGCATCCTTTTTTTCATGCATGCTTTTGATAGTGGATTTTGCAGGCAATTATTAGCCTCAATAGGGGTCCAGGTTTGGGGTTTTGCCTGTGCACATTCTTACCCGAGGTACACAGTGTTCTAGCGTTCTGGAAGTCATCCAATTCCATTTTAACTAACCATACGAGTTTGGCTCGAGTAAGTATAAGGGATACCATTTCTGAAAAGCTACTTTCAAAGCATTGCACATCACACTCTCAAGTGTCCCGGTTTTTCCAGGACACACCTGCTTTAAAATCCATGGTTTGTTCCACTGATGATTTTCAAATTGCTCTCTTTCGCATCTCCCTTTCCTGGAGACTCTGAAGAAATTTTACATGACTCCCAGACAGATATCAAAGGAAGAATTTGGTGAATTGTGCAACAGTCACAAGTAAAAGCTCATTGCAAGCCCTGCAAGCTCAGTATGGGGCTTGTCCAGTAGGGGGACGGTCAGAGGATGAAACAGTTGTTTTTTTTCCCCTTGTCCCCTCTCGTCTTCTCTCTCTGTCCTCCATCTTGTCCCACTAAGTCTGTACAGTATGGAAGCATGTCTTCTGAGCTCTTAGTAAAGTTCTGTTTTGAAGAAACTTCTGCTGTCTGTTATTCAACAGAAAGCTACCTCTGCAATAGGTTATGGGCCCAGCAGATCTTCAAGGCAATTTTGAAGACTAGAAGCAGCCCAGAAGAAGTGCAAACTGTGAAAGAAAACTCCCAGACAGAGAGGCCTACTGACTGTGAGTAAGAAGGTCTGTAAATCACAGAAGGGGAAAGGGAGGAAAGCAAGTATGGCAAGCAGCTCAGAGCTCAGACTTTCAGTAGGAAAGCTGAACAATGTAAGCTACCAATTGTGGAAGTTTAAAGTGGAAATGCTGCTGTCTAAAGATGATCTACGGGAGGTGATTACCACGAGCAGACTAGCAGCAAATCATGAGGAATGGGATAAAAAGGACAGGTTAGCAAAAGCTACAATAAGTTTATTGGTAGAAGATGACCAGCTAATCCATGTAAGAAGTGAGACCACAGCAAGGGGCATGTGCATTGCATTGTAAAACTTGCATGAGAGAACTAGCCTATATAGCAAACTGTTTCTACTGAGGAAACTATAAAAAATTAGGCTTGGCAAAGAAAGTGAAATGTAGGAGCATATAAATGCCATGTTGGAAGTAGTGGCACAGCATAACAGCATTAGAGACGATATAAAGGACAGCCATGTGGTATCCCTACTCCTCTGCAGCCTGCCAGAATCTTACAGTGCCTTCATCAATGCCCTGAAGACAAGGCCAGAGCCTGAACTGAAGCTGGAATTTGTTAAAGGTAAACTTGTGGATGAATTCCAGTGCAGAAAGAAGAACCTGCAGAATGATCTAAAGCAGGGTAATGAGACTGCACTGAAAACCTCAGACAATGCTCCTAAGAGGGAAACCAGAGTATGCTTCAGATGCAAAAAGGAGGGACATTTAAAGAAAGACTGCTATATATGGAAAGCATAACAGCAAAAACTGTCTCCACGAACACCTAAGCAGAAGGCTAAAGAAACAAACAGCAACACAGTTGCTCAACAATGGAGTTGGCGCTTCAGAGCAATGCAAGACAGCACATCCCAAAATTGGTGTGTAGACTCCGTGGCAACGAGCCACATGACTAGTGATAAAGGATTCTTCACCGGACTGGATCTGAGCAGTAAAGAAAGGATCTACTAGGGATGGGCGAACAGATTGTGGTTCGAGTTCAGCTGTTCAGTTCAGCCATTCAGTTTTTTCGTCGGGTTCGAGTTCGGCCATTCGGTTCAGCTGTTCGGTTCGGGTTTGGCCTTTCAGGAAAAAAGTATCGCGAGAGCACATGAAGTTGTGATCACACTGGAAAATCAAAATTCGAGTGCATGCGCAGCTGTGTGGCGAGTGAGTGTGTGTTTGTCTGGGTGGCTGTTCAGTTTGTGTGTTTTGGCTGTGTTTGGGTTGGGTTTGGCTGTGTTGTTGTTGTGATTGTGGTTGGTGAGGGTTGGTGTGTGTTGTGGGTGAATGTTTTGGCTGTGGGTGGGGTGATTGTTTTTTAAAAAAAATGAAGAAGGCTGCAGTGCTTATTCGCCGGCTGGGGGCCAACTTGCCGCTTGAGGAGGAGAAAGTTGAGGTTGCTGGTGCTGCCTCTACTACACCTCTGGTGGTGGTGTCTGGCTCCTCAGCTGAGGAGCAAGCAGCGGGCTCAGGAGGTGCTGACAGGTTTGTAAACTTTTTTTTTTACTTTGAGGACAAGAAAGGCTCTATCCGTTAGCGCAAGCTCAATGGTGTGCAGGTGGGTGTGTGGGGTGGTGGGCATCAGTCAGACACAAACAGTGGGCATCAGCGGGTGGCAGAGGATGTCTGCCACAGAGAGAGAGGGTACTGTAGTGTGGGGGGCTCTGGCATGAGCAGCACCCCCACCCAAACATGTGCCAGGCTAGCAAGGGTCTCCACTCTCCAGTTGCCATCCCATTCCCTACGCACCCCCAAATAAGGGCAGGGTCTTTCCAGCCAGGGTCATATCTCCCGTCACCAGCCGTAGCACCCCTGGAAGGGCAGGATTTGCACGTGCCAGCCAGGGTCTCCCAAGCACCCCACAGAGCACAGGAATTCCACGTGCCAGCCAGGGGTTTTCTAGCTGCAATCTCTTGCACCCCCGGGAGTGCAGGATATGCACGTGCTTTCTAGTTGCAATCCCTAGCACCCCAAGGAGGGAGGACTAGTCTAGAGGCATCATCATCATAAATGCATGATATTACTTTGGTGTTCTTAATGTGTTCCCATTTCAGAAAGGAATCGGATGCCAGCTCCAGCGCTTCTGCCAGGACCAGGCCAAGGAAGAGGATCCCTAGGCAGAGGTCACCAGACTCACCACTGCCAGTGACACCCCCAGACATTCTGTGCCGGCAGTCGGATGTCTGGAGGTTTTTTGACAAGGGTGACGGAATCACCACATGCAACGTATGGCACGGGAACTGGGACAACAGGGAATGAATTGCCCTATGACCTGAACTGTTAGGAACAGAGGTCCCCTGCAGAGAGATTGGCCACCCAGTCCACCCCTTGTGGAGACAGAATGCAGGCAGGGCTTGACAGAACATAGGTCTGACACAGTATGGCACTTCTTATGTTCCTATCTTTTTCTGCTCTTTTTAGCACTGCAAGAAAAGATTCCGCCAGCAGAGGGAGGGGACCACATCAGGGCTCTTCGCCCACATTGAGCACACCCACGGCCTGAGAGTGAGGCAGCAGGTGGAGGAGTCTGGTGTGGCCGTGGTCGTGGAGCCTCAGTGCCAGAAGAAGGGGGGGAAGGCAACCCAGAAATGAAGGCATGTACACCCTCCCCCCCCCTCCAGTCCTGATGTGGAGACCCCCGGGCCATGGGAGAATGAAGAGGCCAAGGCATTTCGGGCCCAGTTGCAGCGGTCCACCCGGGACATCATGGTCAAGGTCCAGCAGTCTGCAGCCACCATGGAGAACCTCCTGGTGGAGCAGTTGCAGGCGGTCCAGGTGGAGAGGCAGAAGATGGAGGCGTACGGCCAGTATGTCTCCGCCAAGATGGACCGCCTGCAAATGTACCACCAGGCGCTCTCCAGGTGGCATCGGGACATGGAAGGGGCCCTGAACTTTGCTGTCTCCCATGGCTACAAGCTGCCAGAGTCCCAGGTGGCCGACCCTCAGCCCTGCGCTGCACCCCAACAGCTGTTGCCTTTCCCCCAAGTCCTGGGGGACAGGCCCAGAGACTCCTAGTTTAAATTTATAAGTTTCCTTTGAATGTTTGCTTTTGGTTTTTAGAATGTTGTTGTTGTTGTTATGTAGTTTTCATAAAAGTTGTTGTATTTTTTTTTACGAGCTTCGTGTGACCTGTCCAATCTTTTATCCCTATGTGCTGAAGTTGGTGGTAGCAGCAGGTATAGGAACGCACACAGGCAGGCAGGCAGGCAGGCAGGCACATATAAAATGTTGTGTGTTATATTCCATCTCATTACGGTAGGTTTGCTGCGTGCTGGATGTGGGCAATGGGCATTGGGCGCATGAGCACAGATGGGAGTTCTTCCTGGTTCTGGCAGGTGGTAGCCAGGGTAGCTGGATATACCTACCTCTCCCCCTCTAACCCCATGTCCCTCGTTCTAGCTGGGAACCTGTCTCTCTCTCTCTGGCCATATAGTGCAGGTGACAGCATGGGTGGGATCATGTCTGTCTCTCCTTCAAGCAGTGGGTGGACTTTCTATCTCTCTTATTTCTTTCTCTCTCTCTTGGCAGCAACCTGGGTGAGTAGACAGGCACCTTGGCATGGGAGGCAGGAAGGTGGACTGAGGCAGGGTTTGAGCTTGGCAGCAACCTGGGCAGACAAACAGGCAGTGTGGCATGGGAGGCAGTAGGGCAGGCAGGCTGGGACATTGGCAGCAGGGCACTCAGATAGGCTAGCAAAGACTGTGCAGCATGAGAGACCGAGAGCCAGTCAGTGTCACATAGGCGGGTCAAGATCGTGTAGCCATAGGCCAGCTCACAAGTTTACAGTTTGTTCCCCAAAGCCACCCTGCGTCATGACTGAGGTCAGTCAGATAAGGCGGCCGAGGCCGTCTACTATGAGAGAGAGAGAGAGAGAGAGGCAGGGCAGGTGCCAGGCATTGGGAGGGAGGGAGGGGGGACAGCACCTCAGCAGTACAGGAGCAGTAGCCCTAGCCCAGATTGAGGAGGAGGAGGAGGAAGAGGAGCCCCATCCTGACTGCCCCTGGCATGGGATGGTGTATACTACTGCACCATCACTCCTTGTCCAGGGGTAACTCATGGAATCCCAGCAGTGAAAGGTTCACCTTCAGGAACAGCAGCTGCTTCACCAACTTGGCCCCCAGTCTCAGGCGGTGCGGGGTGCAAATGTCCCCCGTGATGGAGAAAACCGTCTCACTGGGGACGCTGGTTGGTGGGCAGGACAGGATACCCATGGCCACTTTGGACAGGGCTGGCCACACGTTCGCCTTGCTGGCCCAGTAGGCCAAGGGTTTGCTGCTGAGATCAATGCATGGCTCCTCCTCCTGCAAGTAGGTCTCCACTACTGTTGAGGTGCCATCATATTCCCTCTGGGAGCTCTGGGTGGGCACCACCTCCCCCACTGCCCTCAGCCACACTGCTTGCCCTTTTGTGCTGGGCCCCATGCTCCCCAGAGTGGACTGCACAGAGGAGGAGCTGCTGTCAGTAGGGGTCCTGCTGCTGCTGCTCATTCTGCTGCTGGTGCTCCTGCTACCACTAGGGCTGGGGGCAGGGGTAGACCCAGATGGCTGGAAGGGGTCGCTGCTCCCACTCCCACCATCCCCAGGGGCATCCTGCTGCATGGCCCGCTCTGCCTACCAGACCTTCTGCACCAGCGCATCCTTCCGGAGGCCATAGACTGCTGTCTCACATGCCATGCGCTTCAATTTGCTGACGACATAGTGTTGCTTTCACAAACAGAGATAGGTTTGAAAAGAGCGCTGGAGGAATTGCAACTGTACTTTCAGATCAATGGCTTGGTGGTTAATGCCTCCAAATCCAAAATTATGATCATGGATAAGAAGCCTAAAAGTGCTAGATGGAGGATTGCTTTTGGGGACATGGAGGTGGTCAAGGCATTTAAATACTTGGGGGTCATTTTCACAGCTAGAGGCACTTGGAGTTCACACCTTCAGTGCAGGGCAAATGAGGCCCTGAAGGCAGGCCGAGCCCTAGGTAGGGCCACGAGCATATCAAAAGGGATTTCTTTGTCTGCCATTCTGAAAGTATCCTAAGCAAAGGTGCCCCCTGCCGCTGCCTTTGGGGCTGAGTTGATTCCATACCCAAATACTGCTGTTTTGGAAAAAGTTCAAAGCACCTTCCTTCAGTACCTGCTCATAACTGGACCTAGTATCCCAGGGACCATTTTGAGGGCCGAAACGGGTATTACTTCTATCAATATGCATGTGAAGAAGTCCTATGTTAGGTTTTGGTTGATCGCACCTACTGGTTCAGTGTTTGAAAAAAGAACTGGCTAACACAGGGCCAAGATCTTACCCGTGATTATGGTACTTGGGGGCCCTTCTTGGGGGGCTAGGATTTTCCTTCCAGTATTTTGAGGGTAAGCAGGTACCTGCTATTAAGAGGGAGGTATACCAGAGACTGAGGGATACTGCACATCAGGAAGACCTAGGGGCGATCTCTGAATGGAAGGTGGCTCTTCTTCTAGTATGTATTAAACACGATGTTACACTGGAACCCTATTTGAATTATTTGAGCAAGCCTAGACTGCGGAGGAGCTATACTTTGCTCCGCTTTCAGCTTGTACAGACCGCAGTCTTGGAGGGACGATACCATATGGTAAAATACGATCAGAGGTGTTGCACTTGCAGTATCAAGGAGGTGTAGTCTATGGACCATTTTCTTTTGAGATGCACCTATTACTCAGCCCTGAGGGCAACTTGACTATCCCCACTACTCAGGGAGGGAATGTCCTTTGAGACTGAGGGATGTTATTTATTCCTCCTTTCCTTTGTTAGCAGAGAGGAGTTGGTTAATATAGCATCCTTCGTTTGGCTAGTTTCTAGGAGAAGCACTAGCATTAAGGAAAAATGGCAATTCTAGCCCAGGTTTAAGTGGAACCCCCGATTACAATAAAACTCTGTAACCTTACTATGTAAGAGTTAAGCCGCCATAGGTTATGTGTCACCTTTTTTTAATTGGAGTTGATTGCCTTGAGTTTTGGCATTTTATATTTTATATTTTTGTATTTATTGATTGTATGGCTTGCATTGTTTATTTTCTTGTATAGTTTTTTGTGATCTTTATATTGTATGCTGTTTGAGCTATAGCGAAGGCTGAGCCTTCATAAACTAAAACTAAACTAAACATTAGTGGTGGGACCCCGGGCCCATTACCGGCTACCGGATTTACCGGTTACCGGTTCTGCGAAAACCGGATTCCTGGATTAAATCCGGTATACCGGTACCGGATTTATTTCATTGGTTTCAATGGGGCGCTGTGTCCCCATTGAAACCAATGAAATAAATTAATTCCCTCCCCCTCCCCCTCCCAGGCTGCGCGGGTGGAAGGGGGGACACCCCCCACCCACCCTGCCCAGCCTGGATTTTTGTTTTAAAAAAGACCCAGAGGCGAGCCCACCCCCCAGCACCAGCGGCCGCGGCGTCCCCGCAGCCGCCGGTAAGTATGACCCGATCCCTGGGGGGG
>QEPC01001722.1:19999-43923 GCA_003113815.1 Sphenodon punctatus | reverse complement strand
TTCCCCGGAAGGCCTAGAGCGTCTCTGATGCCGGCAGCCACAGCCAGCGCTGAGGCCGCCGGACCGCTCGCCGCCGCCGCCGGAGCTCCCAAAGGTAAGCGCACTGAACTTTAGTAGGGGTGATCCCTGGGGGGGGTGTTAAACCCCCCCCCCAGGGATCGGGTCATACTTACCGGCGGCTGCGGGGATGCCGCGGCCGCTGGTGCTGGGGGGTGGGCTCGCCTCTGGGTCGTTTTTAAAACAAAAATCCAGGCTGGGCAGGGTGGGTGGGGGGTGTCCCCCCTTCCACCCACGCAGCCTGGACTCAGGGAGGTTTTTTTTAAAAAAAACTTTTTTGCTGGGGCTTTAAGTTTTTTTACATTGCAGCCATTTTAAAATGGCTGCAATGTAAAAAAAAATCCGGTACCCCGGAATCCGGTACCCGGTCCGGATTACCGGGTCGAATCCGATAATGCCGGTACGCCCGGTACCGACATTATCGGATACCGGATTTTACCGGTTTCCCACCCCTACTAAACATGCCATGCTGCCCTTGATCCTGGGGTCCAGCATAGTTGCCAGGACATATTCCTCCCGGCGCAGGAGCTCATCAAAGCGGCACTCAGCCCCACCTTCAGCTTTCGCGCAAGGTTAATCACCTCATCTGACATCCTCCTGCCCTGAGGGCCACAATCCCCCACCCCCAGAATCTCATCCAGGCTGCTGCGGAGACTATGGACCAGTGAGGTCATCTGGCTGAGGGTGGCGGTGGAGCTGATCAAGGTCTCTGTGACAGCCAGGAATGGTCTCAGGACAAAGTTTGTGTGAGCGATAATCTCCCATTCCTCCCTGTTGTACCCTGGAGGTGCCTCAATGTCTGTCTCCAGTTCCACCTGGTGCAGAGCGGCTTTCCATTAAAGAAGCTGCTTGAGCATCAGGAAGGTGGAATTACACCTGGTGGAGACATCCTGGACCAGCGTGTGCACCGGGGACCCTTGCTCAGCCTGTTTCTCCTGGAAGAGCTTGCTGCCCTTCACGCTGCAGTTGAAGAAGCCCGTCAGCTTCCTCCCCCACTCAACCAGAGAGCTAAGGGTGCCTGGCCCAATCACCTTCTCCCCCAAGCCAAGAGTGTCCTTCACCACAAGATGGAGGGCGTGTGCAGTGCAAGGGATGCTTGTGAAGCCCCCGTCATGGACTGCCTTTAGTATATTGGCCACGTTGTCCATGTCCACACACCCCTTGGTGAAGGCTGCGTCTGGTGTGACCCACTCCCTCACCATGCTGGCCAGGGCTGCAAGGTTCCTCAAGGTATGAGAGCTGCCCATGACTTGTGCCTGAAGCAGGGCCCACCTATACCCCAGCCCCTGCCAGCAGCTCCCTCACCCGCTCCTTCAAAGCCCTGTAGAGCTGTGGCACCACAATCCAACTCAGGGTGGAGCAGGAAGGCATCTTAAAGTTGGGGACCAGGAACCCAATCAGCCGCTGGAAGCCCTTGTCCTCCACAATTGAGAAGGGCTGCACATCCAGGGCAATCATTTCTGCCAACAGGCGCTTGGTTTTCCCTTGGAAGCCAGTGCCACGGTGCCCTGATGATGGCCTGGTCAGATCCCCCCACCCCACCTCCTCCCAGGTGGACTGATGGCGCTGCTGTGGAGGCTCCTGCTGCTGTTCTGCCCCCATACTTCTCCTACTGCTAGAGGCAGCAGCAGTTGGTGCAGGATGCTGGCCCACTGAAGGAGCCGGGCGACTGGCCGCTACAGTCAAGAACCTGCTGGCATCCACTTCCCCTGCCTTCCCGCTGAGCAACAGAGCACTGTGGCATGCCTTGAGGTGCCTCGCCATTGCAGTTGTGGCAAGGTTGGAGAGCACATGCCCATGCTCCACCACCTTATTGCACAGCGTGCACTGCACTTCTCTGGGATCATCTGCCTGCACCTGCTTAAAATGATCTCAGACTGAGGATTTTCCCCCCCTCCTGCCTTCTGCCCCCCCCAGCGGACGCACTGCTGCCAGCACTGCTGGGAGGGGGAGAAGTTCATGGCACTGGTGATGCAGCTCTGGGAGGAGGGTCAGACATTGTCTCAGCTACAGACATCTCCTCTGCAGCACTAGTGTCTGCCTCTTCCTCACTGTCTGCGATCATGGTGATGTCCCGTGAAGGGGAGGACTGGGACCCTTAGGCTAGACTGCCCATACCCGCCATGCTGCTGGCACTCTCCCTGTGCCCCCCTCTGTAGCTTCTAGTGCTGCTGCTGCTGCTGCTACTCCTCTCCCTACTGAGATTACCCGGAGATCGGACCCTGCCTCTAGCAGCCGGGGTGGGATCCACCAGCTCTAGACTGCTGGGGATTGCCTCAACAGTGGGGGACATTGGTGGCCCTGGAGAAACATTGGAAGCAGCACCAGTACCTGCTCCAGAACCACCAGCAGCAGAGACAGATGCAGCCTCAAGTCCTGCAGGCCTTCCAGTGCCCTGCGTGGCAGTGGAGGAGGGCACTGCCAGAGCCACTGAAGCCTGTTGCCCTAAAGCAGGCCTGATGAGATTTGTGTGTGTGTGTGTGTGTGTGTGTGTGTGATGTGCTCTGCCTCTGGCTACTGCTGATGCCTGCTGCCACTCCCCTGGCATGGCCCCTTCCGCCTCTGGCATATGCCCCATTGCCTCCCCTATGGGCAGCAGACTGGCCTCTCCTTCCCGTCTCCATTTCTGACCTACAAAATAATGTTTTTATATGGTGTTTTTTTAAATTTAATTTAAATTTTTATCTAATATATATATATATATATATATACACACACACACACACACACACACACACATTAAATCTAACTGCTATTAACTATTCTAAATGCTATGAACTAAATGGATTATCTAATAAGTACACAGGCCTACTCTGACAAACACTTAAACTAAATCACTAATGCTATCTCTGTCACTAAGCTAACTCCTACAACTATCTATCTATCTATCTATCTATCTATCTATCTATCTATCTATCTATCTATCTATCTATCTATGGGATGGGGGGGAATCACTCAACAGTGGGGATTGCCTCAACAGTGGGGGACATTGGTGGCCCTGGAAGAACATTGGAAGCAGCACCAGCACCTGCTCCAGAACCACCAGCAGCAGAGACAGATGCAGCCTCAAGTCCTGCAGGCCTGCAAGGAGGGGTACAAAACTGAAATGAAACCTAAATCAAGCTAATCATTCTACTCTAAATGAAAAAACAGGGGAAGGGAAGGGAATCTGGGATGGAATATATGGGAGAGGGAAAGGATTCAATGGAGGGGGGAGGGAGGAAGGAAGATTGAACACAGGGAACACAGGGAGGGATAAAAACAAAAAATAACCACTAAATCTATCTAAGCTAAGCTAATAAATGAATAAGAATATGGGGGTAGATGGGTTGGATGGGTGAAATGAGAGGAGGATGGCAATGGATTGGGGAGCTGGGAAATGCTGGGAGAGGGAGCCTTCTGAAATGCCTGCTGTTCAGGAACAGTGACTAGCTCAGAAGGCGTTGGGAAGGGGGGAGGCAAACAGTTTTGTTTCTTGCTGTGCCCTCCTCACCGCCAGCCCCATTGGCTCCATGCAGCCTAGCCTGTGTCCAATCGCAGACTGGAAAGCCAGTGGTCTAAGGCAAAAAGGGATAGTGATTGGGCAGGCTGGTTGCTACTCCAAGTCTCTCCACCCCTGGTGCCTGGAAATCTGCTCTTCAGTTGACTACCCCTCCCTGTCACATTTGACCTTCCAGTGACACATTTTTTGCCACTTGAACTCCCCCGAACACAATTCGAACTGACCGAACTGTTTGGACATTTCGACGTTCGGAAATGAGTTCAATTCAGTAAGTTCGGGTTCGGGTTTGGTCGCCTGAACAGATCAAGTTCGGGCCAAACTCCAAACTTCCGAACCGCGTTCGCCCATCCTTAGGCTCTATCTTGCAGATGGGAGAAGCATCAACACGGAAGAAATTGAACAAGGATTTCTGTACTGCAACCAGTCACAGGGAGGCACACTGTCGATACCCATGAAAGATGTGCTCTACGTGCCCAACTTAGAAGGGGGACTTCTGTCTGTGAGACACCTGGCAGCGAGGGGGCTCACCTTCTGTTTCCAGGGATTCTCCCAGAAGTACAGAGATGACTATGATGAAACATTTGCACCTGTAGTTAAGCACACTACAATCAGAATGTTGTTAAGTATAGCTGCCGGCAGAGGAATGCAAGTCAAGCATATGGATGTGAAAACAGGGTTCCTAAATGGTGAGTTGAAGGAAGATATTTACATGGACCAACCACTGGGGTTTGCAGACGCTGAAAGGCCGGATCTTGTATGCAAGCTGCACAGAATCATATATGGGCTTAAGCAGACCTCCAGAGTGTGGAACACTGAAATATACAAGGTGCTCATGATGGAAAATTTTACCAGGAGCAAAGCAGATCCCTGCTTATACACAAAGAGACTAAGGGGCAGGTGGATCTTTGTATTAATTTATGTCTATGACCTTATTGTATGCTTTGAGCAAGAAGGGGATGAGTGCTAAACAATGAGAGCTCTAAATCAGGACATTGAAACTAAGGACCTGGGTAGCATAACACACTTCCTTGGAATATAAATTGAAAAAGAAGATGATGGAAGCTATCTTCTCAGCCAAAGACAGGCAATAGAAGAGATGACAGAGAGTTTCGGCATGGGGGGTGCGAAGGTAGCAAATACCCCTATGGAACCAGCTACCCAAAGGAGATCAAAGAACCAAGCTTATTGCTGCCAGACAATAAGCAATACAGAAAGGCAATAGCTCTTGTACATTGCCAAAATCACAAGGCCTGACATTGAGGTGGCAATAGGTATACTGTGTAGACAAGTCTCAGCCCCAACCCAAAGGGATTGGAATGCAGTGAAGGGGGTCTTATGGTACCTGAAAGGGACTGTGCACCTCAAGCTACGGCTCCCAGCAACTTCCATGTCAGACCTGATAGGATACGTGGACGCAGATTGGGCTGGAGACCATTCGGACCGAAAATCTACCAGTGGGCACCAATTTTTGCTTGGTGGAGGACCCATCAGCTGGTGCAGTAGGAAACAAGTCTCTGTGACACTTTCTTCGATGGAGGCAAAGTACATGGCAGTGGCACACACCAGCCAAGAAGTTATTTGGTAGCGACAGCTTCTGAATGATCTGGGGCAAAAATTTGAACAAACCCACGCCGATCCTGGAAGACAACCACGAATGTATAGCACTAGCGCAAACAGAAATGATCAACCCCAGAACCAAGCACATTGATGTAAAATACCATTTCCTGAAAGACTCGCAGGACCAAGGACTCATAGATCTACAATACTCTCCTACAGAGGAAAGCTGATGTGTTCACGAAGCCACTATCACAAACTATTAAGAAGAATGAACCTAGTGGGTTTAGTGACTGTTGAGAAGGGGTGTTGGATTGTGCAACAGTCATAAGTAAAAGCCCATTGCAAGCCCTGCAAGCTGAATATGGGGCTTGTCCAGTAGGGGGAGGGTCAGAGGATGAAACAGGTTTTTTTTCTCCTTGTCTCCTTCTCTCTCTGTCCTCCATCTTGTCCCATGCAGTCTGTACAGTATGGAAGCATGTCTTCTGAGCTCTTAGTAAATTTCTGTTTTGAAGAAACTTCTGCTATGTTTTATTCAACAGAAAGCTAACTCTACAATAGAATTAACTCAGGGATGTCCTGGAAAATCCAGGGCACTTGAGAGGTATGTTGCACATATCAATAGATTTCTGACAGTCTTCTTGAATATCATGATATATATTTTCTAGAGTGGGTCAATCACTGAAATACAATTTCTGTGATAAATTCAAAATAAAAACACCTGAAACATTTTAAATGTTTCAGAAATTTCATTTTCTTGAAAGTTTCAAAATATTGGTCTCTCATTTGATACTGTTGGCACATTTACCAATTGCATCAAAATTGTCCCTCTGTTTTAAAACTTTTTTTGAAATTTTGAAAAATTCCAGTGTCAATAAAACTTTACTTAAAAGTTTGGGATTTTGAAACTGAATGTTTCAGTGTTTTCATTTCAATGAAAATTTAAACTCAGAGTGAATAATTTTGTAATATGATTGATGACTAACATTATTGTTAAATTTACAGATTTTTCCCCCCCAAAATCTCTTTTTTGGAATTTACTGGTTTATTAGAATAAAATTACATGGGGCAGTCACTGTGTGACTTCATGACAGGTACGTGGTTAGGACACAACTCTCAAACCATTTATTTTGGGATTATTCAGAAGAAAGTGGTTTTAGAATTGCACACTTAGCGTTTAACACACAATTGATTAATTTTACATAATTAGCAATAAACAAACAGGCATTCTCAAAATGAGCAGATAATCCTGTTATTTCAAGACAAGTGAATATTACTAATAGAAAACAAATTAGAAGAAAAAAATCACAGTGTTGTCTGTCCTTGAACAAACAATCAAACCCATACTATCCTCATGAAAAATGTGCTTTGGCACAATGCTTTTCCAATGGGGAAAGCATATTTTTACAAATAGATAGATAGATAGATAGATAGATAGATAGATGCACCATTTCGTGTTGCACCTACACAAAAGGTGATAAGGGAAGGGCTCAGATTTTAATTTTAAACTACCCTGTTTCTCCATCAGTCACAATGAAAGGTGTCCCAGGGTCGGAAAGGTACACCAGGTCAGTTTGGGGCACTATTTACTCCATGGCTGCTTCCTATTAATAGACACTAACAAGTTATTTGGACTCACAATCTTGTATTCCCCAGGGTTCATTTTTGAGGAATTTCATTGATTTTTGCCACCAGCTACCAACCCCCATAGGAAACACTACCCACAATGCCTTCTTTTCCATTTCCCATAGGTGCTCTTTTCAAACTTATACTGTGGGGTTTTATTGGGTGGGTGTGCAGACAAGTATGTACAAGAAACAAGGCAAATGTAAGAGCAACAAACAGACTCTTCCTGTTTGCTAATAGCTGCAAGTTTACCCAACACTTGATTGGAAACTCCTTTTTTTATTAAAAAAATAAGAATCTTTTGTTACAATTATTAAACATCAGAAGTCTTCTTAAATGATAATCTTACGTAAGTAGTATTAACCACGTTCTTTTGTTCTAATTATGTAAGCAAAGAAACACTTGCTCTAAACGATTTCATTTGTTTTCATGATAAAAAGATACTCAAATTCCAGTGCTTCAGACTGTCAAGATTACTGTGGGAGGCCATCTGTAAGGCATCTTGCACCGTCCTTTAATATATTTGTCATGCTAGTAACTGCTACATCCTGTAAACTCATGGACAGAGAACCTAATTGTGTAATGTGTCATTACCAATTTGTCATTAGAAAGAGGCTTGAATGAAAACACCTGCTGCCCACCCACTGTTGCCCATATATAGTTCCCCAAATTTCCTGTTTGTTTGTGGAATAGCCCCTCAAGGAAAGGATGGAAGCCCCATTGTTTGGTACATTTAAAACTTGCCTGAACAAAATGCTATTAAGTGCCTAATATGGGAAAGTTTCACACTGACAGATCTACTAGACAACTCCAGTAGGTCTTTTCAAGCACTAACTTCTGGCTTTGTGGTGGAGGATTTTTTTGTGTGCACAATGTGGAAGGAAGGCAACAGGCACAAATTATTTGGGTAAACAAGGCCGCAACTCTTTATTAAATAAAACTACTATCTGAGCAAACTGGAGTTAGCAAACCATTAAACTTCCCCGAAGTGAAATCTAGTGGCAGGAATACACGAAGGTGGACACTGATGCCTCTAAAACAAAACATCAATCCAGACCCTCCTTTGGGGTCAAAAGGGAAAGGGGTGGTATGCTTTCAAACTAGGGACTGAAAACATTGCTAGCATTGCTAGGTTGCTAGCACCAACCCCAAGGGTAACTATTAACACCATGGGTCAGCTGACCCCTCTACAGCATTAATTTCACCTCCACCCATTCCTGAGGTGCCCCAAACATCCCTTAAATCATTCAGTTTTTTCTCCAGCAAGCTTAATATGCCACTGAACATCTGCCACAAGAGCATCTAGCTTTACTCAACCCCCCTCCCCCCCAACATGCCCAGACTACTTCAAACCAAGGTTTTAAGAACCATGTTTAACTGTCTTAAGTAAAGGTCTAAACAGCTATGAGAAATGCACACCATCATCCCTAAATATTTCTGGTATATACCAATGAATGGTCAACCAACAAAACACCTTGCTCCAATAACCAAATTCCTGATCCTGACCCCCTCATTACCCATTTTCTGGCACCCTCTACCTTCCAGGGGTTCAAGGCATTCTGCCAGATTCACCTTTACATAAATCCTGTGAGAACCAGCTATGGTCCTAGTAGCATTTCCTTAAACCCCAAAATGTCCCTATTAATTCTATAAACTAATTTGAAACCAGATACCCTAAGGAGATCATTATCTCCCAAATGAACCAATATTAAATGAGGTGGGGAGCTCCTTCAAAAGCATGTGCAACATCAACATGAGCTGGTCCCACAACATGCCCTTCCACATAATTTCATCCTTACTGCTGAGTCTGAGCTGAGACCCCCCAACTAGCAGGCTTGGCTTCAACAGCAGCCCAGTAGACCAAGATGTGGCTCAGAATTCAAATCCACTTCTGGACCCCCACATCAACCACACCTGTACCAAAAATAAAACAAACAATAAACGCCAACATCAAGGTTAAAACCAACCCAAGACCTTTCAGTACCCAAATTGCAGCAGAACTCTCATATAAGAACGACATGCTCCAGATTGCCATCTCCCCAAAGCTCGTATGTAATACTCTGGCATACCCGATGCAGTGGCAAAAAATGCTGTGCCAATGTGGAAAGAATGAGAATCCAGTTTCTCACTCACCAACCTGAGACTGGCCAAGCCTTGGCCCATGACAGACAAACTGGAAGCACATTAAAGGCACCCCAGTATTGTGCAAAAATAAAGGTCTAGGGTAGGGATGAATTGAATAGTACTTCCAGGTATTCAGACCAATTTTTGAAGTTTCAGATAGTCAGTTCAAGTACTCGGAGGCAATTCAGTGTTCTTACCGAAGCTTCAAACTTCGGAGACCAAAGTACAGAACGTCAGAAAACATTGGAACCACTGTGTCACCTCAGCAGGTGTTATCATATGTAGCAGCTGCAGCCAGGGGGGCGGGGGAGGGAGGGAGGGCAACGGTTGGCAACCTCTTGGCATGGATTAGTGTGGCACTGATAACTTGGGGAAACCAGGGATACNTGGAAGCACATTAAAGGCACCCCAGTATTGTGCAAAAATAAAGGTCTAGGGTAGGGATGAATTGAATAGTACTTCCAGGTATTCAGACCAATTTTTTAAGTTTCAGATAGTCAGTTCAAGTACTCGGAGGCAATTCAGTGTTCTTACCGAACAGTGCAGCCCCCCGGGACCATAAGCAATGGGCACTGGCAGGGCCTGGGTGCAGTGGGGGGCGGGGGAGGGAGGGAGGGCAACGGTTGGCAACCTCTTGGCATGGATTAGTGTGGCACTGATAACTTGGGGAAACCAGGGATACAGGCTGGGGGAACTCCTGGAGCCAGGCAGAGAGAGCCCTCTGGGCATGTCTGGCTGCCAAGCCAACCAAGCAACAGTAGCCAGCAAGCAAGCAATGTTCCCCCAGTGGAATCCAACTTTTTTTTATATAAGCATGGTATGCAACCTCCCCCCCAACCCCCATGCTCCAGCATTGGCCCTATGCACAGGCAGGCCAGGCCAAATCATGCCATGCCATGCTATGTCCGGAGCACCCCCAGCCCAGCCCAGCTGATTACTCACAGTTAGCAGTGTAGCAGCACACAGCCAACTTCACCAGAGAATGGGATGGCTCTGGAAGGTGTGTGCTAGTATTGTTTTTTGGCACTTCTCTTTCTATTGGCTGCAGTCTTGTACCAATCAAACTAGCCCTCTGGTTAATCGATTCAAAATCTGCCATAGTCCAACTGTTCCTTCCATCCCTCCTTTTTCAGTGCTTTCCATGTTGGCAAGTTAGTGATGAGATCAAGAAGTGACAGATCAGGTAAGGCGTTACACGTAGGAAATATCGAAATGGGATGTGATAACCTGGCCATAAAGGTGTGTTGGTTTGAAATGCATTAGAGGGGAAGGGATGTGATGGTGCAAGTGCACTAGTCATTGGATGCGTATATTTGCCCTGTTCGAGCTTTGCAGTCATTTGTATTTCTTCCTCCCTCCCACCCCCCGGGTCCTAGACTAGAGCTGAAATGAAGTCTTCAGAATTATTCTGAAATTGTTGAATTTTGTGGTCTTCAACCTGGAAACGGTGGTTTCCAAAGTTTGGGAACATGTGGCCATCCTTTGGGAAACTTCAGAAGTGGCTGCATGCCTGGGCCTGGATGGAAAAGCTCCCAGAAGCTTCTGGAAACAGTGCCACTCTTCTGGGAGCTTTTCCATCCAGGCCCAGGCACTGAAAAAGGCTTCCTTGAAGGCAGTCCTGAACAATACCTCCTCAATTTCTGAAAAGCAAATCCCACCCATCTTCTGCACCATGTTGAAGAATATTTGGGGAGAAATTGGAAGACATGCATCATGTGTTCTTCCCACCTGCCAATACCAAGATTCTAACATGTTTTAAAATAATGGGCTTGGCCCCAGTTCTGGATGTTCCATAAGCTTACAAAAATAAGAAATGAAAGCCCAATGCCCTATAATGGTATTAGGTGCAAATGCAAACCCAAACTGTCATAGGTGTAAGCCATATTGAATTACCTGCGGTAAAGGAATCGGGAAGCCACACTCCCATTCCTTCTCAGCCCTAAAAGCCTGGAACTTGGTAAAATTCCTTTTGTACGCTGACTTGCACTCGGACAAGTGAGATAATTCAGCTACAGAATCCAATTAGATGTCCAAATATGTCAAAGTTGTGGATGGACCTTTGGTCTTTTCCTCTGCCAATGGCACTCCCAGTTGGGCCAAAATCTCCCTAAATGCTTGCAACAATGCTGCACACTCCCCAGACTGTGGCCCCCCACTAACAAAAAGTCATCCAAAAAGTCACATGACTCTGCCCATTCCACACACGCACAACCCACTCCAGGCCAGAGCTAAATTTCCCAAAGACTGCACATGAGATCGAACATCCCATGGGCATAGCTTTGTCAAAATAGAATTTATCATCAAAAACAAACCCTAACAAATTAAAATTGGAAGGATGAATGGGCCATAAGTGGAAATCCAACTTAATGTCCCACTAACTAACTCCCACTCTCCTGTCCTTTCGGCGTTTATGTAAGACCTGGCTGTTCCGCCAGGCTTTTGGTGAGGGGTAGTATCTTTCCCCCCCTGTATTATATATTTTTAATGGTTTAAAATTGTTTTATTGTTTTTTATACTGTTGTTCGCCACCTCGGGCTGCCCTGTGGACAGGAGGGGTGGGATATAAATTTTATATAAATAAAGAAAAAGATAAAATTATATTAATAAATAAATAGATAAATAAATGTCGCTCTTCATCATGAGCCCCCTTGCTACACTCACAAATAATTTCTAGCACCCTATTGGATGGTGCATAATTCTTCAGGAACTGCATCATTTACAGAACTACCTGTCAGGAAAGATGGTGGTGAATTAACCTATATTCCCCACCAGCCTTTTTTGGCACCACCCCCAAGGGTCTTATTCTCAGTGTCTGCATTGGGGGTTGGTTGAATGGGCCTTCAGTCCTGCCTTCCAAAACTCTTTCCAAGTCTTCTTTCACACAACATCATCCAAACCAATAATGAACCTCAAATTTCTAGCAAAACTCTGAACCGTAACTTCAACATTAGGAATCCTGAACCTGAAACGAAAACCAGAAATAACATAACTCACTGCTACCTTGTCAGGATAGTCCCTAAGCCAAAACTCCAAAACCTCATGTCTGACTGGAGTTGGTGCTCTTTCCCAAACCACAGCCTGACCGGAATCCTCCTTTGGTTCTGGGGTTTCCTTGGCTAGGTTACTTTTTTCCTTTCGAAACTGGATCCTTTGCACCTAAAACAACTGGAGAACAGGTGCATGCCCGAGCACTGTAACCTACAGAAGGAATGAAAACAACGACCACCATTGTTGTAATCCCATCATGCCAAACCCTACTGTGACCACCTCCTTGCTTCCCTTGATCCTGAGGTGGTGCATCTTCCTTCAGGATAACATGGCCACTGTCAGATCTAGACAAATCACATTCTTCCATACGCTCGAGCCATAGGTCATATGCATGCACCTTCCAGCACTAACCCAGTGTAATTGCTGCCCTCTGTCTAAACGTTTCATCATAATGAAGCCACACAAAGCCCCCTCCCGAGTGATAAGCCCAGCGTATGATTTCAAAATATTTCCAAAGCATTGCCCACTCCAGAAACCGCTGAAGAATTACCCCAGCATAGAGAATAAAAGCTGATTCCCAATTAGTCCAATTCTGGTCAACTCTAGTATTCTTTAACATCTCTTTATCCCTGGAGTCAGACTTATCATTCAGGTTGGGAATGGGGTCACTGAACAGTAGTTCAAAAATATCCATATATTCTCCACATTAAATCTTTTCCCTAGTGGATTAGAGAAGATGGACCCCGAGGCGGAGACCTCAGCATATCCACCCTGTAATGGAAGAAGTGGTGTTGGTGAAGATGACGCAGTCACCTGGGAAACACTACTCATAATTGCATCTCTCACCAAGGAACCATAAGTAACTAGCAGCCCACCTGAAGGCATGGAAAGGACTGCACTATTAGCAAGCTGCAGGGCAGCTAGGCCAGAAGAGGCCTGTAGGTGTCGAGCATTCCCAATCCACATGAGGATCATGTCTGCACTACCTGGCTGCTCGCCCTATCTACACCCACCTCACTAGATCCCTTGCAAGGAACAATTTATTTATTTATTTATTACACTTTTACCCCGCCCCTCTTGCCAAGCGACTCAAGGCAGCTTAAAATATATATTAAAAAATGAATATGAATATTAATACAAATACAAATCAGACAATAAAAGCATTATGAAATTATACTAAAACTCTGACTGGGTATAAAATACCCTATACCTAAAAATACTCTCCGCAACCCATCAACCCATCCCACCCGCCCCCTTCCCTGCCAAACGCCTGACAGAAGAACCAGGTCTTACAATTTCATTGGAAGACAAGGAGATTCGGGCTAAGCAAACCTCCACTGGGAGGAAATTCTAGAGCAATGGCACAGTCACTGAGAATGTCCTCCTGTCCATCCAAACTTGCCGATAGTGAGGGACTTCCAGGAGGGTGCCCCTGGATGAATGCACTCAGATAAGCGGGGCCTAGGCTGTGAAGGACTTTAAAGGTCAACACCAGCACCTTGAATTGGGTCCAGAAGACAATGGAAAGCCAATGCAGTGCTTGGAGCACAGGTATTATGTGCTCCCTGCAGCTTGTCCCTGTAAGGAGGTAGGACGCTGCATTCTGTACTAGCTGCAGTTTCCAAACTGTCACCATGGGCAACCCCACATAGAGCACATCGCAATAGTCTAGTTTCAAGGTAACAAATGCATGGATGATAGTGGTGAGATCGTAGTCTTAGACATAAGGATTGAGCCTCTTCACCAGATGTAATTGGTGAAAGGCGCCCCTAGCCACAGCCAACACCTGGGAATCCAGGTGTAGCTGTGAATTCAGGAGCACCCCCAGGGTCCGCACAGATGGTCCTCAAGGAGGATGAATATCCCTAATAATGGGGGAATCCTCCTCACTCAGACTACTGGTCCCGTCAACTAACATCACCTCTGTCTTATCGGGATTGCGTTTCAATTGGCTTGGCCTTATCCAATCCCCCACAGTGACCAGGCATTGAGATAGCAATGAGACAACAGGATCTGGGTTGGATGAAAATGACAAATACAGCTGGGTGTCATCAGCATACTGATGACAACAACCCCTCTCCCCCAGCTGCGCATGTCTTCCCCAAGTGGTTTCATATACACATTGAACAAGAGGGAACAGAATAGAACCTTGGAGGACCCCACACAGGAGGCCACATGGGGACGAAGTACTATCTCCTAGCACCACCCACTGAGATCTATCTGTGAAGTAGGAATGGAAACACTGTAATACAGTTCCATCCACCCCTGCTAGGTCCCACAGATGTGTCAACAACTACTCATGATTAACGGTATCAGAAGCCACAGAGAAATCTAATATTTATATATTTATTTATAAAATCTTGATACTTCCTGACAGCAGCTCGGGGCGACTTACAATAGCAAATAATAATAAAACATTAAAACACATAAAACAACTCATAGCAAGGAGGATTAAAAAAACCTTCCCCCCACCCTTCATCCATCTCCCCCACCGAACGTCTTGTGGAACAGCCAGGTCTTACAGCTATATCGAAAAGAGGGGAGATCTGGGGTCAATCAGGCCTCCACCGGAAGGGAGTTCCACAGCCAAGGTACAGACACCAAGAACTCCCTCTCCATCATGGCCCCTGAAAGACTCAGGGGACCTCAAGGAGGGCACCCCTGGATGACCACAGGGGCCGATCTAGGATCCGAGGGGTAAGGTGGTCCTGCAGATAAGTAGGGCCTAGGCCGTTCAGGGCTTTATAGACAAGCACCAACACCTTGAGTTGGGCCCAGAAGACTACAGGCAGCCAGTGCAGAGATCAGAGAAGTAATATGCTCCCAGCGGCCCAATCCCACCAAGGGGCAGACTGCTGCATTCTGCACCAGCTGCAGTCTCCGAACCGTCACCATGGGTAGCCCCACGTAGAGCGCGTTTCAATAGTCCAGCCTAGAGGTGAGTAAAGCATGGATGAGAGCCAGGTCAGAGTCAGAGACATATGGCTGAAGCCGTCGCACCAGATGTAATTGGTGAAAAGCACTCCCTGCCACAGTCTCCACCTGAACATCCAAGCGGAGTTGCGAATCAAGGAGTACCCCCAGACTCCGCACCTGGGAGACCAACGGAGGACAAAACCCATCAATATTGGGGGCTGCCATCTCCATTGCCTTGCCCACCAGCATCACCTCCATCTTTTCATGATTCAACCTCAGTCGATTAGCCCTCATCCAGTCCCGCACAGCTGCCCAACACCGAGTAAGCACCAATACTGCCAGACATGGGTCTGAGGAAAAAGAGAGGTAAAGCTGGGTGTCATCTGCATACTGATGACACCACATGCCAAACCCCCTGACCACCCCACCGAGTGGCTGCGTGTACATATTGAACAGGTCGGAAAGGGGATAGAACAGAACCCTGCGGGACTCCACACAAGAGATCTCAGTATGATGAAAAATAATTCCCAAGCACCAACAGGGTCATACAACCCTTGTGCTGCCCCTTGTGCTTACCCGTTTTTATTCTGCTGGGGTGAGGGAGAGTGGGAGCCCCGGAACCAAGCCCCAGAGGGGTCCTGTTGAGTACCACCGAGAGCCAAGCCGACTGATTTCTGGGACACGTGAGAGCGGGGAGGAGCCACGCCCCCGGGAGAACTCATAACCACCGCACCATCCGACAAGGCTGAGTCTCTGCTATCCTCCCCTCCTGCCCCTTGTGCTTACCCCTTTTTGTCCTGCTGGGGTGAGGGAGAGTGGGAGCCCTGGAACCAAGCCACGGAGGGTTTCTGTTGAGTACCACCGAGAGCCAAGCCAACTGATTGCTGGGAGACCTGAGAGCGGGGAGGAGCCACGCCCCTGGGAGAACTCATAACCACCACACCATCCGACAAGGCTGAGTCTCTGCTATCCTCCCCTCCTGCCCGTTGTGCTTACCCATTTTTATCCTGCTGGGGTGAGGGAGAGTGGGAGCCCTGGAACCAAGCCCCAGAGGGGTCCTGTTGAGTACCACCGAGAGCCAAGCCAACTGATTGCTGGGACACCTGAGAGCGGGGAGGAGCCATGCCCCCGGGAGAACTCGTAACCACCGCGCCATCCGGCACCGCCAGAGGCACGCATCGGGGCAGCGTGCCTAAGAGCTTAGGCGCAGGACGGACGTGGGCCTAGGACTCTGTTACCAGATCTGTTGGAGGGTGGTTTGGGTTTGTCTCTTGGTGTGTCTTTTGACTTGATTGTATTAAATGCCCAAGAGGAGCAAGAAGAAGGGGGGGCAACGACTAGGGCACGGGTTAAGCAATTGCAGCTTTCCGACTGCTTTGCTGTGGCTCCAGTTTCCTCTGGACGTAGGCGGGATGGTCTCATGCATAGTCCTTTGTGCCCTCCTTTGGAGGGAACTAATATAGGTCAGGATTCTCTGACCACTGGTATGTCTACCCTGCCTTCTACCCTGTTCCAGGGTTTTGAAAGCTCGGAGGCGGGAAGGTCCTGTGATGGGTCTGGGTCATTTACCTTACCTAGGCCAGTACCCTTAGACCCATCTTTGCTGAAGTGTGCTCAGGCCTTTAAGCAGCAGGGAGAAAGGTGGCTAGTTCTGGCTGCCAAATCCAGGGGCTCTTCCCAAACTTCTCTTTCAAGTTCCCGATTTGCAGCTATGGGGGATAAAATTCGTTCTCTCCAAACTCAAATTGAGGATATAGGGTCCCAGATACCAGTTGTTCAAACAGTGGTAGGGGTTAATCCTCTGCGGGGACCATATGTAACCGGGCAGGGGGATTTGGAGATGATCAATGCTCCCATAGAGTCCCCGCCACCCATAGTAGGCCAGACTATGGAAGAGGGGGGGGAGGGGAGGGGGAGTCCTGCAATCACCAATTACAGTAAATACAGATAATGGGGAAATTATGCCCTCTGGTACGTCGACCACGTTAAGGGCTATTATCCCTGAGTTACAAGAGGACTATGCTGCTGGTGACCCCCAGCAGGTAGATGAGATGGAGCCTCCTTTTGGAGGAAATGTAGGAGGGGGAGGGGTGGGCGATATTTGTTCAGGACCTAGTGTCAATTTGGGTACAATAGCGCTTGAAATCCATGGGATTCAGGTCCAGGTTCAAGGGTTCTCCTAACAGGTAGAAACACTTATTACTCATATGGAGGGGCTTGATAACAAACTGCAGGTTATCCAGCAGCAGGTGACCAGGGTTTGGGATCGTGTAAACATGTCTAGAGGAGATGGGATAGGGATGGGCTCCCAGAGAGTGCACAGGATAAGTCAAACAGTCTCCTTGCATGACTCAGGCCATTCCGGGCCTTCAGTCTGTAGGGTAACTGAGGATCGACCACTCACTTCCATAGCCAATGCCCTGGTCTTTACAGTTTCTCCCCTGCTGTCTGGATTATTTCCCATTTGGGATTCAAAATTTGGGATTGCCCACCATGTCTCTAGTATCCTGGGTTGCTCCTTTTTGCCATCTCACATAATCCGCTTTTTTTATTTGCCAGATAGGGGTGGGGTACTAAGGTTAGTCATCTATTTTCTCACTCCAGATATAGTGGAAAGGCTTTTCTCCAAGGTCCATCTCTTTCATTTTTTGGGGATCCATATGGCCAACATCTATGCGAAGAGGGGAATTATCCCATTATTGCCATAGGTCCAGAAGATTAAATTGGTGCCCTGCACAGGAAATCCTAACCTAGATCAACAAAATAGGGGAAAGTTAGGTTTCCCATTGGTTACCCCAGATACGAATAGACCTAGTATCTGGGGTAGCCAATGGGCAGGGCCAGTCTGAAGCTTCTGCTGTTCCAACTGACCCTGCCCTGCCTGCTGGATCGAAGGCCAACTAGGCTTTCTCTCTACCTAAGTTGGGTTATTCTTCCCCTAGAATTGGTGGATCCCCTCTTCGGGGGGTAGTTCACCAAGCCATTGTTCCAACTCAAGCTGCAAGTTTACCTATAGCCCAGGTTCCTGTCATATATTCACTTCCAACTACTTCTCTGTCTGTGCAGCAGACATTTCAGTGCCAATGCCCCATAGTGTTAAGTCCCGGGTTGGGCAACCATGGTTTGGTTCAAAAAAGCTCGGGATTTCCATCTAAAGGGGCTTCTATTCTTGAAGAGCGCATGGCTGTCGATGCTATGTGTAGGTCGACAGTACAAGGCTCTATGGGTTGATACTTGCTGGCCAGGCTGATATCAGATTGACTTTACTATTGTACTTGGTTATTTTAGGTTAAAGAATCCAAAGTTATTTTTTTAGTTTTAGTTTTAGTTAATATTTTTATTATGAGCTGATCCTTAGGGTCCTGATTCATGGCATTTGAGGGTTAGTTACATGTGTATACTTGTGTTTTATGTTGTTTGTCTAAACAATGGCCTATGGCTACGCTCGAAATAAATTCTATTCTATTCTACAACCCTTGTTCATTTCAAAGAGGAGGTCGTCAGTCAAGGCCACAAGTGCTGTGTCTGTGCCATAACCTGGATGAAAACCTGACTGCATGGGATTAAGAAACATATGCCATCCAAATGCGCCTGGAGCTGGTGAGCCACTACCCATTCAATAACCTTAGGTAAAAAGGGATGGTTCGAGACAGGCCAGTACCTAGCCAGGGCATCCACATCAAGGGATGGCTTTTTGAGGAGGGGCCAGACCACAGCCTCCTTAAGGAAAACTGGAACCCTACTACACCCTTCCTGAGATGGCTGTGGAATGCTCACCACAGGCCCTGAATTCCTATTAATCTCAATGGCCACCAGGCACGGATCCATTGCATGGCCAGGATCTCCTGCGCAGCTTCCAAGCTTGCTTCATTTGCAGCTGGATGACGCCTCCACAGTTCAGACGGAACCTAGTTTGGGAAAGAGAGATGGGGTGGGTGGCTCCTTTCTCTCTCCAGCACAAGGTGCAGATGGACTGTCACCTGGAGAATCCCCTTCTAGCCCACCAGCTGTGAGCTGCTGCGAGGACCCACCCCGATCACCCTCCCCCCTTTTTGGGTCTCAACATTTAGTTCACAGTCACACCCCCTACTTGTGGGCTGCTCCTACCTGCTATCACCAGGCACAAGACCCTGGCTGGTGCCTTGATGACCATTGGTCCCAATCCTGCAAGAAGAGGGAGAGCCCTCCCCACCTTGCTCCCACACTTCTTTGAGACCTGGGTCTGAACCCTGTTTCTGCCCCTAGGCATGCTTGGACCCTCTGAAACTTCCCCCTCCTTCTAATTAATCCCCACATGGGGGGGCACTCTATCCTGGTCGAGTAAAGACCCCACCTGCTGCAGATCCCTGCCCCAGAAAAAACAACCACAAAACCCAGGCAAGATAAACCTAGTGAAGGGTCAAAGACCTGATGATCCTCCTGCACCAACAGGACACTGTCTGTAACACTCCAAGCCTCCAAAGCAGTCCTCAGATGCCCTCCACCTATTGCACCAGCAACACGCCACCCAACTGCAGCTCCCTGTCACACCAGAGAACAGGCAAGCTCTCCCCATAAAAGCCAACGAGGCTCCATGACTCAGGCCAGGCCCTGCTCACCGCTCACTAGGGATGTGCGAACGCAGTTCGGTTGTTCGTTCAGATTGAACTCGGTCTGTTCGGACGACCGAAACGAACGTCCGAACTGAACTCAAAAACAGTCGACAAGTTCAGCCATGTTCAGGTGAGTTCAGATGAGTTTGGGGGCAGGAAAAACGTGACCTTGGGGGGGGAAAACATGACTGGAAGGGGGAGGCAGCTGAGGAGCAGACTTCCTGGCACCAGCGGTGGATACCAGGGGTTGTTTCAGGGCCAAATTATACCAATACTGAAAAAAATCTTCAAATTCGGTATTGGTATTGGTATCGATAGCGCTATTTTTTAATGTTAGGCCGAACCGAACTCCACCGAACCGAACAACCGAATGTCCGAACATCCGAACCGCATTCTGTTCGCACATCCCTACCATTCACAAACTGCTCCGGAGCACAGTAAAGCATTTAAGCTCAGGCTGTGCCTCCCCACACTGACAGAGCCCTCCTCCAGGCTAAACAGTAGCCTTGGGCTAAACGGCACCCTCCTCTGGGGCAGCCCATGCCCCGCAAAAGTCCTCTCCATTTTGAAAAGCCTGGATGAGCTGAATTGCAGCAAAAAGGGCATGAAAGTCTCAACAGCTGCTCTAAGAGCCCTCCCTTCCCCAAATAAGCTCCCACTGCCGCCCCCCCTTCCCTCACAGGCACAGCGCACACAAAGCCTCTCCCCTGTAAAGTTTCTTGGGGGGAGGTGTCATTCTCGCAAGTTTTATAAATCCAAATTACTCAAAAGACTACATAGACTTCAGCACACTTTGGACAGCTCAGTTCTCAGAAAAGAATAAGATCCACTTCCACTGTGTTCAGGGAAACCATGACAAAAAAGCAAGGCCGCCAGCGCTCTGAATTATATCTCAATCTCATAATTTTACGTGTTCCATTTCTTAAAGCCTAACATTGCAGACCCAGATAAAACCATAAGAACCTCAGCTCTTGTTTCTTTTGGAAAAAGCAACCACTCCAAGACACAAAGCACTCCTCTGACATAAGTCTTATTTATTTTAATGGTCCTTGTGCTGTCAACCACCTTGAATATCATGTTGTAAGTTTCTAGCCCTTGTAATCTGATTGACTGCTTTACGTTTTTTACCAAACTCTAGCCCTTGTAGTTGTTGAGAAAAGCTTGAAACTTTGACTGCAATGTGGATGACGGGCCCAGAAACCAAAGGACAACTAAATATATTTTTGGTTTGTAAGTCAACATCATGGTTTTTGGGGTTGGCAACCACTGAAATGTTTAAAAGTAGGTTGTTGCAAGCATGGTTTCAACAGCAGAGACAGGCAAAGGCCAGCATGTCAGACCTCAAGCTAAACTATGCAACTTTTTGTTCAAGGATAGCTGACGGGATGAACTTCCTGGAAGATCTTAATAATATTATCTTCACAAGAGTTCAGCAATAACAAGCCAAATAAGATAATAGGGATGTGTGAATGTGGATCGGATGTTCGGAGTTCGGCCCAAACTCGGTTTGTTCAGACGTCCGAACCGAACATCCGAACTGAACTCGAAAATGGCCAAACAGTTTGGTCATGTTCGGGTGAGTTTGGGGGCGGGAAAAACATGACTGGAAGGGGGAGGCAGACTTCATGGCACCAGGGGTGGAGACCAGGGGTGGTCCCAGGGCCAAATGATACCGATACCAAAAAAAAATCTTCAAATTCGGTATTGATTTTGGTATCGATAGTGCTATTTTCGGATGTTCGGCCGAGTTCGGCCAAACTGAACTCCACCAAACCGAACAGCCCAACCCAAACTTGGGTTTCGAACCAAACAACTGAACGTCCAAACATCCAAACCGCATTCTGTTTGCACATCCCTATAAGATAACCTGTTGCTTATGACACAATGAAAAAACAGCCAATATGATGCACAATATTCCATGGAGGAGAATTCCTTTATTTCAATTCAACCACATGTCATTTCGTAATATATTAAGTGTTTTCCCATAACTGATGTCCTATCCAAGAAAATCTGTTTCACAGTGAACTTTTGTTTTGAATTCAGTGCCACTACTAAAAACAAAGAACAAACTAAGGTATTATTAGAGTTTTATCTTATTGGTTTTGAATTATGGGTTATTCTCCAATTTGGGTTCTAAAAAAGTGTCTCATTGAAGACCAGTTGATGTCTCATTCTAATCAGTCCCCTTGTTTGACATTAGTTTTGAAAATTTTAGCTAGTATGGGTTTTGGCTATTATTCTTTAGATAATCAAAGACCGTTTTCACTTTAGGGTAAGGTTTTGTTGTTTACCAGGATAAGGGATATTGCACTGCAAAGTGACCTTGCTCTGGAGCCTCCCATATTACCCCGAGGTACATCTTATGGAAAATTCAGGATGGAATGCCCAGTTATTTTTTAATGGATCTTTTACCATTACATAGAAATGCTCTAACCTGACTTAGATTGGAACAATCCGCTATGGCGATGGTTGAGGGTCATCATTTAGGTATTCCCAAAGCAGAATGAAAGTGTCCATTTTGTAAAATAATCCTTGAGGATTTGATTCTTCATTATATTCTAGAGTGTCCGAGTTATGTGTTAGGAGTAGGGGAAGGGCCAAGGGATCCGAGGGGGAACAATCACACGGTTTCCAAGCACTAGGGTAGTATAGAGGTAGAAAAATGTCCCTCAGGGTCTTATAGTGGCGTTGGGTAATAGCTGCAAGAGCTAACCCTCGCCGAAGCTCATCACAGGGACTGGTGACCTGAGTACTGCCCACACTATAGCTAGCATGCACCCAAGTGTACCGGAGTAAGGTAGGGGAGGTGAGGTTCAGTGGTGGTTCAGTGGGGGAGAGGGTTCTGGGATCCCGGGTGAACACCCCAGGAGGGGGGATTAGGGCTTTCACACAGGGTCCAAAGGGGAAGGCAAGAAGGGTTCCAGGAATACACACACACACTCTGCACTCAGCTCTTACTATGTACACAATCACTCAGGCACTCATCAATCACATTCCACACTCACTCTCTCTCTCAGTCGTCCTCGTTCACAATCACTCTGCTCTCTCAAGTTTCCACGCTACGCTCTGAGGGCCGGCAAGGTCTGCTGCAGCCGTGCTGGAGCGGCCACCTTCCCCTGCCTCTCAGGGACCTGACATATGAGTCTTATATTTGTACCCATTTCCTGCTTTTTTGAAGTTCTTTTCTAGTCAAGAAAAGATTATATGGATTTTTGAATAAAACAAATAGTCCGTTATTAGGAGATTGGCTGTGTTTGCCTTTCAAGCAGAGGCTACTTGGCAATGGTGTTTGATTTCGGCTATCTAAGATTTGTGGGAATAGTATTGGATATTGTATATACTGTATTTTTGTTTTCTTTTGTATATTTATGTATCATTTTGTTTTTAGTTTTTATTGTCTTATGACGGATCATGGCTTTGCTAGTATCCCAATAAACTTGACTTGAGTGGCTGGCTATCTACTGTCTTGCAATCATTTATGCCTATGACACATGGGTACACAAATGTCACCAGAATGGAAACTAGGTATGTTAGGGATGAGCATGTCATTTTCATTATTACAACAACAATAAAGAAAATTGTCGTTTTCATTACTGTTATTGCAATAACAAAAATGACAAATAATAATAACAAAATAGAAACAAAAACAACATTGTGTTTTTTAAATAAAGGGGGGAAATTGAAAAACATATTTCTGGCTATCTTTTTGTTTCTCATTCAATTCTGATGAAACCTGGGGAGATTGTACCTCCAATGGAGGGCAATATGTGTACCAAATTTTGAAACGATTAGATAAAGGGAACCGATTTTAGAAGCACTGAATATTGTGATTTTAAGAAAAACTCTATGCACATTCACAGCTACAACTTCTTTACCTTCCATTTAATTTATATGACACTTAGGAATATTATGTCACTCCACAAGCTTAACACTCCAGCCAATTTTCAGAAAGATTGGATAAAGGGTCCTGATGGTATAAGACATTAACCTGAACATACATTTCCAGCTGTAACATTTGTATATTCAATACTATGTATAAAATATTTGGCAGAAATGTATCACATACCTTTTCTGTTGTCTCTGCCAAACTACAGGACAATTTGATAAAGGGTCCCAATTTTATAAGCAATTGATATTTTCCCTGTGAAGACTATTATTCAGATAAATAGCAGCACATGCAGTGTCAGTCAGAAGCAGGCACCTTGCACAGCAGGGGAGAGAGACTGTAGGAGGGAGGATGTGGAGCAACCCAAAAGACTGGAATACACATTCACTGGCCAATTACTGCATGCTTCTAGCTTTACAGGACCAATTGGTAGTGGCTTCAAGGCACGAATAGGGGGTGGCCCTGAGGCAGGCACTGGGACTTTGGGGATAGCATTCCAGCAATCAGGAGACATAGTTTACACATCCAAGCTGGCCAATTATCATCACAATCACATCCTGCAGCACTGTGACAGAGGACATAAGAGAATCTCTATTAGCTCTTTCCTAAACAGATGCTTCTGATTTCCCAGTAACAAGTGCGGGAGAGATGTTGGGATGGTCACAGCACAGAATGAGGA
>QEPC01001722.1:8735-19899 GCA_003113815.1 Sphenodon punctatus | reverse complement strand
ACCAGAGTAAAATGGAGGACAGGTTTTAAACTTTAGCCTTCTTAACAAAAGCTAATTACTTTGACCATGCAGGCTGAGAACAGTTTCACACTGTTCCTTTTATAAGTAGATAAGAGATAGATAACCTTGCAATTGTATAAACTAATTTTATTGTTTAGACTTTTAGGAAAGCCATGTTGTTTGAGAACATCCTTGCTGACTATGTAAACATTGCTGTAGTTTTTTCACTTTGTATGACATTATTTGATTGACAACCTTTATCTATTTGCTTGACGAGTATCTATAAAATACCTATGTAATTTCTACTCGAGAGACCAGTTTTGAATCTTTGCACAGGTTCATGACTCTCTCTCTCTTTGCGCTTTGAGATAATAAACAGAACTCTGACAGATTTTCACCAGCAACTTGTGAGTATGAGAGTTTTATTCAACAGTGTGATATACAGCCCTGCTAAATTTCATGTACACTGGTTGGACTACAAAAAGAATCCAACTGTAACATAAATGTATGTTACAGTCAGACATAATTTGTATGTTAATTGCTTATACCACCAGGACTCTTTATCCAATCCTTCTGAAAGCTGACTGAGATAGTAAATATGGGAAGGGGTATAAACATGTCAGGTTTCATCTACATTAAATGTGAGGCAAAGAAGTTACAGCTAAGAATGTATATGAAGATCTTTGCAAAATAAACGAATTCAACTGCTTCTAAACTTGGATTCCTTTATGCAATCGTTTTGTAATTTGGTACACATAATGCCTTCCATTGGAGGTATATTCACTCCAAGTGTCAGCCAAATATAGTGAAACACAAAAAGGCTACAGCCAAAAACGTGTTTTCCATTGAAACCAATGGAAAACAAAAATGAAAGGAAAAACGAAAATGACAATTTGATATTTATGAAAACAAAAATGACAAATGTAAATAGCGAAAACAAAACGTGAAAATGACATGGGACCTCTAGTATGTCACCCTGTTTAAGGATGTGTTAGTGATCTGCTGTGGCATGGCAGAAGAAGGCATGTCTTAACACGTCACGCTAACCAGATGTGAAGCTTCACTCTGAAGAGGACAAAGTAACATCCCAATATTTTTAAAGGAAACTCCCAAACTGTTTATCTTTCGGTAGCACTTCACACCCTACTTTCTTCACACCAGAGATGGAGACAAAGTAGTTTGAATTATATCTTTTATGGGACCAACTATTGTTGATAGAAAATTGCGAACTTTTAGACCTTACAGGGTTTTTCCTGAGGCAGGTAGGAGGAGTCAGAACTCATACCACCCAGACTCATGGGTTAACTTGGGCAATATTCCAAGAACCAGATTCTACCTTTAGACACATACAATAGACAAAGTTTATTAAAGAAAAAAGTTGTACACTTGCATCCATTTGTCACTGCTTCAGTTGCATCTTGAGCTTACCCACCTTCCTGTCCCCCAACACATAATATGCTTTTAGAAGTTTTAAGAAAAATCCTTCTTGTTCACTGTTCAGTCCTCAGAACAGAGGTATCTGAACAAAATCTCCCCCCTCCCCCTCCGCCCCCTTGATCTTAGTGTATGCTTTATCCTTCCCCCTTCATGGCAACCAACATTAAAAGAGAACAAAAAAGGATCAGTAGCAGCAAGAATGATGAGGAACTGAACAATGGTATAAAGACTGATAAAACAGACAAACTGCAGAGCGCTTTTTTCCCCCTAGGCAACATAATAATTTCTTCAACAAGCTAAGGATGCTAAGTTCAGCTCAAAAGTTTTTTTTTTTAAATGGGGGTGGGGGTGGAAATGCATTGTAAAAACATATGGTTTGAAAAGTACAAATATCTATTTTTTTTAAAAAATAAAAGAAAGAGGATTAAGTCCTAAAACCAAACAGCCCATATTCATTTTGCTTCTGCCCCAGTCACTACTGCCACAAATAAAGATCAATGCTGAATCGCCTTCTGCCCACATCACGTTCTTTGTCAAAGAACAATGTGTCATAATTTCAATGCCCACTGCTCAGGCTAATTTTTAATATATCTTTCATCCTCTGCATTATGATTGGTCACTGGTGACACCTCGTTTTCAGACTGTAAGTTGCTGAGAGTGGAAAAAGAGCACAATAGTACCTAACCAATCAAATTATAGAACAATGAGAAGGTCAGAATAACATTGAATATTGTTGTCCTTCCTAGAATACATTGAACAAGGTATAAAAGGTGGAAATTTAACCCCTTGCTGGTGTTCTTCAATCCTAATTCTTATTACTCAAATAAAATGGAGCAGGATGTCCAGCTAAGTCTAAGCAAGCAAGGAAAGATAAAACTCGTGGACAGGAGGTTATAATTAAGGGTATCACTTGCCCCCTTATTCTGCCTTATGTGAGGGGGGGAGGGGGAAGTTGCTAGTGAGGATGACATGGAGGTGTCTTTTGTTATCCAAAGAAATGAACTACAGTTTTTATCACACTAGGGGTTTTCCACAGTAAATGGAGCTTTTCTTTCTTTCAGCCTTATTTTAGCAGTTCTCAGACTGGCAAGCTGTTAGCGCATCAAGTTATCTTCCACACCAAGGGAAAGCGAGCCCTTTTCTTTTTTCCTCACCAAATATATATATATATATATATATATATATATATACACACACACACACACACTAAAGAACAGGGGATGAACAATAGAAAACACAACATATATGCACTACAATTATTACATGTGTGTATATGTAATTACATGACTGTCGGTTTTGTAAATATACTAATATGGTGCAAATAAATTATATGAACATTATATATGTTATTATAAGTATAGTGTGAAATGCAGGGAATGTATCTATACAACACTATAGTATGTCTGTAGTTTTGGGGCAATGTGTACAATAGCAGATTAATATATAAGGCATACTATATAATGGGTAAGAATATACAGTACTGATCAGCTTTTCAGTAATTCCTGAAATGCTGATATACTTTCCTGAGGCAGTCTTCATAGTCCTGAGGAATTTCATTCCATAGTGGATGCAGTGTGAATTGTAAGAAACAAACAACTAATCACTCGATAGAATGTCTGCCTATTGGCACCTTGTCACTGCATGCTCCACGCCGGCACTCTACACAACACCTAATATTAACCTTTACCTGTTTACGTAAAATGTAGTAAAATCATATGATATACTTTGTTCAGCATCAGCCAGGCATTTTATATTCAATACCCATGTACAGTGCACAAATATTCCTAAAGAGATAATATGACTATACATTGTTGTCACTGTACTATCTAGGTGTTCTAGAGAATACTCTAATCCAAATCCTGTCTGCAACAAACACACAAATGTACATTTCACACCTGAAAATAAAATGATTCCTATGGCTTTCTGCTACAATAACGTGACCCACTGTTCCAAACTTTCTAAGGCTGGAAGCATCCTACATGTACTTTCTGCAAGCCTTAGGCTGTTACGGTAGTGCATCACAGTTGCTCTTTTGCTGAGTCCACAAGTGGTAAATGGATTATAAAAAGACTAAACAAAGTGTTTAACAACGGGAGTCTGGTGTTCACCAACCCCTCCCCCCCCCCAACACCAATCCCACACTCAAGCAGAGAGCACCTAGTATATTCTGGCATCTTTTTTACCCCCCCAAAAGAAGTTGCCACCCACAGTAAATCTATCACCACATTGCAGAAAGTGTACATGAAGCCAGAGATTGATAGACTGATGCCTCAATAAACAGTTTAAAATATTTTATTCTGAAGAGGTCAGATGTTTAAACAAAGCTGAAACAGGGCATGGCATAGCAAGCTGATGGGAATTATGGTAAAGTCCAAAATTCCATTTGGGCACATGCACACGCTGAAAGGGTTAGCCAACCAGGGAATAGAAATTATATGAGAAAAAGAAGAAATAGAGATATGGAACACCACGCCTAGAGAAATGCCCTTTGTTAGTGGTCTTTACACTTAGCTCCTTTCATTTATTCCATTGATACGATAAGCTGAAAAATCAGTTTTCAGTGACAAAAGTTTCAGGCATAGAGCTCAAGAGGAACTGGAAAAAGGCCGAAGTGTTTTCACAGTGACAGTATGGACACCCATCTCATTAATGCTACTGGAATTTACACATACGCATAAAGGGACAATAGACTCACACTGCTCATGCAACCTGGACCAAAATGGAACTGACCAGCAGGATTTTCAATTCATTAGGCATTTGATTCAAGGTATACTCTCCACTTCAATAAAGATTCCAGTGTCGAGGCAGTGAATTCAGTGTTACTACAACTTTACAAAATTTTACTCACCAAGCTTGAGTAAATTAAAGACAAATAAAAGCTAACGCTAGTCAGCAGCCAGCATGGTAAAGATTGGGAGTAGCTAGATTTTGTGCATCGGAATCTTTATGACAAATTAGCTGTGGGCAGAAATACATAGCTGGTTTTGGCTAAAACACTGAGTTATCCATGGAGGGAAATTATTAGTAGGTATGTGCAAACGCGGTTTGGAAGTTTGGGGTTCGGCCCAAACTCGAGGTGTTCCATTCGTGAACACCCTGAATCTGAACTGCCCCCCTCCTGAACCGGCCAAACTAAGTTTGGGTTCTGAACCAATTTGGGCAGGGGCGGGGAGCAGGGAGGAACTGGTTTTCCCTCCCCCCTCCAGGCTGAGCGGATGGAAGGGGCGCCGGGGAGCACCTCTCCCCCACCCTGCCCAGCCTAGTAATTTTTTTTAAACCCCCCACCCCAGGGATTGTCCTACCTGGTGGTGCCAGGGCTTCGGCCCCGAGTCCGGCGGCAGCAGGTCCGGCAGTGGTTCTGGTGGCAGCGGCACTCTGGAGTGCTTCAGACTGCTACTGGGCCTTCTGGATCAAACTGGAAGGCCTAGTAGCGGCCTGAAGCACTCCAGAGCGCTGGCGGTGGCAGACCTGCCAGACCCACCGCCACTGCCAGCGCCACTGCCGGACCTGGAGCCCAACCTACATGGCCGTGCTGGGGCTCCGACCCCAGGTCCAGCGGCAACAGCAGTGGCAGCAGGTCCGGTGGCAGCAGCGCTCCGGAGCGCTTCAGGCTGCTACTAGACCTTCTGGTTTGACCCAGAAGGCCTAGTAGGGGCCTGAAGTGCTCCGGAGCACTGCCCCCTCTGGACCCAGGCCTGGAGCTCCGGCACCACCAGGTAGGGCAATTCCTGGGGTGGGGTTAAAAAAGTTCTGATGAGGCTGGGCGGGGGGGAGGTGCTCCCTGGAGGGGGGAGGGAAAACTGCCCCCCCCCGCCCAAATGGACTGAACCAAACAGTTTTGGTTTCAGCCGAACCCCGAATGGGCTGAACACCGAACCCCCCAGTGTTCGCACATCCCTAATTATTAGTGAGTTTAATAGATCCTGCTACACAAACAACTATAATTGGTGTTTTAGACAGATGTGGAGCCTGGCCTGCCCTGGAGCTGCTCCAGGGGCACACTCTCACATCCACCCACTTCCAGCCCTGCCTGTGTCCACAGTAGATGGACTGGGGGCCACAGTCTGCCCTCATGGTACCCCCCCCCAACACTGTAAATGTGCTGGCACTTGCTCAGTGCTCTAGGCTGGTGACAGCAACTCCATGACGCTGAATGGGGCAAGGGATGGCCAGGTGTGGAGCTGTAGCATGGGTCCACCCAGCAGATAAACAGCAGCTCCACATGTGGCCATTGTCCTGGGTTTTCTGGCCCGCTCCACATGGTGGGGTCCAGGATGTTCTGGAGCGCCACCAGCAGGGCTTCCCTGAAGCAGCCACAGCCTGCTTCACTTGCACATCTGACAGGTGCCCTCTACATGGACTAGCCAACCTGTGAGTGAGTTGGTCAGAACTGGAGCTGCCATCTGTCCGTTTACATCCACTGTCACAGAGAATTCTACTAAGGTTCCAGCTACCTAATTACAAAAAATAAAATAAAATACATCAACATGACAGATATACACAGCACACAGGGACCACCATTGCTCCAGTGATACAAATGGCCATGCTAATTACTGTACAGGTGTACGGGAAAAAGCAACGGTGGGGAACCTTTTCCCTCTAGGATGCCACTTTGAAAATTAGTACAATCTCTAAGGACTGCACAGAAGCTGGGGTGGGGCGCACTCAGGAAGAAGAGGGTTCAGGTCCTGGATCTGGACCACAGATCTTTCTCCTGTCTATGTGATGCCCTCATCTCTGGCTAAAAATGGACATGATTCAGGCCTGCTTTGTCACGGGACCCGGTAGCATGTGGAAACGTGCCACTAGATGTTGGTCCAGGATTGTCCCGACTGGTGTTGGCGGCTAGCCCAGGTGGTGATTTCTGAACAAACTCCAATGTCACAGCCCAGGCTGAGGCCTGCCCAACCAGGCCAAAGCAGGCTAGCACATCTGTGCTGCCATGGCATACCCAGCCTGGGCCAGGGACCACCATGGGGAGTAGTCATGGCTTCATGGCTGCACATCATGGTAGGGAGCTCTGGAGGAAAGCATGGGCAAGACCACCTGACCACCCACATGTTTGTCATGCTCATGCCTGTACCCAGACTGTGTGGCCGGCCAGACGGCTCCCCTTCCATCAGCCATACAGCCTGGCTACAGCCATGAGAATGACAACATGCAGGTGGCCGGGCAATCTTGCCCATGCTTTCCTCCCAGAGCTCCGTGCTCTGCCATGATGGGCAGTCATGGTGGCCAAAAAGTCGCAGCCAGGGCTGCTGCAACAATGCTGTGTTGCCCAGGATTTTCCGCCTCAGGGTGGCCTGAGGAGTGGTCCTGCCAGTCGCACATCTGTTTTTACACTCTGTTCCTTTACCTGGACTTAGTTTTTGAGTTTTTGGGGGTAGGAACTGGTAGGGACCAGATCCAGAAACTGGGAAGGAGTCCACATAAAAACTAGATGAGAAGTAGGGGTGTGCATGTAATTTTTGTTATATCAATAACGAAAACAAAATTTGTTGTTTTCATTATTGGTATTGCAATAACAAAAATGACAAAAAATAATAATAAAATCAATAACGGTAACAAAAGACATTATTGATTTCATTATTGCCTAGCAGCCTGGTAGGTGTTTTTTTGAGGTAAATGTGGTGAGGGGAGAAGGGAGCAGACATCTCGGAGCTAGAAACAGTGTTAAACTTGGCCTGTGATGGGAGGGGAAGGACCTGGTAGATGTAATCTCTGGCCAATGAGCAGCGCAAGCAGGTCCCAGGCAGTTGAATGGCACCCTGTGATTGTTCAATTCCTCCTGCCTCCCAGGAACAATCAGGGGAGCTCTGGGGGAGGGCACTGCAACCCTTTATACTGCAGGGCTTGGCTGCTTGACTCTGGTTCTGTGTGTTAGCTATTGCTCCATCAGGGTGCATTTGCAGAATCTGCTGCTGCTTGCACTAAAAATCCTCCCATATATATCCCTACCACCTTACTTTTTCAATCCTTATTCCTTACCCTAACATTTACCTTTTTTCTTCCCCTGCCTGTCTTCCCCTGTACACATACATAGCTAGATAAGACGACAGATATAGAATAGAGATAGTTTAGAGGTAGTTGATATACCTCTGAGTTTTCATTTCCCCTTGCCTGAAATATTTTGTATTATACATAGATCAGGTTTAGCTTAGATTCTGTGTGTGTGTGTGTATATATATATATGGCCGGAATATGGTCGGAAGTGCCGCACAAGATGTAGCTGGCAAAAGGCTCCCTTCACCACCGCCTCTACCTGGCAAACCAGCTGAAGGCTGAGGTCCAACAGGACTCCCAAGCTCTGGACCCAGGGACCCAGCAGCGGGCGGACCCCCTCAACGAGGGGAGCCATCACTCCCGCCACCTCACACACACACACACACACACACACACACACACACACACACACAGAATCTAAGCTAAACCTGATCTATGTATAATACAAAATATTTCAGGCAAGGAAATATTTCAGGTAAGGGGAAATGAAAACTCAGAGGTATATCCACTACCTCTAAACTCTAAGTATATATATATATATACACACACACACACACATAATACACACATATACATACACACAAATAATCTATACATATACACATATACACACACACATTATATTATAAAAAATAATAAAACTAGATATTGTGTGTATACCAATAACGATACCAAAACCAAAATCTGTTTGAATTTGGTACCGATACAGACAACAATAATGAAAAATGATATTTTGTTATTAACAAAAACTACACATTTTAATAACAAAAATTATAATGAAAAATGACATGGGCCCCCCCAATGAGAGCCATATTTGACCCCTGGGCCTGAGTTTCCTCGGTGCTTTCCCGGTGCCTGGAGGCAGTGGCTGACTGGATGCGGTGGAGCAGACTGAGACTGAATCCCAATAAGATGGAGGTGATGTTGGTGGGTCAGGTGGCAGGAGTGATGGCTCCCCTCGTTGAGGGGGTCCACCCCCTGCTGGGTCCCCGGGTCTTTGGAGAAGGGAGTGGGTAGGGGTGGGGGAGATGGGTAGTGGGCGGGGGACTGGGTTGGGTTAGGCAGGGTTTGGGTCTGGGTTATTTTAATCTGAGGGTTTTAGGTTGTTTTAATTGTATTTTTAGTTATGTGTTTTAAAATGTTGTTAGCTGCCCCGAGGTGCTTGTAGCAGGAGGGGGCGACATATACATTTTAATAATAAATAAATAAATAATAATAAATAAAATATCTGACATAATTTCCATTTGCCACTTAGAGGCGAATGTGGTTTGTGAACACTCACCTAGCAAGGCAGGATGAAAGGCAGGAAGAGCAAAGGGGGTGGGGATTGAGCAATCCCCCCCCCGCCCCGATAGCAACTTTGCCGCAGCCATTTTCTTGGGAGCGGAAGCTCTCTTTGTGGTGGGGGCAGGGAGAGTTGAGCAGCTTTAGCTGTTAGTCTCTCTCACCCCTTTTTTGATAAGAGGAGAGTCTCACGAGATGCGAGATTTAAATTCAATAGCCACACAGCTTGGAGCGGGCTGAGGCAGTTTGTAGAGAGGGAGAAAAGCATTCTTCTTTTTGACTGCTGTTGCTCCTTCTTTGTGGAGCTTAGTGACTAGGTTAAGGAGGTATGCCTCATAAGGGAGCCAGAAGGGCCCAGGGGGCAGGAATATAAAGGGGTGGTACGCCCGGTAGGGGAGGCAGGACCTCAGTAACAGATGTCCCTGTAAGACCCAGTAGAGTCAGGGGTGGGGGCCTTCAAGGGCGGAGTGCCCCTCTGGGTGGGTGGGGGGCACAACCTGGGCCCCCATTAACATCGGGAACTAGACCCTCCAGGGGATCACCCTCAGGAGGGAATAGAGTGCTCACGGAGCTTGGGGCAGCAGTTAGAGAATTGGCAACCCATTTTTCTGCTTTTGAACAGTGGGGCCTTTCTCCCCTGGGTAGAGAAGTGGTAGGGGGATTAGGCAATCAAGGTATTAGGAGGAGAAGATGGAGGTGGGATGGAGACCACAGGGCCAGGAGCAGGATACCTCTCCCCCTCTTCAGCATCCTCGTAGGGATGGATTCCTTGCAGAGGCAGCTGCAGGGTCACAGATTGACCAACAGGGGGATCCTAGTACTGAAGAACCAACTGAAGTTAGTGGAGTGAGGGAGATGGCTTTGGCACTCAGGGATATAGGGGAGTGTCTGGCGATTTTGGAAAGGAATCGGCAAGTATATCAACAGGCTGTGGATCAACAGGACTGTTCAGATGGACAGGAGATGACTCCAAGTGGTGAATCCCCCATGACATTGGACACTATCCCCGTTTCCTTTGGTCAGTCCTCACTTTTAGGTGAAAAGGATGAGGGTTTTTACTGGGATGGGAACAGATAGAGATTAGGAAAACCACCTGTTTGGTCCCCTTTTTGGTCCCCAGTTTCCCCTACATACATGGGTTTGTTGGCAGGTTGTGCAGGTGTGTGGGCAGGGAGCCAATGTTCAACCTGCTCAACAAGGGATGGTTCCCACGACGGCTGTTGGGCACCCGGTTGGGAGCAATATTGAACACCCTCATCAATATGTGAGGTCTGTTATCCCATACGCAGAGGTTTCTGTCAGGACCAGCCTTAGGCATTTCAGGGCCCAGGGTGGGGGAGAAATGGGGGCCCTATTCTCTCACCGGTGGCAAAGCCGCCAGTGGCCGACATGCCTAGNAACGTGACCCACTGTTCCAAACTTTCTAAGGCTGGAAGCATCCTACATGTACTTTCTGCAAGCCTTAGGCTGTTACGGTAGTGCATCACAGTTGCTCTTTTGCTGAGTCCACAAGTGGTAAATGGATTATAAAAAGACTAAACAAAGTGTTTAACAACGGGAGTCTGGTGTTCACCAACCCCTCCCCCCCCCCAACACCAATCCCACACTCAAGCAGAGAGCACCTAGTATATTCTGGCATCTTTTTTACCCCCCAAAAGAAGTTGCCACCCACAGTAAATCTATCACCACATTGCAGAAAGTGTACATGAAGCCAGAGATTGATAGACTCATGCCTCAATAAACAGTTTAAAATATTTTATTCTGAAGAGGTCAGATGTTTAAACAAAGCTGAAACAGGGCATGGCATAGCAAGCTGATGGGAATTATGGTAAAGTCCAAAATTCCATTTGGGCACATGCACACGCTGAAAGGGTTAGCCAACCAGGGAATAGAAATTATATGAGAAAAAGAAGAAATAGAGATATGGAACACCACGCCTAGAGAAATGCCCTTTGTTAGTGGTCTTTACACTTAGCTCCTTTCATTTATTCCATTGATACGATAAGCTGAAAAATCAGTTTTCAGTGACAAAAGTTTCAGGCATAGAGCTCAAGAGGAACTGGAAAAAGGCCGAAGTGTTTTCACAGTGACAGTATGGACACCCATCTCATTAATGCTACTGGAATTTACACATACGCATAAAGGGACAATAGACTCACACTGCTCATGCAACCTGGACCAAAATGGAACTGACCAGCAGGATTTTCAATTCATTAGGCATTTGATTCAAGGTATACTCTCCACTTCAATAAAGATTCCAGTGTCGAGGCAGTGAATTCAGTGTTACTACAACTTTACAAAATTTTACTCACCAAGCTTGAGTAAATTAAAGACAAATAAAAGCTAACGCTAGTCAGCAGCCAGCATGGTAAAGATTGGGAGTAGCTAGATTTTGTGCATCGGAATCTTTATGACAAATTAGCTGTGGGCAGAAATACAT
>QEPC01001717.1:7988728-8005823 GCA_003113815.1 Sphenodon punctatus | reverse complement strand
GGTTGAGGTGGGTGTGTGTTCGTGTAAATGGGCACACGCACCCCTACACCCACTGTGCCAAAATACCCACTCACCCCCATCCATGTAAAAATGGCCTTAGATTGTAAGCCCACTGGGCAGGGACTTGAGTCTGAAAAATCTGTTACTAAAAAGCAGTGTGCATGTCTAGTAGTGCTATAGAAAGGATAAATAGTAGCATTATTATTTTTAAGAAAGCCACATTGACAAACATTTTTAAAGTGACATACCTAAACTTAGGAGTCCTTAATCCGTATTTAAACTTCTCAGTAAAAGTTGCCTAATTTTCAGAAGTAGTGATATTCTACCTTTATCATCACCTTCGGTGGGAAACATGTAGACATAGTGGGCTCAATCCCACGGCCCGCAGATCCCTGTGCATGCGTGTGGTTTTCACACGGTACAATGTGCCGGCAATGGAAATGTGCGTAGCTCCCGTGGTGCTACGCATGCGCATAGCTGCACGTGGGACCAATGACGTTAGGATTATTTTTTTTTAAAAAAAACAAGCAAACACCTTCTTCTCTTTGCTAACATAGAAATATAAAGCAATGTGACATTTTTGCATAAAAAATTTAACAGTACCCCATCAAGAGGAGATATGTGCTTCTGATAGCACTTGCTTGATACAAATAAAACAAACAATATGGCCAAGCCTATAAAAGATAGTGGCAGCTGTGTAATTAGTATCCATATAAAAATAAATGTCTATGAGAAGCAGGGGAATACTCATACATAACTGGCTCCAACCCACATATATCATAGTAATTTAACAAGTCTGTTGATGGAAAAATATGTACAAAAATATGTAGCTACAAAAGAGAACATATGCCTTATCTTAAAATACTGCTCTGCTCTCATATGTGATTGGGAAACCGGAACCATCAACAAATTGACATGGATGAATTGGTGAGGATTCAGAGGAAAGCAAAATAGCTGATAAAGGGGCTGACATGCAGACCACCAGAGGCAAGGGTGTGGCTATCATAGGTACAGGTGGTGTGCAACTGCACTGGGGACCATGTCCCTCTCCTACCTCTCAGAGGGAGGCAAGGGGAGTCCCATTCCATCTTCTGCACATGGCTAATCCCAGTCTGTCTATGACTCTGATCAGAGTGTGAATGATCCCTAGAAAGAAAAAATAGAAGAAGAAAACAGGCTAAGGATGTTGAAGGGACATAAAAATATATACAGGTTTGCCAGATGTTCTCCACTGCCACAACAGATAGGATTTGGAATTTGGAATGGGTTAGCAAGGTAGCACATGTGCTCCTTGGGAAATTTTCTTAATGCTTGCCTTGTTGAGTCATATTTTTTTTAATATTTTTTTTTATAATGTATTTTTATTGAAATTCTCACAGTTGAGTCATTTTTAACATAAGCAAATGTCACCCATGGCCGTCAGCACCAATGGAGCTCTGACCTTCCTACCATTACTAGCTAGAGAGGCAGCCCTAGGAGGGCATCCTCCAGTGGGGAGTACACAGGCTCTTCCACAGTGACAGCAAGACAGAATAGCTTCTCCCACCAGGACAGCACCAGCTCACAGTTGGCACTTGTTCCCCTGCCCAGGAAACAGCTGCTACTCTGGACAATCAGAGACGGCTGTCATCCATAACCACTGCATGGACCCACAGATAGCACCTGCAGGAGAGGCATCCTACAATAACTCTAGCATAGACCCACAGATAGTACCTGCAGGAGAGGCATCTTTGCGAATCAGATCCTTGCCCGTAATAGCTGATGAAAGCCAGCTGGGAGACTCTGGGGCTATTTTGGCTGGAGTTGTCAATGCCTCTCTGTGGGAGGGGAGGGTGTCTGACACTTTTAAAACTGCGGTAATACATCCCCTGCTTAAGAAACCATCTTTGGACACTGATGCCCTAGCCAGCTATCGGCCTGTCTCTAACCTTCCCTTTTTAGGGAAGGTTATTGAATGGGTGGTTGCACAATAGCTCCAGGCTCATCTCAATATCATCAGAATCCTGGATCCATTCCATCTGGGCTTCCACCCTGGGTATGGTATGGAGACTGCACTTGTGGCTTTGGCCAATGATCTGCATCTTGAGATGGACAAGGGGAATTCTACCTTGTTGATCTTGTTAGATCTCTCAGCGACCTTTGATACAGCTGGTCACAGGGTGTTGTTGACACAACTGTGGTACCTGATAGGGGTACTCAGGACTTACTCTTCAGTGGTTCTATTCTTTCCTGTCAGGGAGATACCAGCAGGTGGTGATGGTTGATTGCTTGTTGTCCCCTTGCAACCTCCCATGTGGTATCCCACCGAGTCCTATTCTCTCCGCCCCCTCTCTTGTTCAATGTGTACCTGAGGCCGCTGGGCAAGATCATTTCAGAGGTTTGGGGTGCTGATGACACTGATGTTGATCAGCTGATAGCAATATGCTGATGACACTCAGCTCTACCTCTCCTTTTCTTCTGATCCAGGTTGTACAGTCTTGGTGCTTACCTGATGCCTGTCTGCTTTGGGGGACTGGATGAGGGTGAGCTGAATGAAGCTGAATCCTGACAAGACTGAAGTGATGATGGCTGGCTGGTCTTGTGATTCAGAGGGGACTGGGACATTTGTCATTGGCAGAGTCTGCTATCCTCTGGTCAATCAGGTTCACAGCCTTGGAGTGCTTCTGGATCCCTCGCTGCGCCTGGATTTTCAGGTGGCGGCGATGGCTAGGATGGGAGCACTTTTCACCAACTCCATCTGATGAGGAGACTGTGGCCTTTTATTTCTCACTCAGTTCTGGTGAGGCTAGATTACTGCAACACGCTGTATGTGGGGCTGCCCTTGATGACTGTTTGGAACCTGTAGCTGGTGCAGAGTGTGGTGGCTTGGCTCCTTTCAAGGATAAGTCACCCGGAGCACATTACACCATAGCTCTGACATCTGCATTGACTACTAGAAATGAGACACAGGACCTAACTTCAGTTTTGGTTTTCTTTCAGTTTCCGATCCCTATTTTTGGCAAGTGGCTTGGTCCAGGTGGCAAAGCCACAGCAGAGAAGGTCCAGTGGCCTGGCAACAGAGATGGTTCCTGCCACCACCCAGCAGCAGAGGAGGCCTGGTTGCTGGCAGTGAAGCTGGCAGCCTTTCCTTACCTCCATTCTCCAGACCTGGACCAGAGGCAGTAACTGGAGGGCCCTGGGGAGGTGGGGGTAAAGCCAGGCCCTAGGGAGTGGATCCCCACCCTCTGAGGCCAGGAGTGGGGCCCCAGGAATTGGGGTTGGCAGTAGTTTCCCTGGCCATTTCCCATTGAAGTCAATGGGAAGATTTCCCATTGACTTCAATGGGAACGTAAGATCTGAAAATTGAGAACCGAGATGGCTCAATTTCCGGATCCTTTGGATTTCAAACAAGATAGCCATTTTTGGGCTGGCTGTCTTGATTAAAACTGAAACTGAAAGTCCCATCCCTACTGGCTACTTATAACTTTCTGGGCATAATTCAAGGTGCAGGTTTTGAACTTTAAAGCCCTATTTGGTCTGGGTCCCATATGTCTGAAAGACTACATGTACCACTGAGGCCCCTATGGTTGGCCAGGAGCACCCTCTTGCGAGTTCTATCCTATGGGTTCGTCTTGCAGGTACCTTTGTCCATGGTATGGGGTGCACAGGAGGGTGTTCTTGGTTGCTGCCCTGGTTTGCTCACTTCCTTGGGAAGTTTATTAATTATTATTATTATTATTATTATTATTATTATTATTATTATTATTATTTGTGTAGCATCAGTTGTGTACCTGGCACTTTACAGAACAATAAGATAGACGCGGTCCCTGCCAATGGCTTACAATCTAATAGACACGGAACAATCTAATAGAGAATCTAATAGTCTGAGCCTAAGAATCTTCCAGAGGTAGTGCAAAACACTTTTATTTGAAAAAACACTTGCCAGGCAGCAATAAGGATTTGTTGGGTAGGTTTCAGGGGGAGGGTGGCTGCTTTGAGGTGAGGGTGGGAGCTTTTATTACATGATTTTTTTTTGTTTTATTAATTTTGTTTTATAGATGGTAAGGTACCCCGAGCCTCTTTTGGAAGGGTGGTGTATAAATTTGAATGAATAAATAAATAAATAAATCCCATCAGACCCCCATAGCACCTACTCGCAGATAGCACCTGCAGGAGAGGCATCCGACGAGGCAGATCTGCAGCGACGACCTGCAGATAGCACCTACTCCTCTGCCTAGGCATCATTGGGTGTTTTCAGATGTGACGAGATCACAGTGAACTACGCTGAATACCTACATGTGGTCACTGTGCCCTGCACGTCTGTTCGGCAGCCACCAGATGTTCGCCATGCTGAATACCCACATGGGGTCAATTTCAACCACGCTTCCCGGGCTACTGGCGTGAAAATCGGCTGAAGCGTGGTGAAAGTGATTCCAGGCAGGCATCAAAAAAAAGTAACGTCTGATCGGCTATCACGGCCTGGAATCCCCAGCAGGATTCTGGGCCGTGGTGAACGCGGCCAGACGCTGCGGCAGCATTGGCCTCGCCGCCCGCCCATGTCCCCGGAGGGCGGGCGGCAAGGAAGCGTGGAGGGGGCGGGGCCATGCGGCCGCACGTTGCGCCACGCGGCCCTGCCCCCTCCCTGATTCCCCACCGGGATCCCCGGCACGTCTGTTTGCCGTGCCAGGGTGATCCCGGTGGGGAATCTCTGGGTTGTTTTCGGGACGGGGCGAAGCCGCCTCGTCACGTCTGAAAACACTCATTTACACCCTCGACCAATCAGGGGTGGCTCCCCACTCTGAGGGAAGGATAGGAAGTGACCAGTATTTTCTCTTCTCTGCTGCAAATGCTGAGAAACATAGTAGCATTGTGGTTCACCAACACATCCGCTCTGATACAACCCTTAGCATTTTACCCATTTATGCTCCTTCTGACCTAAATCTTAAGCTTAGCATTAATGTTGGGGAATCTGAACATAGTCGATTTGGGTCTAGTTAAAATAATTATTAGAGTTGGGCCCAAATTTCAATTCAAACTGAAATATTAATTTCCATATTCAACCAAGGTTAGTAATTTGCTAGAGCAAACAGAAAATGCAGTATACCTTTATTGGTATAAGCAAGAGAAAAGAATAACATCTATTCTGTGGGCATCATCAGTAATCTGAGCCCCAGTTTCAAAGAGCATCCAAGATCCATCAGCCAGTATCAAAATAAGATATCTGCCTTTGCAGAGGGTGCAAATATTCAGATGCACAAAATGAAGAGAGAATCAAAACATGAACACATAAAGGTACCAAAAGTCAAAAACACAATTTGTGGCTTCACTGCCCCCAAAATCTAGGGAGCGGTCTTTCAAAATTTTCAAATAGACAGGCATGGTGCTATAATATGTAGCATATACATGTAAAAAAAAAAGAGAGAGAGAGAGAGAGAATTTTAGGTGCAAAAATGACTATTTCCCCCATTATTTTTCTTGGTAGAATCCCACACAACAACATTGTTCCCAGGGTCTCTAAAATACTTAAATCAACCCTAGGTGTAACTAAAGATGATATAACTGTTTAAATACATAAAGTAACAATTTTAAACTACCACAATTTCCAGGATGTTCCTACAACCGCAGTCAGAGGGACGGGGTGGTGGTGTAGCCATGATTTTTAGGGAGGGTTAGGCTCTTTGGAAGTATCCGGTGCAATCCATAATGGGGGTTGAGTTTCTCGATCTGGTGTTTTATGTGTCAGGGAACAGTTTGGGAGTGCTGCTTGTATACTGTGCACCCACCTGTACGGCAGCCTCCCTACATGCTCTAATGGATCTGGTGTCAGGAGTGGTGTTGCGATCCCCGAAGACGATAGTTTTGGGGGACTTCAACATCCATAATGGCACCGATCTTGGGGGTGCAGAGGGTGTGTTCATGGCCGTCATTGAAACCATGGGCCTGTCCCAGAGGGTCAGTGGCCCAACACGCCAGGGGGGACATACCTTAGACCTTGTGTTTTTCACCAGCCTTGAGGTGGGGGGTCCATTGATGGGGGAGATATCAGCTGTGCCCTTGTCATAGATGGACCATTACCTCCTGCAGGCCCCTCTCCTGGTGCCCATTTGACACTGGAGGGGCATGGGACCTATTCAAATAGTCCACCCCCATAGACAGATGGAACTGGAGTGGTTCTAGGAGGCTTTGGGGAATATACCCTCTGATCTGGACAGCTGTCCTATCTATGGCCTCGTCGAGCTGTGGAACGTCTTGATGACTGAGGCCATTGATCGGATAGCTCCAAGGCATCCACTTCCCAGGCGGCAGCACTGCAGGGCTCCCTGGTTTTCGGAGGGGCTGTGGGTGCTGAAGCTGGAGGGAAGGTGGTTGGAGCGATGGTGGCATCATTCACGTGCTGAAGCCTACAGGTTGCGGCATAGAGCGAGTTTACGAGCCTATACTGTTGCGATGCGAACAGCAAAGAAAGCGTTCTTTGCTGCTCTTATAGCATCCGCTAAATCCCACCCAGTGGAGCTGTTCCAGGTGGTTCGGGAGCTGGTCAGTCCGGCCTCCCTCCACCTTGCAGTGGAGTCATCTAGTGCCCGCTGTGACTTATTTGTGGATTATTTTTCAGATAAAATTGCTCGGATTCACCATGGTTTGATGCTTCATTTCTGCAGTAGGGCAATTGGAGGTTATGGAGGCCCCGCCTTGTCTTTGTTTGTCGGGTCAGTTTTCAGCTGATGACCCCTGTCGATGTGGAGGATGTTCTTAGGGCTGTCAGGGCCACCTGTTGTGAACTGGACCCTTGCCCATCCTGGCTGTTTAAGACCTGTTGGGAGACGATGGGGCTGTTGCTGGTGGGGGTGGTCAATGCCTCCCTTAGGGAGGGCAGGGTGTCGGGCTGCCTTAAAGAGGCGGTGGTGCGACCCTTACTCAAGAAACCATTGCTTGACATTTACTCCCTTGCCAGTTATCAGCTGGTCTCTAACCTTCCCTTTTTTGGGAAGCTTATTGAGCGGGTGGTGGCCCAGCAGTTGCAGGAGCATCGTGTCGGTTTTCTTGATCTCTTGAAGGCAGGGTTGCACCCTGGATATGGCACAGAGACTGCGCTTGTGGCATTGGTTGATGATCTTTGCTGAGAACTAGACCAGGTCCATTAGGCCCTGCTGATTCTATTAGATCTGTTGGTGGCATTTCATACCATTGATCATGAGATGTCAGTGACGCGCCTGCAGGACCATGCAGGGGCGGGCGGTACATTTCTTGACTGGGTCCACTCCTTCCTGGCCGGAAGAACTCAGCAAGTGGTACTCAGTGATTATTTTTCATCACACCAAGACCTCTTGTGTGGAGTCCCACAGGGTTCTGTTTTGTCCCCTCTCCTGTTCAATGTGTATATGCAGCTGCTTGGTGAGGTGGTCAGGAGGTTTGGTGTGTGGTGTCATCAATATGCTGATGACACCCAGCTCTACCTCTCTTTTTTATCAGACCCAGGCCCAGCTGTCTCGGTGCTTAATGGGTGCCTTTAAGCTGTGGGGGACTGGATGAGGGCAAACTGACTGAAGCTGAATTCCGACAAGACGGAGGTGATGTTGGTGGGTAAGGCAGCGGGGGTAACATCCCCCATCATTGATGGGGTCTGCCCTCCACTGGGTCCCCAGGTAAGGAGTCTGGGGGTGCTCCTTGAATCGCAACTCTGCTTGGATGCTCGGTTGGAGGCTGTGGCAAGGAGTGCCTTCTGCCAATTACATCTGATGTTGGCTTCAGCCATATGTTTCGGACTCTGACCTGGCCACCATCATCCACGCCTTCATCACCTCTAGGCTTGACTACTGTAACACGCTGTACGTGGGGCTATCTTTGGTGACTGTACAGAGACTGCAGCTGGTGCAGAACATGGCAGCCCATCTCCTGGTGGGATTGGGCCGCCGGGAACATATTACACTGGTTCTTCGGTCTCTGCACTGGCTTCCTGTAGTCTTCCGGGCCCGATTCAAGGTGTTGGTGCTCACCTATAAAACCCTAAACAGCCTTGACCTAACCTATTTGCAGGACTGCCTCACCCCCAGGGTTCTGGACTGGCCTCTGTGGGGGGAGGATGGGTAGGGTGGAGGGAATGGGTTAGGGTAGTGGGTGGTTGGGGATCTTTTATACCTCCCTTGTTGTCTGTTTTAAAATTTTGTTTTTAATGTTTTATATTGTGCGCCACCCAAAGCTGCCTGTGGCAGGTTGGGTGGGTTAATAATGCTTTAAATACATAAATAAATAATAAAATACATAGGCTGCAATCCTTATTGGTCCCAATGTGCAAGAGGGTTGCATGTTTGTAAGCTGTACATGCTGAGGTGCTGTGCTAGACTTAAGAAGGTGTCAAATCTTCATTCATAACAGGAGTTATTGACATCACACACTTTCACCTGCACATCCACAGTTATCCTCCAGAACTCAGCAAAACTCCTCAATGTGATCAACTCTTACATGTGATCTGATTTTGACTATTTGTAAGTGTGCTTCAGGTACAGAAGTGGGTTCCTCACTCCCACAACTTTGTCATCTGCCCACTGACCATTGTGCCTTTTGCTGTGACAATGTTGCCTCTTGTTGTGAATGAGGATTGGCACTTACACACACACAACTTTTCTGTGCACCTAGACAAATGAGGATTGTGCTCATTATCTCTTCATATTTTATATTGTGTTTAGCCGTCCCGGGCTGCCTGTGGCAGGAGGGGAAGGTTATAAAACTGGTAAATAAATAAATAAATAAAAACAAAAATAAATATTGCCATAGTTTATTATTTCTTAGCAGGTAAGTAAACTCTTTACATGTAATCTCCACAAAATCATAAATGTCTACTTCTCTTCATGTACAAATTTATTTATTTTTTTAAATGAGAACTTCTTTTAATAATCAATACTTGTCAAGATTAAGAACTGTACTAATCAACTGAATAACAGTAGCCATCTTTATATTATATGTGTACTATAAAAAGTCTTCATTTTGTCTTTCCTATCTTGTCTCACACACACACGCGCACTCTCACACACACACACACACTTACACGTTTTAGGGAAATACATACGTTAGGGAAATGTTTTGAAGATAAAAATACTTCTGAAAAATATCTGCTCCTCTCTACCTATGAACAAAATACTCTCAGAAGCTGATAAAAAATGTGAACTCTCTGACTTCATCCTAATCAATTTCAAATACAAACGACTGACTCTATGGACATCCCCAAGCAGAAAGCATGGGAAATTGCAGTAAAAATCCTCACCACATTTTCAGAGGTAAGACAAAATGAAGAATAAATTGCTTGAACCTAAGGTACACTGTGCAGAATACTATGTTTATTTATACAGTTCAATAGTCTCTAGACAATTTTTATTTTTACTTGTGTAATTAACCTATTGACCTCCCAGAAAAATATATATAAACAATATATATCTGTTACTAGTTAGCTTTGCAGTGGAATGTGTGTATTGATCTTTTCCCCCCTCTTTGATGTTCCAAACAAAAATAGTTTCCAGTCTAAATGAAAAAAGATGGTTCTCTGACAAAACCTGCTCCTCCCCTCTTCAGCTACCCATGGGCATAAAAGGTGGCTTATTTTTTCTGTTTTGCACCATATTTTCTTTTTTACGCAATTTATTTCATAGTGGAAATGATGACAAAATGAGAAAGGCATTATGAGGCTCAGTAGAATTTGGAGATTGTAACTAGGTAGTGACTATTTTATCTTAAATATCAGATTTAACTTTAATCATGTATCCTAAAAACTCTGACATTGTGGTCAGTGCTTTGCTGACACTAACCTACCGGGGGTTTTCAGCACAGAGTTTCATATTTCTTCACTGAGAACAAAACAAAATTATAGCAATATTAACAGCCTGAGTTGACTGATTTTCAGATCAGCTGTGACTAGAGGCGAAATGGATAGCATTTTTTATATTCACAGATATTATTCAAATATTTGTATAGGCATCCACATATCCAAATAGTATCAACTTCTGAAACAGATATTCACATATCCATTTATGTAATTAATTTAATTTAAGCTATTTGGTTGTTTTTTTCAGTTTTACAGTTTTATAATTACTTTGTTTAAGCACTAATTAGTACTATTGTGAAATGAATTAACAGACTAAATGAACAACTGAGTACCAAACAGCCCAAACAAAAATATATCCAGAGTGACTCTCTGAGCAAAGTGGGAAGGATATCCACTCTGTCAGATTTGATTCAAAGTGGTAAAATTCAATGGATACTTTCTCTGGATCACCCCTCCTTCTACAGACAGTGTAAGACCTGGCTGTTTCACCAGGCATTTGGTGAGGGGGACGAGTAGTGGGTGGGATTTATTTTGGGGGGGGTGGAACTGAGGGTATTTTAAGATGTTACGTTACCACACTCAGCCTCGGTGAATCCCCCGTGGTGGTGGATGGTCCCGTAAAGTCTGGTTGCTCACCGCCAGATGTTCACCTTTGGTGGTGAGCAAAATAACCACACTTTCGAGGATGGTCCGGGCACCATCTCCGAAAGCGTGGTTAATTGAACCACGGCCTGGAATTGGCGGATGGTAATGTCTGTTACCGCCGCTGATTCCGGACCGTGGCTCAGACCCCGGGTCGGAATTGGGCGCAGAGACCAGATTGGGCGCAGCGGCCAGATTGGCCACTGCACCTGCCCATCTCCAGGAGGGTGGGCGGCTGAGGGAGCTTGGGGGGGGCGGGGTTGTGCGGCCGCATGTTGCACCACGCAGCCCCTCCCCCCCACCCCAGATTCCCCACCGGAATCAGCCGGCATGTCTGTTGGACATGACATTTTGATTCCAGTGGGAAATCAAACAGTGATTCTGGGACGGGGCCAATAGGTGACCTGTTACATCTTAAATCACCCTGAGTTATTTGGGCCACATTTGTTTATATTTTTTTTAATGTATGGGTTTTATATTATACATTTATATTGTATTTTTATTTTCTGTTTACTTACATATGCCACCCCGAGCTTCCATTGGGCAGGAAGGCACAGGCTATAAGCTATGAGATAAATAAAATAAATACAAAATAATTTATTCCCATCAAATAAACTAATTTCTCCATTAGCTACAACCTTTCCTTATGCCAGATATCTATTGGTTGGTTTTTTTGGATACCCTGGAAATCTCATAGCATTGAAAATGTCCTGGTGATGGACAGTAATGAAGTATTTTTATCAGTTATGGGATATTTCTGCACGTTTAGCACACTTGCCCACACTTGTTGCTTTGATTATGCTTTGGTCTATGCTGAAAGTGGATGTGGCTACTTTCAGATAGCTGTGCTTACTGCTAGAGAGGATTCTAAAGACATGATAGGTACATGATCATTGTCATGTGTGAGTGTCCCTTCAGAGAAGGGATATAGGAATGCTTACTGCTAGAGAGGATTCTAAAGACATGATAGGTACATGATCATTGTCATGTGTGAGTGTCCCTTCAGAGAAGGGATATAGGAATGCAGACTGCAAAACTAGTCAATAGAAATTTTTTGTCAGAATAAGGAACAGTTGGTGAACAGTCCAGACAGCCGTGAGTTGATGCTCATAAGAAGGCCTGTATAATTGTGCTAATTAGTTAATATATCTGTCAGGAGTGAGGTAAGCAAAGAATTTGGTGGGCTTCCTTTGGGTGTTTTTAAATGAGATGGGTGAACGTGTGGGGGCGGAAGTATCTGTGGTTGGTGTGTAGGGTGGGTGCAGGGGCATCGTACGTGGTGCAGTGCTTGAAACAACTGCCCCCTACATGACTTTCCCATCCATGCACTGTCCACCCCATCCACATATGTGGCACTCCAGATTTTTCCAGAGTGTCCCATGCGTGGACATGGAAGAAAGTACTGAAGAAAGTACTGAAGAAAGTGGCATGAAGAAAGTACTTTTCAGTACTTTCTTCAGCAGGGGCATGGAAGCATAAACACACCCTGCACCAATGTCAAATGAGCACTTCCCCATGTAGACAGTGCATGGGGGCATCTTGTTTAAAAACACCCTGTGTCTGCTCTCTTAGCCTGAAGCCCTGTGTTATGGTTGCTGGAGCCAAATGTCCCTATTTCTAACTCTGTCTTATCTAGAGGTTCCACCATTTTTCTCAGGATTTTCACTTTTATGAAGTTCATCTATGCTTTCAGCAGATCAAGACTGGAATGGGCTTCTAAAGAAAGTTTAACTTGTAGTTGATCTGCATGCCAAAATATATGCAGAACACAGCTGCATTCTTGCTCCTTCAGATAGAAGCAAAGTATTTGAATATGCTTAGGGATATGAATTTGTCATGGAAATTTTCTTAAAAGTCATGAGTTGGTCATGGCAGGAATGAGAAAAAGTCACGGTAAACTCATGGGTAATTTTTTTTTAAAAAAAACGATTTATTCAATATTGTATTTTGTAACCCACCCACCTCCTTAGATTGTAAACCCAGGGATTAGATTGTAACCCCCACCCTCCCCCAGCACAGAATAGAAGAAGGAGGAAAACATCCCCCACCCCTTAGATTGTAAACCCATGGATTGTAAAGCCCTTTGAAAGCCCCAGGCTTAGATTGTAAGCCCAAGCAGAAGATAAAGGCAGAGGAAATGCTGCCGTCTCCTCCTGGGTGCCTTTTGAAGCTCTGACAATGGTAACGTTCTCTGCCTCTGATCCAGCCACCACACCATGCTGTGTCGCCACTTGACCATGCCCAAAGTTCTGCCCTCCACAAGAAACAACACTGAGGAGGGGTTTGGAGCTCCATGGAAAGGCCGTGGTTTTACCCGGTGGCGCCCAGCGTGCTATTCTTGCCGGCTTCTTGCCATGCCGCCGCGTCTCCACAGCCAGGGAAGGATTTGGAGCTCCAGCGAGACGCCGTGGATCTTCTTAGCACCATTAAGCGTGCTCTTCTCACCAGCTTCTTGCCAGGTCTGCTCTTCAGTTTAGGGGAAATCTCGAAAACCTTGGGAAAATCACAGAAGTCATGGGAAGATCTCAAAAGTCATGGAGGGAGGCAAAAGTCACTAAAAAGTAACTTTCGTCATGACCGTGACAAATTCTTAGCCCTAATTATGCTTGCTTTCTATTTACTGACAGCAGGCATTTCAAAAAGATGAATTTTTCTATAAGAATCTAGAGTACTTTCTAACTAGTCCCTGGACATCTGAGACAACATTGTGAACATTCAATAAGTTAAAAATTCATTATCTGTGAATGCATGTAAATATCCAACTCATGATTTAATATAATAATAAAAACTAAGCAATGTAAAGCATTGAACCAATCTCTCTAGCTGCATTTCCAATAAACTGTGATGGCTGGAACAAGATAAATCAAAAGCACAACCTTGCCTTTGTTAAGAACAAAGTCTTCCCCAGCCTATGTTAGTGTGGGCCTCCAAGAGATCTGTGCACCCATGCTAACTGCTAGTTTGGGAGTAAGTTTTATTGGGTATGAGTCCCAGTCACTTCACACTAACTTCACACTAACTACTATCACATGCTCAGTTTGTCAGGAGGACCATACTGTTAGTCATAACTACTTCTCTTAATTGCTGCAAACCTTCGTTCTCCTATTTTTCACAAATGTCTGTAGAATAAGGTTCTCATTTTCCTCTCAACTTAACAGGGTACTTATTAATGGACCTCACTTTAAGCACATGAGTTCCCACTGAAGTGAGATTGCACGTGTTTTAGTTGCTTATTGAAATGAGTCTCTTGTAGTTAAAAAAAAAACTATGTACATGAAAATCTGTTATCAAGGAGCATTCTTGGTCAATGGTCTTTCTTTTGTCAGAGATAAGAGACTTTCATTGTTTGACTTAAGAACATATTGCAAGCCCTATTTACTTTGGTTGGTTTATATTTGACTATATGCAGGTTCCTATTTATTGTATGAGTTGGAATTTTTACTCCTTGCATCGCTTGCTTGGAGCAATTCCCCACATGCTAGTTTTCTGGATAGTGACTGTGGGAGGGGCGACTGGTTAATCTGGAATGACATAAATGTTTTGTAATTTACTTTGAGGGACTAAGCTGCATCGTGATATGTGTGTGCTGTACAAATGGGGAGGGGGAGTTAATTAAAATGAACACCTGCCTAATGCTATGGGTAGCCCTGATTCACTGACTGGTTCACAGACATTTCAAACATTTAGCTGTTTCAAAGACTGCTTGATGCAGTCTTTGAGGTCTGGCTCCTCAGAGCCATTCTGTCATAAGCCACATCCACTTCAGAAGGGATTTTGTTGGCAAAGCCCTTTGAGAATCAAACTTTATCAGTTTCTGGCCCTTGGTTGATGACAGAGCTTACCACAAAGGTATGACAGCAGGAGCCTTGGGCTCACACCCCAGAGTTTATTCAGATTCTTCTGAAGCTGATGGAGATGTCATTGTCCTCTGGTTACCTCTCTCTCTAGTCTGGTCAGGATGTCTTTCAGGAACAGACACATGACTGTCCAAAATGTAGCTTAAGATTCTTGAATCCAAGGAGATGGTGGGTGCAGCAGCCACGTTACGAAAGAATCTTCCTCCCAATTCTTCTGCCTCTGTCCTATTTCTTTCAATGTATGGAAAAAAGGGAGTGACAATGTCATCCAGCTGAAAACACATTTTTCAGATACAAGCATTTCCTCCTATTTCCAGAATCTTAAAGCTTGTTGTCATTGTCAAGCAAATTGGTGACTTTACCAGGAATGTTGAAAGCTTCTTATCAAAATTCTTTTAACTCAGTTCAGCTGGTACCAGTCTTTCTGTCTCTGACTTTCACTTGCTTTCAAAAACAGTGTTACCTCACATGCTGAGCTGAAGATTTTAGAATCAACAGGCAACTTAATGTGCAGGCCTCTATAAAACAGTGCCAAAGATACTGAATAGAAATGTAGGATGGCATATTATAGATCAACAAGGTTTGATTTGTGAATGCTGTAATGCAAAAAAGTGAGATGAAAACTTGGAGCAGAAGAAAGATGGTTAAAGATCAGGGCTTGACACTGAGAGTCCTTAAATTTCCAACTCTGTCAAAGTATGCTGCAAGCTTTCAGTGTGACCTTTGGCAACTCATATATCAAACTCTCTATGACTCTGTTTCTCCACTTCTAAAAATGAGATAACATTTACCTGCCTTCTGGAGATGTCGTGAGGCATTCTCTATGGCTGCTTCCCAATTATGGAACTCCTTTCCCCTGGAGGTTCATCCGAGCTCGATCCTGCTGATCTTTTTTATTTAGCCAGGCATTTGGCAGGAAGGGAAGGGTTGAGGGAGTTTGGGGATGGCAGAAGAATTTTACATGATTTTAACTATGTATTTTAAAATCTATTTTTATGTATTGCAACCCACCCTGAGCCCTTGGGATAGGGAGGAATATTTTTCTTAAATAGGCAAATATTCATTAAGTGCTATGAAATTCAATAATCAGGCCATGTCTGAAGTGTTTTGATGCCTCTAGAGAAACACTTGGGTGAACCCTCGTGTCTCTCCACTCCCTGAATGCACTGCAAAAAGCCCAGGAGTTGGAGTTTGCAATGCAGGTGGTGGTGGGTGGCTGCTCCTATTCCCCACTATTCATGTGAGTGTCAGAGAACAGGAGTGATGTTTGCCTACCTTTCTGGGGCTTGCTAGATGGGCCAACAGGCAGAGTGGAGATGTTCCTATTGCCAAGTTGTGTGAGTGCTGTGCTGAGCCTGCACTGTAAGCAGGGACCCATATTCACTGCATTTTCCTCATTGGCATCAATGGAGAAAATGCTGTGAACACAGGTCCCTCACTGCTGTAAACTATGGGGGCTTATGATGCACATGGTCTACTGAGATCAGTAGGGAGAAGGACTAGGGGCATTTTTAGATGAACAGGGGAATCTAGCAGATTGACAAATCTGGTTTTAAGAATAATCTGAAAGCCGTCGGGTGCTGCTGTTTTCAATGGCGGCCGGTGAGGTGACTTCTGGTGCATGTAAATGCTCCCCACATGACTTTTTAGAGAATGGATTTGTCAATCCACTAGATTCCCCTGCTCATCTAAAACCGCTCTAGGATTGCCACTCCTTGCAGTTTGACCCTCAGACTCCCATTTTGGCCTAATACAGGGTATTTTCAGACGTTACGAGATCACGCTCAACCACAGTGAACCACGCTCAACCCCGCGGCGGGACCAAAGGGCCCTGAACGTCTGTTCAGCGCACGCCAGATGTTCATCACGCTCAATACCCACATGGGGTCAATTTCAACCACACTTCCCGGGCTAGTCGGGGGAATATCCCGGGAAGCGTGGTCAAACAGAGCCCCACCGGGAACCAAGGAAAAGTAATGTCTGGACGCCAATCCCCGCGCGGAACCAAATGAAACGAGCCCCAGACGGGGACAAGGAAAGCAGCGTCGCTGCTGGGCAACCAGCAACAATACAACCACTGGAGGGAGATTTAAAGCGAAATCTGCAGCAGGCAAGCGTGGTGGGATGGAGCGAGGAGGGAGGCGGAAGAGAGCGGAGGCAGAGACAGCGACAGTGGCGGGGCAGGAGGCGGAGGAGGTGGAGGAAGGGGCAGTGATGCAGGTGGAGGGGGCACAGGTGGAGGAGGGGGGCACACGGGTGCACCCGACCAGGGAGGCGGCCCAGACACAACACCCACAGCAGCAGGTGGGTCGTGATGCCCTGGGGAGAACAGTAAGAACGGGCCTGGAGGAGGCACCCAGGAAAAGGGTAAGGGGTAACAAGGGGAGGGGAACAGGGGGCACAGGAGACCCCCCCATGGGGGGCGGGGTGACCCCGGGGGCCCGGGAGGGGGGTAGGGGTGCCCCCGAGAGGGGGCCCCACTGGCACACAACCAACCACTCCCCCCCACCCTCCCCCAAGACATGGAAAACAGCCCAGGCAGATGAGCCCCAAGAGGAGCCCGGCCCTGCATGCCCGGAGGCGCACCCGGAGGACGAGGAGGAGCAGGAGTAGGAGGAGTAGGACCAGGAGGAGGAACAGCAGTGGGGGCACCGGAGGAAGGTCTACCACAGAGGGGACCAGTGGGGCCTACAGGAGACCTGGGACTTCATCTGGATCTGGGGGACCCTCGAGTACCAGCTGGAGCTCGCCATCAACCAGCTGAATGAACATGTCTACTGGGACATTGTGCGCGACATGGAGG
>QEPC01001717.1:7956351-7972820 GCA_003113815.1 Sphenodon punctatus | reverse complement strand
CCTCCGCCTGCATCGCTGGGCCTGCCTGCACCTCCTCTGCCTCCTGTCCTGCCGCTGTCACTGTCTCTGCCTCCGCTCTCTTCCGCTTCCCTCCTCGCTCCATCCCGCCACGCTTGCTTGCTGCTGCTCTCGCTTTAAATCTCCCTCCAGTGTTTCTGTTGATGCTGGTTGCCTGGCAGCGACGCTGCATGCCTTGTCCCCGGCTGGGGCTCTTTTTGTTTAGTTCCGCTCGGGGATTGGCGTCCAGATGTTACTTTTGCTTGGTTCCCTGTGGGGGTTCATTTGACCACGCTTCCCGGGACCTTCCCCCGGCTAGCCCGGGAAGCGTGGTTGAAACTGACCCCATGTGGGTATTGAGCGTGATGAACATCTGGTGCGTGCCGTTCAGACGTTCAGGGCCCTTTGGCCCCACGGGGGGGTTGAGCGTAGTTCAGTGTGGTTCAGCATGATCTCGTAACGTCTGAAATCACCCAATGTCCCGGGAAGCATGGTCAAAGAGATCCCCAGTGGGGACCAACAAAAAGTAATGTCTGGCCGGGCGCCACAGCCCGGGATCACCGGCGAGATCCCGAACCGTGGCGAATCCGGCCCGACGCGGCGGCCTCATTGGCCCTGCCGCCCGCCCGTCTCCCCGAAGGGTGGGCGGCGGGAGCGTGGAGGGGCGGGGCTGTGCGGCTGCACGTTGCGCTGCACGGCCCCGCCCCCTCCCAGATTCCCCGCCGGGATCCCCCAGCACGTCTGTTGCAGCGGGATGGGGTGACCCCGGCGGGGAATTAATGGGTTGATTTCAGTATGGGGCCAATGGGCCCCGTAACGTCTGAAATCACCCTGAGATTCCCGGCGGGGATTGAGCATGGTTAACATCTGGAGGGGAACTTCCGGTTCCCCAACAGACATTACGAGGGCATTCCCCACCACAGGGAATTGACTGTGGTTGAGCGTGATCTCGTAACATCTGAAAATACCCTAAGACATAAACTTTCTAATCCTGTATTGGTGGAAAATCAGTAAGTGGAGGGCATGCTCTAGTAGCTTGTGCTGTCAGTCAAAAAGATATGGCCCACTAATTGCTGTTTCATGAGCTCTGTGATGAAGATTTGTATTCTCTTCCAGTCAGGTTATGTATTTTTTATTATTATTATTATTATTAATAATAATTTATTTATTTTTAATGTCCAAAATGTAGTAGTCTGGGAAAGAAATGGAGTTTCGACTAATAGGGGAAATGATCAAAATGTTAAGAGGAAAAGAGCCGAGGGGAGGCTGGAAACAACAACCCACTGGCAGCCAGGGATTTGGGTGAGAAGGATAGCAGCGGCAGAGGCAACATCACAGAGCCCAGCAGCTTCTCTCCCCCCCGTCAAGGACTTCAGTTGTGCCAGTACTGGGTGTGGGGGGAGGCTTCATTGAGAACAGATGGGGCTCAAGGGCTGCTCCACTCACCTTCCCCCCCACCTTTGTGGGGGCAGGGCTGCAAGAGAGACACTCCCGGCTTGCTCCCCATATCACCAGGGGAAGCTGGAGGCCGTGCCGGAGGCATGTGCCAAAAGGGCACGTCCAAAGGGGCCTGCCCTTTGGCCGGGCTCTGAGGTGGAGGTGGAGGGGGTAATGTATAGATGGGGCATTGTTAATTTGTTTATGCTGCAGTTGGTTAGAATATCTCCCCTTAGTGAGAGGGAGGAGGAGATAGAAGTGGGTGCCCTCTCCTGGTGGCAGCAGGTGAGGGGGGAAGGAGATACTCATGTTGACCCCGGTGTGTCGGGAGTGATAGTGAAGAATTGTGGAGGTAGCAGTATTTCATTTGTAGATGTGGGAGGTTTTCTTGGGTTGTATTTTCAATGATGTTGTAAAGTGTGGGGTTGATAATATTTTGTTTATGTATGCTATGTCCTCTGCATAGGACTTGATAATTTTGTGGTTAAGTGTGGTCCTCTGTGTAGGCCCCACACTTATAGTGAAGCAATTTGTGAGCCGCCTCGAACTGACTATGTCAGGAGAGAGTGGGATATAAAAATAAAATAAAATAAAATCAAAACATGCAAAATAAGCATGTTTGCTAAACCAAGAGAGCTTTTTTTTTTTAAAAAAAACCAAAACATTGCAATCAGCACAGCTATAAGGTTCCAGTCCAAGCTCCCCTGCTGACAACTGTTATTGAGTGATTAAATATAGCATACAGATTGTAGTCCTAAAGTGATATTCAAAGATTTCCATTCCAGGGAGACTTGTAAATATTGCTCTTTTATTGGTTTACTTTACATAGCAGCTCTGCAAGATGCCCATCTGACTTGAAGTTGTGTTTAAATTTTCCCATATGTAATACAGTCCAATTAGAGTTTCTGCAAGTCTCCTGTCTTTTATGTAGAGAACAGTCTTCAAATTCAATGATGCTGGAGGAATTGGATTTATATATTTTGCTCACAGATTTGAAGAAAATACTTACGTTAGGTATAAGGTATGGACATACTTTTAAAATAGGTTTAGTCTGACTTGCCTTTGGGAGTCATCTTCATTCTACCGAAATCAGTGGCTGTTTTGCCATTGACTTCAATAGAACAAGAATTCCACCCTTTGTTTGTTTCTCCAGACCTAATTTTAATCTATGGCTCCAGTCTTCAAAGTACTTTACTGGCACATTTACTTCTAGGGGGAATTTAATACATTTATTTACCAATGTAGAGCTTTGAGAATTAGAGCCTTATTTCTAGAGAATCTATGAAATGGCCACACATGTATTTTTCAGAAGAATTCTAACACCAAAAAATGTACTCCAACACAGATATTTTGAAATGTATTGTAATAATAATAATAATAAAAATAATAATAAAATAAAAACACCACCAAAACTTTTATTATAGAAATGGCTTGAAAAGTGTTTGGATTTTTTGTTAAGTATAAACAAATTCTATAAATCCCTTCCTCAGGGTGTAGGGCCTTTGCTCCTGCTTCCCTCATGGGGAGGTGGGAGCAAAGTACCCGTGCCTTGGGCTGTTAGGGTTCTTCCATGGGCACCATCTTGATTGGATTGTATCCTCCTGGCATTGCCCGGGGGGAACCAAAAAGATGTGTTATCACTCACCCATTCGCTCTCTTAGTACTGTGGGTGGATGCTGGTCACTATGGGTATTTTCAGACGTTAAGAGATCATGCTCATCCACAGACAATACTCTGTGGTGGGGAATGGTCCCATAACGTCTGTTTGATGCCCACCAGATGTCACCACAGTGAATCTCCGGCGGGAATCAAAATAACCATGCTTTCGAGGCTGGTCCGGGGACCATCACCGAAAGCGTGGTTAGTTGAACCATGGCCTGGAATCAGCAGCCAGTAACATTTGTTACCGGTGCCGATTCTGGGCTATGGCCCAGACCATGGGTCGGAATCGGACACAGCGGCTGGATTGGCTCGGCACCCACCCGTCTTCTGGAGGACAGGCGCCTGGGGGAGCATGGGAGGGGGCGGGGCTGTGCAGCTGCACATTGTGCCACGCAGCCCCCCCCCAATTCCCCACCGGGATCGGCTGGCATCTCTCCTGGCCATTACGGGACAATTCTGGCGGGGAATCAAAAGGGTGATTCCGTGACAGGGCCAAAGCCACCCTGTCACATCTGAAATCACCCTATTTCAGGCCAGGAAGAAATTTTTCCCAGAGCCTCTGATTGGCCTAGAGGAACTTCTCTTGTTATTGTTGGTGGTGGTGGTCTTCCACACAGTGCAGGTATTCAATTGGAATTGTGTGGCATGGCCCTTTGCCCAATTTGTTAAGTAGGTTGGATATTTGTCGCACTCTTGTTGGGGGTCCAGCTGATAGTTTAGACTATTGTGGGGTAGAACAGTAGCAAATTGGAAGCATCTCCTTAGGAGTTGGGAATAGGGTGGGACACAGGGGCAGGAAACCTTCGGGTGTCACTGACATCAAGGGGTGGGGGAGGAAAAGGGGTTGAGAGGAGCACACAACCCATCTGAAGACAAATCAGTTGGTTCTGGCAACCCTCTCCCCTTGTTTCCTGGCACCTACTAAGATATGTATGCATATACACAGGCATGCACACACACAGACACACAGACACACACACACACACACACACAGACGTCTGGGTGAAGGGAAGGACAGTTAGTTTGTTTGTGTTTGTATCAGGAAGTGACTAGGCTACTCAAGCTGTACCTCACGGCCTCCCATCTGTTGATAAGTGAATTAATTGTTGTAGTGTTGGACATAGGTTTTGTTGGGAGGGGGTGTATGCCTGTCCTCCCCTTCCCCCCCCCCCAGACTGTATGTTTTAATAAAGAGTGCAGTCATTAAAACCCACATTTGTGTCCTTTGCCTCCTTCTGTGATGCAGCAACAATTATTTTTTTACTTAACAGTTCATCACACATAGAGGATACAGATGGGATAACAGGCCTAAGTTGCAATAATCCAGAATAGCTTTGTTGTTTAGAGGCAGTAGCCCAGTGGGACCATACAGGATTTAATGTCCCTTTAAGAGGTCCAGCAGTCTGAGGCCAGATGACTCTTCTGACTTCTATAAAGTGATGAGCAGCAAGCTAAATATGGGAAAGATTGTTGGGAAGTAGGAACTGATTGTGTGGATTTTGAGCCTGTGAAGAGCCATGCGGTTATAGTTTTCATGGAGAAACTTGCTGTACTTCTAGGACTAGGAATCTCCAGCCAAAGCCCTTTGAATACTGATTGTGCTCTGTGCTACAGGAGAGCCCAGGTGAATGGGAAAACATAGTGAGAAGAGGAGAGCATCTTGAGTGTTGCAGGCAATGATACATAGTAAAACCAAAATCAATCCTGGTAACAAGGTATATAGAAAGAAGAATGCTATTACAAGTCTTTGAAAGAAGAAAGAAAAATACTATTTGGGATATTTTTTTTAATTATTATTATTATTATTATTATTATTATTATTATTATTATTATATAGTAACATGCAAGCATACTAAAATACTATTGTAGGCTGTTGGCACATGTGATTGTTGAGTGGCAATAGAGCAGACACTTTTCAATCAGGAGTGGGAAAACTAAGATAAATGTCTCAGCTTTATGAGACATGATATGGCTAAATGGCTGCAGATATAAGCTGGCTTTGGCTGAAGTACCATATCTCTTATTTCTAGCAATATATATCGTTCGTTGAAGATATTGCAAATCTTTGGCAATTAGTATTTTTATTTGACTTAGATCTTTCTAAGCATGTTCCCTTTTCAAAGGAGAGTAAAATCACATTTTCAGTTTGCTCGACTATATAGACAAAGAAACACATCAGAGAAAATAAATCTTCCTCCAATATAATTTGAATCTAGGGAAGCATCCAGAGAAGGACTATGGAAAATGCAGTAACAAAGGAATGAGGACTCCCCCCCCCCCCACACACTTTGAAGGACAGTTTCCAAAGTGAGCTACACATTAGTGGGGAGGGGGGAATCGCAAAGGATGACTGATTCGAAAGCTCTGATGTCTCTGTGGGGTTTTTTTCAAGGCTTCAGAGCAGAGAAAGATTGATTGCCACTTGATGGTGTAATTAGGGTAGGCAGAGAAGTATCTTTTTAAAGGTTGAAGAAGGAGATCTTAACAAGTAAGAAATTGAGATAAAACTCTAGTTGCACAACAAGTTCCATTTTTCACTTATACGATTCATGTCCCTTATTAATACCAATTATACTTGAATTCAGTGCTATACAGCAACTCATTTTCTTTACTGAAGAAAGTACTGTACAAAAGTACAGTTAAGGACATGATCAAGGCTCCTGAATACCACAGTTCAATCTATTGCATTGAATTATTTTTTATTTTTTATGTCAGTGCATCCACATTTCTGTATTAAAGGGCTCTACTTAAGACATCTCAAATCACATACCTTTATTATCCATACTAGCGTAGGTCTCCTGGAAAGGGTGCTCTATTACGCCTGCTAAAAAATTGCAGACATCTGCCTTTGTGTAATTTGAAACAGTGCATGAAAACAGACATGCACCTTAACTCCACTTTAACAATGCTTTAACATTTCTTATGCATGTTGCAGGGCTGTATTGCCCTCCTATGCAGCCCTGAAACATGCATAAGAAATGTTAAAGCAGAGTTAAAGCGGAGTTAAGCTGTATGTCTGTTTTCACCCACATTCACTTCAATGGGACTTGTACCCTTCTGCTAAGGGTAAAGCCAGCCGTGACAGTGGCTCACTTAGCCCCCCCTTTGTCTCACGGACTACTGTGACATGTGGTTCCTGGCCACCAGATGTCAACCTGGAATAACTATGTGGATTGTGTTGGCAGAACCAGCCAAGGAAACAGCCTGCGCTAGGGCCCACCGGACTGGGACAAAGTGAGCCATCCTGGACCCTGCATGTCTGGCTCTGGGCCAGTCTGCCATCCCACACTACCTCCATCGTGGCCAACTGCCATGGCAGCTGTCATTGGTTACCATGGCAGCCTATCATGGTGGGGGGGGATAGGTCGCTGGGCACAGCGCGGGTGCAGGGCTGGCCAAGCACACGTTCCACATTCTCCCTGCCCCCGCACTGTGCTGCCATCAGCTTGGCTGGAAGCATGTCTGTTCTGTATTCTGGCAGGCACACACCCCATCCACCCAGGCTGCCACTCCAGCCCGGGACATGGAAGCCCAGCCATCACATCTGGCTTTACCGTAAGACTTAGTGCCTGGGCTATCAGCTTGGAGGATTGTGACCTTAATGTACTGAAAGCCTGATATAGCCCGAATAAACTCATGTATCCATATCTCTGAACATGAGTTTCAAAGACAAAATAATGCTATTGGTCCAATTCAGGTACAGAACTGAGGCCCGTATTTCTTAGGCAACTTAGAAGTATACTTACAGGCCATCACACCTGGAGAAAGTGGGACGTGGTACTTACAGTAGGAAAGGAACTGAGTTGTGGCTGACCCAGGCGGGTTGGTGGATGACCTAGAGAGAGGAAACCCCAACAATCTTACCACATCCTGTCATGCGGGGTCACTGGAGCAACTGGCAAATGGAGTAACCAGTTGGCAAAATACTCAGATGTCTTGAGCATTTCCCCTGCTTGGGAAGAGAAAAGAGAGGAGATGTCACATACCTAGTTTCTTTCTGAAATCCCAGACTTTAGCATTATAATAAGCAATGGCATTTTGAAAAATAGCAGTGTTCAACCGGTGTAATTTCCAAGAGTGAAGACCTTCTGGGATTCTTATTAAAACACCTGACACCTGGCAGAGTCTGCTATGCTCTAAGGGGAAAAAAAAATTGCTTCTTGAAAGTATGTTTACAAGACTGGTGTATTATGTCTGGCAGGACTGGTTCAGTTATATTCAGAGAGAGGTAAATTCTCTTAGAAGCAGGGAAATCATTCCAATCCTACTTCCAATTTGGTGACAGAATTTTAGCATGTGGCTTCTGGGAACCTGCAAGAATCCCTTCCAGCACATCATCGTCTTAACTGCCTAGTACATTTTTAGAATGTCACAGTTCATAGACATTGCTCCTTTACTCAAAATAGCATAATGAATTGTGGCATTTGGCTTCGTACATTCCAAAAGTGTGAAGCCTGTGTCTATATTATAAGTGAAGCCTATCTCACTCTCACTATCTTTCTCATAGGAATTTTGCCTTGCATAGTTGTACATTGTCATTAAGTGCAAAAAAAGTAACTGCTCTGAACAACCCAACATCTGTATTTTACTATTTTCCTCTGAATATATATAACGTACTTGAGTAGCAAGCCTGATTGGGTGAAGCTATGCAGACCTTGGAAACAAGAACTGACTCCAAATATATTTAAAACACTTCATTAACAAATGACATTTGACTGCAAAGTCTTATTTCAATAGGAAGTGTAATTTTTCTTTATCCACACTATTCTATGGACTTTTAAGTCATCTAGTACTGGAGTTACAGAGTACCAAAATTTTTCCCCTTTTGGTAGGTGCCTAGAACAATTTTTTTTCTGTCTCACCAGCCATGTTTTGAGGTACAATATTGTGTTTCTATTGTGCTTTACTTTTGTTACTCCTCATCAAGTGTTTGTTTGGCACAATATGGCCTGATGGCTGCTGTGCTGTTAACCCCTAATCACCCACCCACCCTCCCTTATCCTTATCTAATCATAAGAGAACCAAGTGTACCTTGATAAACAACAGCACAATTCTGAAGTCATAGCAACCACTCATTCCACTAATGGGAGTGCATCTAACCTCCACTCAAGAAACAAGGAAAATGCAAGTTTTGCTAGGATCAACACACACATCTGTAATGAGGGTGATCTAGAACTGTGGCTCTGAATCTTTTGGGCATCAAGATCTATTTGTAAAGCTTCGTGACCCATTACAACCTAGTAAATATGTGCTGTTGCACCAGTGGCATTTGTTTTTTATACATTATGGCGACCCAAATTTACGTTATTGTCCATGAGTTGAAAAGCACTTACCTACTTGGTAAAGACTGAACATATTTCCAACACTGGGCATTCTGAATACAATTTTTCTCAGCTCTCCTATCAGTAAGCAAGCTGACAGTGCTATGGAATGGGCTCAGTATGTCTGACTTGCTGCCATTCCGAAGTGTCCAGACTCCTTTGCCGCTAGAAACAGCATGGGGCCTTAATCAGGTTAAGGCCTGGGGCCATTGCCCATTTGCCCCTCCCTAAGACAAATCCCGGTCACCTTCTTCCACTTTTTTTGATCTCCCAGCTCCAACTAAGCATGGCATCATGAATGACTCCAACCTGGCTGCCTACTCCTGACACGTCAGGTCAGGAATGGTTACCTTACCTGACTCCTATTTCCCAGCCTTCCAGTGCCAGAAAGGGCCCAGTCAATATCACTGTCACCAATGTGACTCCAGAGTAATTCAGACCAGAATCTGCTGCTTAATCTGCAATTGTCAGCAGCAACTACACTGAAATAACACAAATAAAATGGGTAATATTCTGTCCTGTGACTGAGATGGAGTTAACAGAGTTACCCCTAGGCAGAATTTTGAGTTGTAAATATTCTACTCAAAATATTGCTTTTTAAGTATCCGGATTGATTTTTAGGTCTCTTCCAAGTATGCATGGAGGGAGAGTTATTGATATTTCTAACTGCATCTGAATTGGGGGATGTGTAAAGAGTATGCATGGTGGGGCTGACCCCATGCTCCACGGACCGCTGTACAGAGTGCACATGTTGAGTATGCGCATATGTGCACGCAAGCTGCACGCATCCCCCAACACAGAGTTTGTGGCACACATGCAAACTGTGTGGTGGCATGCATTTGTGTATGCGCAGGGTATGGGATCAGCCCCAATGGCAGCGCACAGTAGTAGTGACTGTATTCGCTCCATACACTGTAAAGAGTGTCTCTCTTTTTCTCTTTTTCATTTCCAACACTATTCACAGTTTATTTCAGTGAATTCAAGAATATGTACATATTCTTCAGAAAATTATATTGCTGCAAAGCCAGACACTTTGAGCACAGATTTCATTTCCAATGCACAATGCCTACTACAAAATACAGCACATATAATACAGTATTGATAGTACAGTCAGATACCCATTGCATTACTGGAAAGGCATTACACGATAGAAATTTGATAGTAATTTGGATTTGGGGAAGAAATGTTCTCTGACACTAAACGAAAAGGACAATAAAGAGATAGTTTGAGTAGACAAGCCTGAAGAGCAGCCAACTTGTCACTTCTGAGAAACCACAAATCCTACAGTGTTTATTTGAAAGTTCTTTCTATCTTTTCAGGTTATCTTCTTCCATTTTTCCTTTCCTGTGCACATTTCATCTCTCGTCTTCCTGGAAATGCACAAAAATCTTAAGCTCCCCCCTGCGTCTGTCCTTGTGTTATTATTCAAAATGAACCTGCTATCTTTTGGGGATTCATCTTTCACTAGCTGAAATATGATGCAGAGACACAACAATAGGTATTATTCGCTCAGGGTCTGTTTTTGTAAATTTCTGCCGTAGAAGACCTCTGCTAGCTGAAAACATGCCCAGATATCTTACTGTTATTCAGCAGGACACCCACAGACTTTTTATTTCCACTGGGGGAGAGTGGGGAGGCAAGGTAAGATAGCTTCTCTTTCGAAATTCATGTTAGTGAATGAATGGTGACTGATCAAATATATTTATGAAGTGTTACACAATGGGTGTAAACAGATGGATGGCAGGGCATCCCCACCCCACCCCCAGGTGGCCCATCCATACAAAAGGTGGGCTACAAGATGAGAAGGTGGAGTAGGTGATGTCTGCTTCACTCTAACCCTGTTTATGGTGGAGCACCGCCAGTGGAGTTGGCTGCCCAAACCTAGAGCACTGACCAGAGGCGGAATTTCTGCCCACCCGCTTGGTAGACGTCTGCTGCAGCTCTGCTCTTGGATGGCGGCTGTTCCAGGCAACCCTCCAGAGTTGCAAGCTGCAGCCTAGTGAGTCAGGTGATCCACCGACAACTGTATGGTGTGGGAGAGGAGGACACTGCGTGGCCACAGAGCATTTTTGAGGCTTCTTGAGAATCTCACGAGATTCTCAAAACCCACAAACGCTTTGTGCATGTGTGCAAAATGGCCGCTGTGGCTATACTTTGCACGTGTAGCTGCATGACAGCCATTTTTGAGAAACCTGTGAGAATGCCAGCCAATTCGTGAGTGATTCTCATCACAGAAAATCTAGTTAGGAAGCTTATTCTCAATGAGATTTTTGCATAGGGTGAAATCTCGTTTCAGCCCTTCTGAAAACACCTACTGTAAGCAAGAGTGATTTAGCAGAGATGATGAAGGAAGGAGTGTAAGCCAATTTAGTGTTTAAGAAAAGGAGTAGCCTGCTTATTACAGAACAAGGCCTCAAACATAAAGCACTTAGCTGAATAATCTTACTGGAAACATGTAGGCCCCATTCCAAGGTCTGTGTGCAGCAAGTGTGCATCATGTGAATTGACAGCCCGATCCTTAACCCACATGTACCGTGAGCAAAGGAGTGTGTACAATGAGCGTGTAACTTCAACATGTGCAATCCCTGTGGGTGGGGGTTTAGGTTCAGACTCTGAGGGTGTACAATGTGCACACTATATATGCACATTGCATGCACAAACTGTTTCTGTGCAGCACCTGCAGTGTACATGTATGGTCCTTGGATTGGGGCCTTGTATATCTTGGGTTCTGAGCCTATAACACAACATAAGTGTGTGTCTATTTGTAAGACTGAAGTCCAAGAGGATGAACAAATCTCATATTGTGGGAGATACAGAGTTACAGAAATTTCCCTTTCTCCTCACCCCTTCACCCAAACACAAGAGGTGGCAGCGAAGGACACTTTGTCAAGGGGAGGCCACTTCAAGCAGCTAGCTTTAAAAGCCGCCCAGCCAGGATTGCTTGTGCACCGCCTGGCAGTGGTGGGAATTTGCTGAACTGGGCTGGGGTTGCTAGGCAACCCTGCCAGGGGTGTGATTCTGGTCTCATGGTCAAGACTTGTGGATCCAGCAGCTGGCTGGACCAGAGCTTCACACATCAGGGAACAGACGAGCAGCACTGGCTCTTCTGCATGGCGGCCTTCCTGTCAGTGAAGCTGGGCAGTGGGGCATGGAGTATCAGGTCAGAGGGACTGCAAGGCCTGGAGGAGGGCTCACCCCTGCTCAGCTGAACAGGGCTGGGCTGTGCAGCGTGGAGGGGCAGGCTGAAATATAATGATAACAATAGCAACAATAATCAATAATTAATAAAACAGAGATAATAATTAGTAAAAAAAATAATATAATACATATTTATTATGCTTATGCTTATGCTTATGCTTATGCTTAATAATAATAATAATAATAATAATAATAATAATAATAATAATAATAATGTAGCAACTTTGAAGAGAAGAATTTGGGGAACTTTATAATTCATATTTATTCATATATAGTTCAGCATCCATTTCTATAAAAGTTTAAAATGTACATTGTAAAGTAAAGAGATTAAATTAAGGTAACTCATGAACAATACTTAAATTGAACATATTTCTTAAAATGGGCGAAGTTGTAATGCCTGGATGAGATACATAGTCATGGGCAGGCAAAAAAATTACCGTAGCTTTCTAAGGGACAAGCTGGTTTGAAGGCATGAATATTTAGTCTGGGGGAAGAACCAGCCGAGCATGACACTAGTGGTTCCTTTGGGTGGGGGTCCAGTAGATTTTGTTGTAGTTCCTACTAGTTTATCAGACAATATCCAGATGTCTCCTAAGAGATGGGAATCGTAACATGGTGCAGAAGCAGAGTACAGTGAGCATCAGGGTAATGGGGAGGGGAGGAACAGGGTAATCCCTGGGAGGGGTAATGGGGGCACCAATGAGGCATATGCGCCTCTAGTACTCCTTGCTATGGACCCTTAGGAAACATAATTGTCCTCCCTCACCCTTGATTCGTGTCCTGGGATGGATGGGGAGGTAATGGTATAGTTTATTTATTTATTTATTTATTTAACAATGTAATACCCACCCAACTCCACCTCAGGCAGCTCGGGGTGGCTTACAATAAAATCATATAAATATAAAACAACATTCCCACCCAACTTAAAAATATAACAAAACACAAAACCTTCCCATAACTCCCTCCCCCTATTCCCCCCCACCAAATAACCACCCTCACCTGTCCCCTCCACCAAATGCCTGGTGGAACAGCCAGGTCTTACACAAGCAATGAAAGGTCAACAGGTCCGGGGCCAGGGGAGCCTCTTCCAGGAGGGAGTTCCACAGCCAAGGTGTGGCTACCGAGAATGACCTCTTCTTTGTGTCCCCCGTCCAGGAAGGCACCCCCAGCAGACTGCAGGGGTCGATCCAGGACCTGGGCAGTGAGGTGATCCTGAAAATAGCCATGTAGGACTTTAAAGGCAAGAACCGACACCTTGGATCTAGGCCGGAAAAAAATAGGAAGCTAGTGCAGAAGACAGAGCACCGGTGTAATGTGCTCCCAGCGACCCAACCCCGTAAGGAGTCAGGCTTCCACATTCTGCACCAGCTGTAGCCTCCGGACCATCACCAAGGGTAACACCATGTGGAGAGTGTTGCAGTAGTCTAGTCTCGAGGTAACAAAAGCATGAATGATGGTGGCCAGGTCAGAGTCTGAGAGGTAAGGCTGATGCCACTGAATCAGATGTAAGTGCCGGAAGGCCCCCTCGCCATCACCTCCACCTGGAAATCCAAGTGGAGCTGGGAATCAAAGAGCACCCCCCCAGGGGCGTAGCTAGATTGGCATGGGTCCAGGGACAAGAAACGTCCGTGGGTCCCCTCCCCCTTTCTTTTTCTGCTGGTTGTGAAGTCACTGGCAAAACAAGGGGCACCTCCCAGCTCGGCCGGCCTAGGGGCACGGGGCTGCTGGTGCTTGGGACTTGCTTTCTGAAGAGTCTGCTATGTGCTGCTGGTGGCCTGCTGCTGGGCCCATCCATCTTCTGGGCTGGTGGTGGGCTGGTCCCATGGTGCACTCTGTCCCTCGCAGCTTGCTGCCCGCATGCTGGGGCTGACTGCTGTCCCGGACCACCCGATCAGCCCTGGAGGCTGGGGGCTGGTTGGACGGGCCAGGACAGGTTGGTCCGGCTCGATGTGGGGAGTGCCGGAGCAGGAAGGTGCCCGGTGGCGGTTCCTCTCAGTGGAGCTGCTGCCAGGCACCTTCCCACTTGGGCTGGGCCTCCCTTGATCCAGCCCTGCCCGGACCGGGTCCGGACTGGTGGGGAGGAGTCCTCCTCCGTGATGCAGCACCAGGGGGGTGAGCTGAGCCGTGAGGCTTGTGAGTGTGACCTGGCCTGACACAGACTGCTGCATGGAGCCCCTCTCCCTTCCTGCCCACGGTTGCTACATTATGTCTGACACAATGTTGCAACTGCAGGCAGGGAGGGGGAAGGGTCCAACGGAGCAGCTGGAAGGGCCCCCAGGCAGCTCAGGTGGCAATTAAAAAAATTAAAAAGGGGGGGGAGAGTGGCTTAGCTATCTTGACTATTGGATAATGGGTACGGGCAGTACGGGCTCTGGGACAAATGTCCCTATTTGTCCAATGGTAGTTACATCCCTGGCATCCCCAGACTCCACACCTGGGAGACTAGCGGAGGACAAACCCCGTCAATGCTGGGAGATGTCACACCCGCTGCTCTCCCCACCAGCATTACCTCCATCATGAATTGTTGATTACTTGTTAGACACTGACCTTGCATTTAACAGTAAAAGCTTTGGTCCAAGAGCTGTCTGGTCTCCAACCACCTCCCCATCTGCCTGGGCAACTGCTCGGGGAACAGGCACCAAACACCTTGTTCCCCTCGCAGATCTAAAAACATGTCCACTGGGACCATATCTCCCCCACCCCTTCATGACTTCAATAGCTGTGTTCTCCCCATCCCTGTTCCCCCACCCCCATCCTTAGTTGATTAGCAATTAGAGGTGGGTACCTGAGGGTGCCTCAAGATCCTTACCCCAGAGTAAATAAGTAATATTTGATGCATTTCTGCTACTGGACCCGAATTGCCTGTAGCAATTCCCTACCCAGGTTATGGAATTTGCATAAAGAGTATGGCCATTAAAACCCAACGATAGTGTCCTTATCTCATTCTGGATTGCGCCGATAAAGGAAGTTGATTTTGACAATCATGATTTAGATGATGTAGGGAGGTCAAAGATAGAAAAATGCAGACACTGCATGAATAAGGGCTCTGCCTCTGTCCTAAAGCAACAGTCCTTTTGCTCTCAGGAAGACTGTTAGTGTTTTCAGAGTTTTCTTATTGATCCGTCTGCTGCTATCTGCTAAATCAAATCTGATCATTCAAGTATAAGCCAGCCATTGCTGCTTATCTCGTATCAGCACTTCTCACTTGAGCAAATAGAAACAGAATGTGAAAACAAGTAGTCTCTGCCGCTCAAATACAGTCAGTGTTCAAAGATTCACACTTTGATACCTTTGACAGGGAGACCTAACTTCATAGCAGGAACTGTGGCTTCTTTTGTGTCCGTTTTTACACTGCCTAGTACATTGCACATTTGACAGAAATGAACTTGCCCTTACAGAAACCTGGATCCCTCCCACTGACTCTGTCACCCCTGCCACCCTCTCCTTGAGAGGCCTTTTGTTCTCTCACCAGTCCTGCCCCAAGGGCCGGGGTGGTGGCATGGGTCTTCTCTTTGCCAACCACTGTCGATTCCAGCCACTTTCCCCTCCACCCTCCCTCTCCTTCCCTTCTTTCGAGGCTCACTCTGTGCGTCTCTACTCCCCCCTTTGCCTTTGGGTCACTGTCATTTACCGCCCCCCTGGCCCCCTATCCTCCTTTCTCCCAGACTTTGAATCTTGACTTAACTTCCTCCTTCTGATGATACCCTCACTCTCATTCTTGGAGACTTCAACATTCATGTTGACGCACCTTCCCAGCCCTCTATCTCCTGCTTCCTCTCCCTAACCGCCTCCTTTGATCTCCGCCTCTGGACTGATTCCCCCACCCACACCGATGGCCACTCTTTCGACCTCATCTTCTCCAGAAACTGTCCTGTTTCTGATCTCTTCTTTGACCTTTGTCCTCTGTTTGACCATTACCTCACTTCCTTCAACCTCTCCCACCAACCCCCATCTTCTTCCCCAGCACCATGCCCCTTCCGTGATCTGCAGGCTATTACTCCTTTAGATTTTGCTTCCTCCCTCTCCCCCCTCCTCCCTCCTGTCTTCTCCTCCTCTGCCCCTGACACTGCCATCTCTTCTCTTAATGCCTCTCTCACAACGACCCTCGACTCCCTTGCCCCCCTCTCCTCCTGCCCTGTTCAACCCCAAAACCCCCATCCCTGGCTCACCCTTACTATCTTCTACCTCTGCTCCTGCACCAGGGCTTCTGAATGCCTCCGGCTCAAATCCCACACCCACCCTGACTTCCTCCACTTTAAATTTTCCATCTCTTCCCTCTCTTCCATTATCTCCCTGGTGAGGCAATGCTACTATGCCTCCTGGGTTGAATCCTACTCTCGTGACCCTCTCCGCCTCTTCTCCACCTTTGACTCCCTTTTCAAGCCCCCCCTGCCCCCCTCTTCCCTCTCTGCTCAGTATCTCTTGTCATTCTTCACCTCAAAGATTGACAAGATCCACCACAACATTGCTACCCACTCTTCTCCTCTCCCTGCTCCCTCTCCATCTACTCCCCCTCTGCCCACTCTCATCTCCTCGTTCCCTCCTGCCTCCCTCGAGGAAATCTCCTCCTTGCTCTCTTCTTCCAACCCCTCCACTTGCCCTCTCGACCCAATCCCCTCCCGCCTCCTCACCTCCATTTCTCCCACTGTTGCCCCCCCCTTCTACATGTCATTAATCTCTCACTCTCCACTGGCTCCTTCCCCTCCGGCTTCAAGCATGCCACTGTCTCTCCCATCCTCACAAGGTCCACCCTTGACCCCTCTGACCCCTCTAGTTACCGGCTGGTCTCCCTTCTACCCTTCACCTCTAAACTTCTGGAATGTGTTGTCTACTTTCACTGTCTGGAACTCCTCT
>QEPC01001717.1:7938543-7949050 GCA_003113815.1 Sphenodon punctatus | reverse complement strand
TGCCAGCCAGGGTCACCGTCTCCCGTTGCCATCCCTAGCACCCCAAGGAGGGAGGACTAGAGGCATCATCATAAATGCATGATATTATAATATTAATTATTAGGTGTTGTTTATGTGTTCCTGTTTCAGAGAGGGTGATGATGCCACCCCCAGCACTGGTACCACCGCCATGCACAGGACACCATCAAGGTGGAGGTTGCCACTGCCAGACAGCGGGTGCACAAGGTTCAATGTCTGGCAGTGGTATGTTAAGGGAAGAGGCTGTGTGGAGCTGGGGGAGGAGAGAAGCGCCCTGCCTGTGACCAGAGCTCATTGTCTGCCTCCGTCCCCTTTCAGGTACTTATTCAGGGGTTGGGGCCCCACTAGGGGTTGAGGTGTGTGCAGCTGCATGGAGCTGGGGGAGGAGAGAAGCACCCTGCCTGTGAGAAGAGATCATTGGCTGCCTCTGTCCCCTTTCACGTACTTATTCAGGGGCCGGGACTCCTTTGGGCGCCAGCTGAAGGTGTCAGCCGTTGTAGGGGCCGTTTGCGGGGCCGTTTTGGCACTGGCACCCCCCTTCAATCAAATTATTGGGAGCTCTGGATAGTGTTGACTCCTGAGGACCCACTCCCCTTTTTGCTTACTGTCTGCATTCAATGGTAAACGGAGAGCAAAAAAGAGCAACTTAACCAGAGCTCTGCCAAGGAATCACTTTAAACAACAAGGAGAAGTCCCCAGGATACTGTTGGACTATAACAGATCATCGAGGAGCACCACAAATAACTGTAAACACATGACGGGAGAGGAACCCCCGAAGGAGAGGCAACGCGAGCGGTTTGCAGTGGGACTTCCGGTACAGCAGCATAAAACCATGCCCCTGCCTAGGCGGCACCTTTTTTTCTCTCTCCCTTTCCCACATATTTTGTAATTGTTATTATGGAATTATGGTCACGTTCCTTGATGAATCATTTTAGTTTAGCGGACAAAATAGCAGCTGTTGGAAAAGACCCTAGTCCAGCTAAGTCCATTATGTTGACTCAGTCAAAATTGACTTCTCCCCGCCGCCCCCCTCATCTATTAGATCTAGGAAAGAGTTAAACTCTCCAGATAATAATACGATTCCTTTACCGGAACCCTTTTTAGTCAATGAGATCAGTCCTGATGCAGGGTTCCAATTAATGCACATAGAACGGTGGTTAGTTTTGTTAACTCAAAAATTTGAAGATTTCAGTATAAGGCAGGATTTGGACTTCGATACAAGATTTAAGGAGTTGGAGGAAAGATTTGTGTCTTCAAATGACTTACTTTTCTCTATGAAGGTCCTTGTTGGGGGATTATGGTTAGAGTTTAACAAAATGTCTGCTAAGCTTATGGAGGGTGATGTCTCTCTGGCCACTAAATCAGATGTGTCTACACAAACAAAAGAAATAAGGTGTAAACGGGCTGGGTCAAAAGTAAATGGTGCTGGCAACCGTTCTGATAACCCATGCCCGTCCCCAGATCCCCAAAACCTTGCTGAAGAATCCAGAGATATTGGCAAACCCCATTGTCCCTATTAGGTCTCTCCATACTCCTGCAGGTAGAAAACAGCAAAGACCAGTTGGTAAGACTCTGGTGGCTTTAAATAAAGGAGAAGAAAGGGGAAATAAATATAATAAGAGTAATAACCACTGTCATATTAAGTCCTCCTATAATAATTCTGGAGTTCCCATATTTAAGAAAGTCTGGCCCCAAGAAACTAAGGAGTGCTGGTCTCTGGCTGTAGTACTTTACCTTAATAAGAAAAAAGTTTCCCTTTCTTAAGTGGAAAGTATTAGACGAACTTAAGCTGTTTAATTTTTTCAATCTGTTATGGGAATTTCCTTCCCTTCCTCAGAGCTAGTTGTCCCTCTTAGATAGAGGGCAATTCCTGAGGTGGGAGCTAGTGTTTAAATATAAGGAATCAATGACTAAGATGTGGAGGGCCTGGAAACATTTGAAAGGTGCAGGGTTATTTATTCAGAGGGTGGAGAATACCCTAGCTAGGGCTATTTTCGACCCCTGTGAGGACTTTGAAGAATCTAGAGATTTCTCATTTACCTTTCAATTGTCAGCAAATTGTCCTCTGCCTCCTTCTGATTGGGAAGTTTTGGACGCCTCTGACTTAATAGATGAGTCAAGCTCCCCAGTGATACCAGGTCGACTTGCTGCTCATTGGAAATACCTTCGATCTCCAAATCCATGGATATGACCGATGACTTGCTAGAACAATCATATAGAGGGCCGGCCCCAGGCATGTGTCATATGTGCGGCTGCACATGGCCCCGCAGCCAGCTGGGGCCCCACACTTGCCTGGCTGGGCAGCAGGCTGCAGCCAGCTTCTCCCCCAGTAAGTGATTCTTCCTCCCCTCCCTGGCTCCAGACCCCATCCCTCACCTGCCTCTGCCTCCTAGTAGCAGTAGCAACAGCAGCAGCGGGGTAACTCCATCGGGCTGGGGATAAGGCTGTTTGTTTACAAACAGCTCCTCCCCATGTGCTGATCAGAAGGTTGCTACCTTTTAAAGAAGGTTCTTCAATATGACTCCCAACATTCTCGCAACTGGGTTGTGCACGCTCACCCTATTCAAATAATAGACCACATGATGGTCTCAAGCTCCTCTAGTATAAAAAGAACCCTCCCCTTGTGAATGACAGTTCATTTCAACCCTTTCTAGAAATATAAGAAAAGAATTCCATGCCGGGTTGGAAGGGTGGGTATTTGTGAGAATGTTCGGCGCCATCTCAAAGAACCTTGTTTACAAGGTAGCAACCTTCTGTTCTTCTTCAAGTGGCTCCTCACATAATATTTTTACATGACTCCGCTGGGTGGGGAGTCCATGGGAGCGCCAGTGTATGGATGTGTCATGCACACGGCTGCACATGCATCCCCGCTCACCCACCACTCATCCACACCCACATAGTAACCACCGTTTCCCCCGGTTGCTCCATGCGTGGGGATGAATGGGGGGTGAGTGGGATTGCGTGTTAGGTGAGTGCGTACGCACCCCCACTCACCATGGGTGCGTGCACCATGCCATTCACATGGGTTTCCCCCACCCATGAACACACAGAAATCTCACAATCTCACAACTGTCTTACTTATACTATCTTAGGTCTGAATTTAGGATGTAAAGCAATATCTATTCTGTCTTGGAAAATAAATCTGCAAATATGGTTCTGAGATTATTATGGCTGCTATTTCACTAACTCTTCTTAATGAAGTTATTGCTAACAGGAATACTGTCTTTAAACCCGCACCCCATAACCAGTTCATTTGCACCCCCATATAATCAATTCACGCTGCCCCGTGGGCACAAATTAAATGGTTATGGGTGGGGGCAGCGTGAATAGATTATATGGGGGCGGGGGCAGAAATGAACTGGTTATGGGGTGGGGGCAGCATGAACTGATTATGGGGGCACAACTGAACTGGTTATATGTCTCTTTTCATGACATAATGCGCTTAATAAGCTAGCTGCATTTGGGGTGTCTTGTGTGTGTGATAGCAGCAACTCTGAACTGGTCACACCGCATACGTGTGCAAGGCACAGGCGGCATCAGCAGCAAGAAGCAACAGGCCCTGGAGGCCAGGCTGGCTAAACTCCCCACCTCCTCCAGTAAGGTAGTGGATGCAGTCAGTCTCTCTGTGCCCGCTTCACTGCCCGCCCAGCTGCCCCTGAAGTGGAACCACTCCTGGCGAGTGGTGATAGACACTTAGCTGGGGAGGAGAGGAAGCATTGGGAGCCCATGCTTCTCCATGGTTGCTCGGAGGGGTGGAGAATGGGAATCCTTCCTGTCCAGAGGAAGTACATTTTATGTAAATGTATATATTTGCATAATTAGGTCGGGCCTAATTATGCAAATTAGGCCCCGCAACAAAACTTCGCACATGGCTTCACAAACCCTGGGGCCAGCCCTGATCATATAATGAGCAAACAGTAATATTTAAAGGTGCCACCAATTTAGGACTAGATACTCCAGAGCTGGAGAGGGGTCCCTTTAAAAAAGACCAATCTATTCTTAGCCCGGATGTTTTTCCATCTCTTCCAAAGATGGCTGAATCTTCTCCTGATTGACTATCGCAGGTAGAGACCCTATCCTGTATTAGCTGGAGTACTGAAGGCATTAAGCCCAAATTAGCAAACAGAGATTGGATAGAATGTATTGTCGCATATGATACAATCTGTTTACAGGAGCCTTGGCTTTCAACGATAGAAGGGGAAGCCTTATCCTTTCAAGACTTCCAGACCTTCTCTGCTCCTGCATCCAAAGAAGGGAGGAAGGCTCGCCTTTCTGGGGGCGTGGTGACCCTTCTTTCTACAAAGCTTCAGGTTAACAGCAATTTGATTCCGGTGATAATGAAGAACTGCCTCGCACTGGAGCTAAATGCACCAGAGTTTGGGAAATATATAGTTCTCAACATTTACATTCCACTGAAGTCATCACGCTATTATTTCCTGGAGATTTGGGTGGAACTTAGGAATACAATTGAGCCCCTTCACTTATCACACCCTGATGTAGTAATGATTGTAGTTGGTGATTTTAATTCTAGGATTGGTTCTCAATCCAGAGATCTTTTAGATCCAATCTACAATCATATATTAAAATACCCTCACACTACTCACAAGACCTTGTAGTCAATAAGCTTGGGGACAAATTTCTCCAACTATTAATAGAATCCGGATTAATATTTATAAATGGAAGAACACACTCGGACTCCTTTGGTAAATATACATATGACTCTACCAAGGGAGTTAGTGTTATAGATTATGTGTTAACATTCCCGGAGAGTTTTATTAAAATCAAAGACCTGGAGATTCTTTGAGACCTGAGAGCGACCATTCCCCTGTACAGTTAGACTTATTAGTGAGTTCTATTTCTTCCCCTGTAGCCCCTAGTCCTACAGCCTCATACATGAGATTACCCATAAAGTGGGACTTTTTGATCTCTTCTAAAATAACCCAGATGTTCTATAGTAATGATCTTCTCGCTTTAAGAGAAGCTGTGCTAAAAACGGAGTCCTATTGTGAAATAGGGGGTTTAGTAACCTGCATTATGGACAAGTTGACACTGTGTGTGACCAGGATGGGCCCATTTTTATATGCCCAAAAGATATAACTCACAAGATTCGTATGACCGAGATTGTAGAGAAGGCAAGAGCCAGTTGAATAAAGTGAGGAAAATCTGGGTCAGGCATCATCAGAAAGAGGACTGGGATACTTATATTATGAAAAAGAGGGAATCCTATAAACTGCTATGAGCTAAGCATACTGCTAAATGGACACAAGTTTGGGCGGGGTTAAAGGTAGCAGCCAGAATGCGTAATTCCACTAAATTTTGGAAAATAGTTAAGAACAGTCAATACAAGGGTAGGAGCATGGAGTATTATATCACAGAGGACCAGTGGACATCATTCTATGCTGAATTATTTTGTGACTCAACAGGTCCCTGTTCAGGTCAGACCAAGTGCTCGTATCCTTCCATGGCAGAGGATGTGCCAGTCTACTCCTTTATCTCTACAGTCAGAGAAAGGGATGTAGTGGACTGAGGCCAGGGAAGGCAGCGGGTATTGATGGCTTCCCACCAGAATTATTTAAAGATAACATCAATTGGTGGGCCCTGGTATTGGTAAAAAGAATTTCTGCTATTTCTGCTATTAACCAGTCTAAAGACATCCCCAAATTATGGTCAGTTGCAGTTATTATCCCAATATTTTAAAAGGGTAGTTTAAGAAACCCAGCATGCTGGAGGCCAATATGTTTGCTTCCTATTGTTAGTAAGCTGTATGCTCAAGCGCTGCTGAAGGCCTTAGAAGACTGGGTCCAAACGTGTGCCCTCCTGGCGGAGGAGCAATCAGGCTTTTGATGGGGGAGATCAACTATAGACAACTGTTTTATCCTTAATCATGTTATTGATAAATATGTTAATGTGAGAGGGACAAAACTGTTTGTCCCATTTATTGACCTGTCAAAAGCCTTTGACTCTGTCTGCAGNTGATTATGGGGGCACAACTGAACTGGTTATATGTCTCTTTTCATGACATAATGCGCTTAATAAGCTAGCTGCATTTGGGGTGTCTTGTGTGTGTGATAGCAGCAACTCTGAACTGGTCACACCGCATACGTGTGCAAGGCACAGGCGGCATCAGCAGCAAGAAGCAACAGGCCCTGGAGGCCAGGCTGGCTAAACTCCCCACCTCCTCCAGTAAGGTAGTGGATGCAGTCAGTCTCTCTGTGCCCGCTTCACTGCCCGCCCAGCTGCCCCTGAAGTGGAACCACTCCTGGCGAGTGGTGATAGACACTTAGCTGGGGAGGAGAGGAAGCATTGGGAGCCCATGCTTCTCCATGGTTGCTCGGAGGGGTGGAGAATGGGAATCCTTCCTGTCCAGAGGAAGTACATTTTATGTAAATGTATATATTTGCATAATTAGGTCGGGCCTAATTATGCAAATTAGGCCCCGCAACAAAACTTCGCACATGGCTTCACAAACCCTGGGGCCAGCCCTGATCATATAATGAGCAAACAGTAATATTTAAAGGTGCCACCAATTTAGGACTAGATACTCCAGAGCTGGAGAGGGGTCCCTTTAAAAAAGACCAATCTATTCTTAGCCCGGATGTTTTTCCATCTCTTCCAAAGATGGCTGAATCTTCTCCTGATTGACTATCGCAGGTAGAGACCCTATCCTGTATTAGCTGGAGTACTGAAGGCATTAAGCCCAAATTAGCAAACAGAGATTGGATAGAATGTATTGTCGCATATGATACAATCTGTTTACAGGAGCCTTGGCTTTCAACGATAGAAGGGGAAGCCTTATCCTTTCAAGACTTCCAGACCTTCTCTGCTCCTGCATCCAAAGAAGGGAGGAAGGCTCGCCTTTCTGGGGGCGTGGTGACCCTTCTTTCTACAAAGCTTCAGGTTAACAGCAATTTGATTCCGGTGATAATGAAGAACTGCCTCGCACTGGAGCTAAATGCACCAGAGTTTGGGAAATATATAGTTCTCAACATTTACATTCCACTGAAGTCATCACGCTATTATTTCCTGGAGATTTGGGTGGAACTTAGGAATACAATTGAGCCCCTTCACTTATCACACCCTGATGAAGTAATGATTGTAGTTGGCGATTTTAATTCTAGGATTGGTTCTCAATCCAGAGATCTTTTAGATCCAATCTACAATCATATATTAAAATACCCTCACACTACTCACAAGACCTTGTAGTCAATAAGCTTGGGGACAAATTTCTCCAACTATTAATAGAATCCGGATTAATATTTATAAATGGAAGAACACACTCGGACTCCTTTGGTAAATATACATATGACTCTACCAAGGGAGTTAGTGTTATAGATTATGTGTTAACATTCCCGGAGAGTTTTATTAAAATCAAAGACCTGGAGATTCTTTGAGACCTGAGAGCGACCATTCCCCTGTACAGTTAGACTTATTAGTGAGTTCTATTTCTTCCCCTGTAGCCCCTAGTCCTACAGCCTCATACATGAGATTACCCATAAAGTGGGACTTTTTGATCTCTTCTAAAATAACCCAGATGTTCTATAGTAATGATCTTCTCGCTTTAAGAGAAGCTGTGCTAAAAACGGAGTCCTATTGTGAAATAGGGGGTTTAGTAACCTGCATTATGGACAAGTTGACACTGTGTGTGACCAGGATGGGCCCATTTTTATATGCCCAAAAGATATAACTCACAAGATTCGTATGACCGAGATTGTAGAGAAGGCAAGAGCCAGTTGAATAAAGTGAGGAAAATCTGGGTCAGGCATCATCAGAAAGAGGACTGGGATACTTATATTATGAAAAAGAGGGAATCCTATAAACTGCTATGAGCTAAGCATACTGCTAAATGGACACAAGTTTGGGCGGGGTTAAAGGTAGCAGCCAGAATGCGTAATTCCACTAAATTTTGGAAAATAGTTAAGAACAGTCAATACAAGGGTAGGAGCATGGAGTATTATATCACAGAGGACCAGTGGACATCATTCTATGCTGAATTATTTTGTGACTCAACAGGTCCCTGTTCAGGTCAGACCAAGTGCTCGTATCCTTCCGTGGCAGAGGATGTGCCAGTCTACTCCTTTATCTCTACAGTCAGAGAAAGGGATGTAGTGGACTGAGGCCAGGGAAGGCAGCGGGTATTGATGGCTTCCCACCAGAATTATTTAAAGATAACATCAATTGGTGGGCCCCGGTATTGGTAAAAAGAATTTCTGCTATTTCTGCTATTAACCAGTCTAAAGACATCCCCAAATTATGGTCAGTTGCAGTTATTATCCCAATATTTTAAAAGGGTAGTTTAAGAAACCCAGCATGCTGGAGGCCAATATGTTTGCTTCCTATTGTTAGTAAGCTGTATGCTCAAGCGCTGCTGAAGGCCTTAGAAGACTGGGTCCAAACGTGTGCCCTCCTGGCGGAGGAGCAATCAGGCTTTTGATGGGGGAGATCAACTATAGACAACTGTTTTATCCTTAATCATGTTATTGATAAATATGTTAATGTGAGAGGGACAAAACTGTTTGTCCCATTTATTGACCTGTCAAAAGCCTTTGACTCTGTCTGCAGGAGGACCCTCTGGAGAAAATTGGTAAAGATGGGAATCAACCCCCAAATGCTAGATGTGATAGTAAATCTGCACACCAGTTCCAGTGCAGTTGTAAAGATTGATTCCAACGGGGAAATTACCAAACCATTCCCACTCCAGCAGGGTGTCCATCAAGGCTGTCTACTGGCCCCAATTTTATTTAATCTATTTATAAATGAACTGGTACAGATGGTAGATAGCTCTAGTTCCACCCCCATCCTCCTCTAGTAGGGAATAGACCCTTGTCAATATTCCTGTATGCTGATTATATTGTTTTGTTCTCCCAAACCAAACAGGGACTCCAGCAGTGTCTGAATGCGCTGAACGATTTTTGCGCAATGAATTGTATGGCAGCAAACCTAGATACATCTAAAGTAATGACCTTTGGGACAAAGTGCTCGAATTATAGATGGAGGATAGGTCCTCTCGAAATATCCCAGATATCTCATTATACCTATCTTGGTTTAGTGTTTGCTGATTCACGTTCATGGAAAGTTAATAATGATAAGCTGTTAGCCAAGGCAGCACAATCACTTTTAAATATTCTCCGATTGCATCACTCCTCACCTGCAGCAGATATCGAACAAACGCTTGACATTTTTACAGCTAAAGCATTATCCCAACTTTTATATGGCTCTGAGATAGTGTTTGCTGGGTATACAAGTAAGATGGAGATACCTCAGAACTATTTCTTGAGAGGTTTACTCGGAGTTCCAAGATCTACTCCCCTGGTAATGCTCCGGGCAGAAACAGGTCTTCCCCCAGTTGCAGTCCAGGCCAATCTTAGGGTGCTGCTGTACTGGCAAAAATTGGCACGTGGTAACTCCTCCTCCCTGGTTCTTAAATGCTACGCAGAGCAAAGCCATCATCTGGGCAGCATTCAGTTCCAGTGGTGAGCAGTGATCAAAAAGCTAGCTGCAGCAATCTCCATGCCTTTAGTGGGGACCGGAGCCCCCGAAAGCATTCCTGACAAAGACTTCACCAAAAATAGGATAAAGCTGGAGGCTGCCAAAAGAGAGCTGGAACTAATCAGGAGGAACAATATCTCCCCTATGTATGCCTTGGTTAAACAGCAAGTCTCCTTTGAACAATATCTGTCCCAAATTTTAGCCCCTCAGTTAAGGAGAGTAATTACTCTAATGAGGTTAAAATTATTTGAGACAGCGGTTACTCGTGGTAGGAGAGAATGCATTTCGTTTTCTAATAGGATCTACTCCTGCACCCTCCAAGAAGTTGAAACGCTCACTCACATTATTTTTGTCTGTCCTAAGTTTACTGATCTCAGAAGTGTTTGGATAGGCCCCCCAGTTGAAGGCGTCACGATGCCTCTAGATGAGAGAATGAGGCAACTTCTGTCAGTGACTGATATTCATCTAACTAAGGCAGTCACCTTCTTCCTTCTTCTGGTGGGTAAAAAGATGAGAATTGATGTAATAGGCTCTTAGGCTTGAATCAGACCTATGGAAGATACTGAGAATAGCGATAAAGTCATTCTTACTGTAGTAAACTTGTTTATGCTCCGTCTTTTATAATTTTTTATTTTTTTTTACTAAATGGCGTAACCATGCTTTGCTGAAATTTTGACTTCTTAGTTTGACTTAAAGTTTTAAACAGAGACTTACCCTGTTTTTTGTTTTTTATTATGTGGGCTGTTTCCCAACTGACCTCTGATCTTGCCCTTGCCATTCTTATTGTATTTTATTATGTTTTATTTCTTCTTACCTGGGTATCTTGTAATAGCAAAAATGTTGGAAACAATAAACTTGATTGATTGGTATGATAAGCATACCGGATTTGCTGTCTGCAAGGTAAGGCACAGGGTCTGGAACAACAGGGAATGGATTGCCCTATGACCTGTTAGGAAGTCCCCTGCAGAGAGAGATTGGCCACCCACCAACCCACTTGTGGAGA
>QEPC01001717.1:7806955-7906459 GCA_003113815.1 Sphenodon punctatus | reverse complement strand
GAGGGACCTTTTCCCCCAGTGAGAGGGGTGGTTATGACTCCTTTGAGGGGTTTTCTGTTTACCGCCTGGTGAGAGTGGGTGTTATGGGGATGCTGGGGGGTGCGAATCTCCCTCACCACCTGGGCGGGATGGCCAGGGACTGGAGTGTCCTTGGGGAGGTCTTGCTGGGGGGACAGTTGCAGCCATTGGGGTTGTGATGGGGTGGGGGAATTATGATCCCTCTCGGGGGTATAACCAATCTGTGTGATAGGATAAGTACCTGGTGTCTGTCCTTCTCACTGCCCCCCATTCAGGTGGTCAGAGGGCCTGAGGCCTGAATCTGATGCTATTGAACATGAGGTCGGTGGTTAATCAATCAACTGCCCAGGAATTGATTCTGGACCATGCAGCTGACCTTGTGTGTATTACGGAGACCTGACCTTGTTCCAGCTGGGTTTTCCATGCAGCATCAGCCATGGGCATAGGGGTGTGTAGCCATTGTTTTTAGGGATTCATGGTCCGTTCAGAGGTATCCAGTGTAGTTGTCATCAGGTATTGAGAGCCTCCATCTTGTAATCGATTTTATGGGGGACAGATTTGGAGTGCTGCTGATATATCATGCAACTACCTGTTCGGTAGCATCCCTGCATGCTCTAGCGGAGCTGGTGTCGGAGGTGGTGTTGCAGTCCCCAAAGACAATAGTCTTGGAGGACTTCAATATCCACACTGCCACCAGCCTTGGAGGGGTGGGCCGTGAGTTCATGGCCACCATGGCAACCATGGGCCTGTCCAAAGTAGTCATCAGCCCGACGCATGATGGAGAGCATGATGGATGCATGATGGATCTGATTTTTTTGCACTGGTCTTGAGACGGAGGATCCGTTGGTGGTGGAGGTGTCAGCAGTGCCTTTGTTATGGACGGATCATTACCTCCTGTGGACCAGTCTTCCAGCATATGTCTGCCCCCAGAGAGGTGCGGAACCAGTTTGGTTGGTTCGCCCCCAGAGACTAATGAAACCAGAGAGTTTCTGGAATGCTCTAGGGGAGTTACCCTCTGACCTTGACGACTTCTCACTCAGTGAACCTGTTGCTTTATGGAACACCTTGTTAGCTGAGGCCATTGACTGGACAGCTCCTAGATGTCCGTTCCCTGTGAGTCAGCATCATAGGCCACCATGGTATATGGAGGGTCTGAGGCACCTGAAATGGGAAGGGCGGCGGTTAGAGCGATAGTGCCGAAGTTCTTGTGCTGAAGCCAACTGATTACGACATAGAGTGAGTTTAAGAGCCTATGTTGGGGCTGTGCAGGTAGCAAAAAAAGAGTTATTAGCTGTCCTCATAGCATCCACAAAGTCTCATCCAGCAGAGCTTTTATGAGTGGTCAGGAGTCTGTTCGGTCTGGCCTTCCTCCTCCTGGAACTAGATTCATCCAGTGCCCACTGTGACTTGTTTGTTGCTTACTTTGTGTATAAAATCGCTCATATTCACCATAATTTCCCATGCTTATTACAATAGGAGAACCAAGACTATGAATCCCCACCTTGTCTAGTTTTGTGGGATCGGTATCAGTGGGTATCGCCCACTGATTTGGAGGATGTTCTTGGAGCTATCAAAGTCCCCTTTTTTGAACTAGACCTGTGCCTGTCTTGGCTAGTTAAGGCTAGGGATGGGCGAACAGATCATGGTTCGGGTTCGGACATTCGGTTCTGTCGTGTTTGGTTCGGGCGATCGGAAAAAGTCTCTCTGTGCAAGGAATGATAGCCCCAGACCCATGAGCATGGGTCCTGGGGCTAGAGTGGCAGCTTCTAGATACTGGCCACAGCCCTCCATACCTGTAACTTGGCCCCAGAACCCTGACGGCGGGTCCTGAGGTTGGAATGGCTGTTTCTTGATACGGTGGAATGACAGCGCCTCTCTGAGAGGAATGATGACCACAGTCCCATGATGGTGGGTCCTGGGGCTAGAGTGGCAGCTTCTAGAAACATATTGGCCACAGCCCTCCCTGCCTGTAACTTGGCCCCAGAACCATGACGGTGAGTCCTGGAACTGGAGTGGCTGTTTCTTGATGCGGTGGAAAGACACACCTCTGTGCAAGGAATGCTGTCCCCAGACCCATGACAGTGGGTGCTGGGGCTGGAGTGGCAGCTTCTATATAAATACTGGCCACATCCCTTCCTGCCTGTAACTTCACCCCCGAACCCTGAAGGTTGCTCCTGGGGCTGGAGTGACTGTTTCTTGATGCGGTGGAATGACATCGCCTCTGTGCAAGGAATGATGGCCCCAGACCCATGATGGTGGGTCTTGGGGCTAGAGTGGCAGCTTCTAGATACATATTGGCCACAGACCTCCCTGCATGTAACTTGGCCCAAGAACCCTGATGGTGGGTTCTGGGGCTGGAGTGGCTGTTTCTTGATGTGGTGGAATGACATTGCCTCTGTGCAAAGAATGATGGCCCCAGACCCATGATGGTGGGTCCTGGGACTAGAGTGGCAGCTTCTAGATACATATTGGCCACAGCCCTCCCTGCCAGTAACATAGGCCCCGGAACCCTGACGGTGGGTCCTGGGGTTGGAGTGGCTGTTTCTTTTTTTATATCTATCTATCTATCTCTACACTAAATTTAACTGTTATTAAGTATTTTAAAACCTATTGAACTAAATGGAATATCCTAATAATTAACTACGAAGGCCTTAGCTTACTTATAGAGATACAGTGTGTTTGTAGGACAACTACTATGTATATCTATCTAGTATGTATCTATCTAATAACTATCTATGCTGGGTAAAGAACCATTCTTTACAGAAATGAGCTTTGGTCTGCTCACAAAATATAAACATTTTCTTTTTCAAGATTTATGTCTCAGAGCAAGGTTAAAAAGCAGTTTCACACTGTCCCTTCCCACAGTAAATAGCAAATAACAACCTTGCAGCTGTTTGTATTAATTAGATTGTCTCAGGCACCTTAATATATAAACAAATCTAGCTATATTGTTTAAAAAATCTTTTTGCTAACTATGTAAACAATTGCTGTAACCTTTTACTTTGTATAACGTTATTTTTAATTAACACCCTGTATTTATCTGCCTAAACCGGTATCTATAAAATACCTATGTAATTTCTGCTCCAGCAAACCAGCCTGTCTCTCATACATTGTCCAGGATGCATGCTGCCAGGATGAGAATGGGGGTGTGGTCCAGGTCGAACTGGCTCCTGTTCATCAGGAGGCACCAGCGCGTTGTAGAAGAAAATTTCATACTCACAAGCTGCTGGAAAAAATCTGTTAGAGTTTTTTATTAATCTTAAAGTGCAAATGAGAGAGAGCAAAACCTGGAGAATTTGCAGAGTAGTAGTCCTGGTTTGGGCTGCCCTGGTTTTAAATTGGGTTCATCATGTTAATAACTTTGTTTGGAATTTTGCCTGTGTATACAGCAATTAAATAAGAAATTGAAAGAACTTTCACTAACTCAGATTTACTTTGGCTAATGGTAGCTTAATTTCCATAAGGTCCATCTCCCGCCTGCTGCTTCCCCAGAGCAGGCCCCACCCCTGCCATGGCCAGTCGTTCTGTGTGTCCCTCAGCCGGGGGTGTAGGGGAGGGTGGTCTCCCTATGTGGACATGCTGTTGGGGGCCCTCTGGCAGCGCCATGACGTGCAGCTGTTGGTGGGTGAGCCCCTGTCAGAGGGGCATGGCTTCCGTCTCCTGTCACGGTACATGTGGACGATGGGCCACCAGGTCAGGCTCCAGCATGCTGGGTCCAGTCCATTGAGCTCAGTTTCACCCCCCTGTGCCTGCCTCTGTGGAGGTGCCCACCCGTCATTGTCGTGCTATGAACTGCTGTGGAGGTAACAGCGGCTCGCCTGCTGACAGAGCTACCTGGTTTCAGCCTTGCCCTACTGTCTGGGGGTCCCCCTGTTGTTGTACTGTACACCAGCATCCTCCTGCAGGTGCACGGCATCCCGCACATGACCTTGGACATGGGGGCCCTCCTGTGGGACCTGGACTTGCTGTCCCCCGATGTTGGAGGGCTGTTCCGGACTGGGGACCCCTCTGGTGAGGAGTTCGCTGCCCTTCGATCGGTGCGGGACCTTCCAACTGTGCAGACTGCAGCTGCCGGAGGGGCTCTCCTTCTGCCCCGCTTCCTGGTGGATGCTCATATGCACTCCAGTGGCTTCCAACGGGGCCTGTTCACATGGGAGGGTCTCACGCTGGGGTCGTCTCCCTGGGAAGCGCTCACCCACCACCAGCCTCTCACGGCCACCCTGGTGCCCTGGCCAGTGCATTGCCTACCCCCTCCTTGCCTCTGGGTGGGCTGTGTGCTGCCATCTGCATCATGGCTGGCTGCCGCCTAGTTCCCAGGACCCCGTCGCCTGCTCTGTGTGACCACTGCTCCCTGCTGCTGGGGCTGCCCGAGTGCCCTCGCCTACTCTGCGCAGGCACTCCCGTGCCCTCCTGTTGTGCATCTCTTGTCCGGCCATGGGTCCACTTGCACCCCCCTGCTCAGCCTCTCAGTGTTTGGGGGTCCCCATTCCCCCAGCACCAATAAACTGTTGTACTGTGATGGTCTTCATGCTTTTCTTCTGTTGCTGCTGTGGCGGCTGGGTGCCCCTTCCCCTTGGCGGTCCTCCTCCCCCATCTCTGTGGTTGTGTGCAGGGTGTGTACTTGGTGTGTACTGGAGGGCTCTGGGCCTGTTGGGTGTGCACCGGGTGTGTGGGGTGTGTTCCCCTGGTGGCTTCCCTGCTGGGCGCAGGTGCCTGTGTTCACTCTGGGGAAGGTATGGGCAGTGGGCAGTCGGCCGGGCACCCCCTGGCCTCACCTGTGTGTTGGTGTGGCCCTGCCTCTCCCCTCTGCTCCCCTCTCCTGTTTCCCCCTGTTGATGAAGCCCATTAATGGTGGTGGCGATGAATGGGCAGCAGCACCATGGGCGCTGGGCAGCTCAGCGTGAGTAGGGGTTGTGCTGTCCCCGGGCTTTGGCCCCTCCGATCCCCCTTGGTTCAGGGGTCAGGTTGGTCTTCCAGGTGGTGGTTCTCGGTGTGTGGGGTCTGCCCCTGGTGGTTTCGCTGCCCCCAGCCCTCCCAGGAGCCGTTGTTGCGGGCGTTCCCCATTGCCCTGACCCTTCTCTCCTGCAGCTACTTGTGCTGCTGGCGATCCTGCGCCTGGGGGCTATGGTCCTGCAGCTGGAGTGAGCAGAATGGGACATGTGGGCAGCAGGGCGGCTGTTTAATGGCATCCATGAGTGTGCTTCTGCTTTTCTGGGCCCTGTGCCTGTGTCCCTCTGTGGGAGGTTCTGTTCCTTGGTGCCCGCGGCCCAATCTGATGGCTGTCTCCACTGCCTTTGTTCCCTTCAGTGCAAGCCATGATCACGGAGCGGACCCAGGAGCAAGGGGAGTTGCTGGAGCTCTTCCTGCACGTCCGGGAACGGCTGCACAGGCTGGACCGCGTGTAGGCCGAGCATTGGCGCCGGGCACAGGGTCACTGGCCGTATTGACCGGGTTCTGTCCTGGGCCTGCCTCTGCTGGTGCTGTCTCCCCCTTCTGTTGCCCCGACCCCCTCCCTGCCCTGTTGTTGTTGCCCCCTGTTGCTCGTTCCCCGTATTAATAAAGGCTTGTGTGTTCCTTTCCTGGTGTGTCCATATTGTGCTTTGCTGTGACCTCTCCCCTTGTGTGGGTGCCTCTGCGGGGTGTGTGGGGGTGTTGCCTGTGTTTTGTGGGTACCTTCCCCCCCTTTCTTTGCCTCCTGTGGGCCATGTGCCCATCCCTGTGTGCTGCCTGCTGTGTGTGTGTGGCTCTGCTGTGTGTGTGTGTTGGGGAGGGGGGGCCTGGCGCCGGGTGGTCTGGGCTCTGTGCTGGGGCTGTGTGGAGCTGGCTCCATTGTAGCGGCTGTCATCCCATCTCCCTTCCTCCCCACCCGCATGGGTTCTGGTGACTGGGGGGCGGGGCCATGTTGCGCAGCTTCATTTGCCCTTGGTCGGCCATGTTGTGCCATTGTTGTGCCAGGCAGGGCTTTTCTGTCGTTCCAGGCCATCTATGTACTTGCACGGGTGTTTGCCGGGTGTTTCCCAGAATGGGTGTTTGACCACTGGGTGTTTGCGGGCCCCTCCCCTTTCCTTCCCACCACCCCCTGCGATGCTGTCTGTGTAAATGTCTCCCTGCTCAGCGGCGCTGTGTGTTTGCTGGGTGTGCTCACCCACCCATCCACACCCATCTCCACACATTGGTTCTGCTGCGCCATCCATGTAAAAAATGCCTAATTTTTTGACTTCCAGTCAAGATTTTTTTTATTTCCGGTTCCGCTTTTTTTGTTTTCTCTCCTGATTTTTTTTAGTTTCCTGCTCCAATATACCAATTTGTAATCAGAAACCTAAAAAATTGACTGTATAAATTACTGACTTTTTTAGTTTCCAGGTACCCAATCAGTAATCAAGTAGCCCATCAAGTCAAGTACCCAATGCAGTACTCAAAAGTGCAGGTATTACCCGCAGGTCACAAATCAGCTACCTATTTCAGCTCTACTCCTAAACCACAGAGAGCAGAGAAATAGCCTTCCTATTGCTACCACTACAAGGATTTTTAAAATATATTATTACTTTTTTTTTTTTACTGGGTCCTGTATTATATTTTCAAGGGATTCTTCTTGGGTAGATTAATGGTGAGAAACGTTATGCATTAGCATTTCAAAAAAGTCTACAGTGCTACCATGAGACTTGTAGACAACCCATCAATCCATTTATCAAGTCTGTGAAGATCCCATTTCTGCTAGGATATATTAAAAAATAATAAATATTGAGCCTCCAAAGCTGTTTCCAGAACATTTTATTAAATAGAAACCTACAAAAAAATCTCTGCAAACTTGATTGCTGCTGCCAACTCTTGTTAGTGCTGGTGTTATTTGTGCTAATGGTGAGGCTTGCACACATGTTAAATTTGATTACCTTCAACTCTACCTTTAGATGCAATCAGGACATAAATGTTTCTGCCGTTTTTGTAACTCTTTGAAATACAGAAAGGATACTTTCCTCCTGTAAAACCAAACTTCTACAATAAACTCCGATGAAACTGAAAGCTGCCCACAAGCTTTAGGAGTACATTTCACAATCTCTCGATTTCCCCTCCACCAATATCTATTCAATGTCATGCTTCTCTTTTCATAGCTATTTACTTGTTTACTGGTCTAGTATGTGAAATGCTTTGAGATAACACCATGCTGTGTACTACATAAAAGAAGTCCAAATAATCTTGCTCTACCCCATACAGCAAGACCTTGTGTGGAAAATCAACAAATCTCTCAAATTTCTCGAGGCACATAGACTCCCGTAAAGTGGTTTATTATTGTTTAAACATGATTCAGAGACATGGGAAGTAAATAGTTTGTCTTTTAATACGGGATTTAAAAAAAAAAAAAATTAAAATCAAAAGCGGTTTACTTGGGGTAGAAACATAATTCTCTGTGGCTTACAGCTTTTCACATTTGGATTTCAAGATGCCTCACAACCACCATTGTTTAGAAAATGCTGCTTACTAAAACGGTCTAATTTCTTCATCAGCTGCAAAAATATAGGAGTTTTGTGTTTACTAGTTCAATTCAAAAAAGCAGTCAAAGTGAACATGAATATTTGAATAATACACTGTTTAAAAACGTATAGATTGAATAGTCATTTAGATAGCACTTTTCCATTCAAAGTGCTTTACAGTCTTATACAGCTTACTCTCACAGTCTCTGTGAGGTAGGTCATTATTATTCCTATTTTACAGATGGTGTACTGAGGCAGAGAGATGGTTGTTTGCCCAAGGCCACCTGGTAAGTTCATGGCTGAAGTGGGATTTGAACATTTTTTCTGTTAGGCTACACTAGCTCTTCACAGTATAGGTGCCATGTACTAGTTTGTATACAAAACATGTTGTGCACGTAATGTGTGCTGGTACATGTAAAACTACCTCTAATCTATTAATTGTTTAGAACTGAAACTTGAAGTGTGTACATTTAAAAAGATATCAGGATGTAAGAAAGGAAATAAATTTTAAAACCTATTTGCCAAGCCCCATCCCCTAGTGCAAAACCCTTTGTATATTGGCAGGATTGAACCTGGATTTAGCAACTGAATGGGCTTATTTTCTACTCTTGACTGGGATGCAGCCAATATCTGGTGTTTGAGAGATTTCAGCAAATTTCAGTCTGACCCAAGCCTTAGCCCTGATATAGACTTAAATCTGAAAATTAAACCCCAGTCTGATTCTGATCTGAACACCCTCTTCTTGGCTAATCTCTTTTCCAAACAGATGAAGGCAACTGGTGAAGCCAAGCATCAGTCCGAAAGTGAAATCCTAATATTGTGTACAATTCTTTCCAGAGTTCAATAAGCTTTTCTATTGAACCATCTTGAGGTGTTTTTTTTCCGAAGTGCTAGTCTATAGCTGTGCAGATCAGGAAGTGAAATTTGTTTTCCTGGCTCTCTTCTTGATCTAAGAGAAAACTAATCTCCTACTTATTTATAGCAATTTTTTACACGGACGTCGCCACCGGCCCGGCAGGTTGAGATGGGTGGGTGAGCACACCCACCAAACACCTGGCAGCACTGAGCTGGGTGATGATTACAAGGATGGTGCCGCATGAGGTTGTGGGATGGAAGGGGAGGGGCCGGCACACACCCATCGGCCAAACACTCACCCTGGGAAACACCAAGCAAACACCCATGACAAGTACACAGACACCCAAGACACCGAATGGTGGAGAAGCCCTGCCCAGCTCAACAACGACACAACATGGTTGACTGAGGGCAAATGAAGCCGCCACATGCAGCCCCGCTCATGAACCATCAGACCCTGTGCAGGTGGGGTAGGAGGGATCAGGGATGACAGGAGACACACAGTAGCAGACCCCAGCCAGTCACGTGACAGGGCCAGACAGCCGGGCACCATGTACCCCCCACAAACCCAAACCCGCCCGCACACAACCATGAACACAACTACACAGAGAAGGGCAGCATGGTTAAGGAGGTGGGGGGGCAGTGGGGGTGAGGTGGGAAGGGGCAGAAGTTCGATGCAGCAGGGGACCCCAACACACACACACACACCAGCAGAGGACCCGCACACACAATTCCAAGGCCCCCTGACAAGGAGCTGGGAACCTGACACATGCAGTCATGCTGGCAGGAACTGAAGCCCACAGCACAGGTGGACTGGCAGGGAACAGCGGTGGAGTGGGGAGACCCAGACCACACGAACCGGCAGCAAACCCATCGCAGATATCTCCACGCCAACAAGGGAACAGTGTGGCTGACGGGGGGCGGCATCACAAATGCAGGGAGGGGGCAGGGCACCAGGACAGCAGCCAAGGGGATGGACCCCCGGCCCAAGGGATCAGATGGAAAGGGGGGGGGGAATGAGACCGGGCCAGAGGGGGCCAGAAGGAAACCAGGACAGGTGGGCGAGTGGCCACAAACACCCCAGGCCAGGGAAACCAGGGTCATCCCCAAAGGATACATCAGGGCTTCAGCACAATCACTGGGAGAGGGGGGGCATGAGATAACCAGTCCCTGGTAGGCAACAGTACCACAACCACCAAGAGGAGCCCACACATGAGATCAGGCCACATGGAGGAGGGCTATGACACACAACTGGATAAGGCAGCAAAGCAACTTTATTAACAGGGGGATGGGTGTGGGACATGGGAGAGGTCCAAGGGAGGTGGGGAGGCAGCACAGAGAGCAGGTCCATGGGGCGAGGCCCCACCCTCAATAGGGATGCCGGCCTCGTACCTGGCTCCAATGATCCACCTGGGCACGGTTGAGTCAGTGCACCCTCTCCAGGAGTGTGCAGCAGCAGCTGCACAACCTCCTCCTGCTCCCTGCTCCACTCTAATCATCACCTGCACGAAGGAATAGAGAGACGGTGCCATCAGGATGGGACAGTGGGCCCCAATGCAACAACGTGGAACCCTGAACAGACACCCGGGGAGAGGGCCCCACACACACGTAGCACACTCACTGATCTCATCGTAGAGCTGTGCCCTAGCACGGCGCTCTGAGGCCACATGCTGGAGCTGTCCGGTCATCTGTGCCAGGCAGAGAATGGCCAGGAAGACAACCAGAGTATCTAGAAGGGAGGAGAGGGAGGGAGAAGGGGATAGGGTGCAGGGAAACAGCGTGGGTCAGCATGGGCCGGTAATCACACATCACCCACATCCCATGCGGTGACCCAGGTACACCCAAGCCAGCACCCCACTCGCTCAGATCAAGGGGGACCATGGATGGCCAACAAATGGCCTTTACACTGCCCACACTCATGGTCAGTGGCCCGTCTCTCCTGCCACCCATCCATCGCCAACAGTGCAGACTGTGGGAACCAACAGGGGGTGCCAGAAGCAGTGAAAGGTGGGGCAGCCCAGGTGGGGTGGCCAACCAATGAGTATCCCCCACCAGACAGCCCAGTACGTGAGTGCAATGGCAACACTAGCTGCTAGGAAGGGATTAGGGCCTGCAACCAGGGCCCCTCCCCCCCCCAGTGCTGGGGGTACAACAGAGAGCACCGCCATGGGACATCACCAGCACACATGTTGCACAAGCACACCATGATGGCCCAGCCAATCCAGCCAGGCGATACACTACACCTCCACAGGGAGAAGCAGGTGGTAGGCCAGAGGAAGGGTGCCCGCACATGGAAGCAGGACACCAGGTAGTCACCGGTAAATGAAGGACAGGGCTCACAGCGGGAGCCAGTTTGATCTGCAGCATACCCTCATCCTTGTACTGGTCGCCTGCATCCTGCACAATATCTGCGATACCGGGGGAGATGCCCTTGACTACCCCCCACCGGTGCAGACCACACCAACATGTCCAGGGCGGTGCGTTCCGGTGCATATTGGAGGAGAACCGGGACACTCTGTGTAGGTGCATTGTTGCCCAGATAGCAGGCAACTGAGTAGTCCAGTTGACAGCCCTTCACAGACTGCTATGTCTGTTCCCTAATTCGCTTCTGTCCTGGTGTTTGGGTTGTAGGGGTTCCCCAGTCCTGTAAGGCCTGTGCCCCGCGTCACTGAGTCACCCACTGCCTTCTAGCCATGGCAAGTGAACTGCACCAGGCCTCGACCCTTCACCAGCTGTCCGGTGGCATGGCTGGTACTCCTCTGAGGTAACTGTGTAGACCTGTACCCTGCCATGGGACCTACGCTGTTGCCCACCTGGCTGCCTGCAGACCAGAAATGTATGGTTCTGGCATCAGTAGTGTACATGTTCTGTCCCTGTCTGCATGTGGAGCAACCCCTGAACACCATGGTGCCCCCACTGACACACCGAATAACAGAGTAGTAATGTACAACACAGTTTATTTGGGGTTATGTACAAGGGTGGAGGGTCATGGTTTGCGGGGCCTTCCCCATTCCTGCTTCAGTGCACCACTGTGGCTTGTTCCCCTGTGGGCCCTTGCAGCCACCGTCCTTTGGGAATGGTGACCAGATGGCCCAGACTCTCCGTTGCCCACAGGCCGCTCCACGCTGGGCTGGGGTGCTGGACCCTGCAGTGATGGAACATAAGGTCAGTGCTACACCCTTCCTTACACCATTACCCCAGTTCCATGGCCCTTTCCATGGCCCTCTGGTGTTCCCATCGCTCCCCACACAGCATCCCCTCCGCCCATCCCCCTGCTGTTAGCGATGTCTTCTCCTCTCCCCCCCCTTTCCTGACAGCTCAGTGGTCCGGCTTACTGGAGCAGGTGGGGCATCCAGCATGGGTAGTTGGTCACCGGGAGGTTCTGGGTTGAGGTGGGGAGACCGTGGTTCCTGGAGTGGGGATCTCGGAGGCAACTGTGGAGGAACCGGGAGAGGTGCGGCCTAGAAGGGCAGACCCAGGGACTGTTATTGTGGGGCTATGTGGGGGAGAGGGACCCGGTCAACAAGACCAGTGAAGGGGTGATTCTGAGGAAACCATGGCTGGCCAAAGTGCACGGGGGGCACCTGCACCCATGGGGGGGCATCCCAATGGTACTCAGCTGCCATCCCTCCACCAGGGCCTGGACGGGGTGTGTCCCACTGAGGTTCTCTCTGCATGAGCCCCACTGCCTCCCCAACGAGGTCAAGGGCCCGTGCAGAGGTTCCCTCCAGTGCGACATGTCCCCTCTCCCTCTCGGCTCTATCAAGCCTCATCTCATGGTGGACGGTGGCAGTCTGGTGCCTGTCCCACAGGTGCTCGGTGCAGGAACAGGTTAGCATGGCTGACAATATGTCCTGGTCCCTCTCCCCCTCCCCTCTTTGACCCTCCCTTGTGAGGGCGAGCTCCTCTGCGTGCACCTCGGCTAACCTTCTGGTTTCCTCCAGCAGTTCCCTTCCAAGGTCCTCTCTCCTCCACCTGTTCTGGGCCCGCATCTCCCAATTTCTCTCAGCGCTGCCAGCGGCAGCTCCCCTCACCGGACCAGGGCACTCATCTGTGGGAGGGATGGTAAAAGGTTGGGATGCGAGTCCTTCCGAGTCCATACTCTGTGACCTTAGCCATGCATCCCTGTTGCCCTGGGGGGTGCCCCCCCTCCCTGTCTGTTCCTATGGTGTATGTTACTGGTGTTACTGGTTGGGTGGGGTCCCAGGGAACGTATCCCCTGTCCGACAACAGATCTAGTCCCATCTGGGGGTGCATTCACCCAGGATCATGCTGTAACAACCACTCCCAGGGGCCTGTCACTTAGTCCCACCCCCCTTGCGACACCCCGCCCTCATACTCCTCAGGGCTGTTAACCCATGTGACTCGGTAACCCACCAGTGATGGTCACCGGTCCTTCCCTGTCACACATGGGGGGGTTGGGTCTAGGGGCTCCCCTGTGGATAACCTGTTAGCCCATCCTCCTGGTACTGGCTGGGACCCATCCCTTGTGCGTTGTGGCCTACCATCATTGTCCTGGCGCCCGGCTCTTGGGGGTACCTCTGGTTCCTCCTCGACCACCTCCTTCTCCATGACTTCCTTCTTGTGAACCTCCAGGGCGCCTTGACCTGTAATGGGAATGCGGATCCATCAGTCAATCCCTGGTTCCCGGCTTCGGCTCTGGTCACTGTGGCCGGGGCCTGTCCCCCCTCCCACCTGGGCCCATCCCCCCCGGGCCCTAGTTGCTTTTCTATCTGGATCATCTTCCTCCACTTCCTGGGAGGCATCCGGGGTTTCAGTCTACTCTGTGTGCACACCCCTTCCCTGTGGGCCGGCACCCTGTGGGTTTTGTGGGCACATGCGGAGGGTGATGTTTGAGTGAGTGGGTTCCCGGGGTGCTTTCTCCCCTCCCACAACCTGCCTTGCCTCACCAGAGGCAGCGACCTCCCCCTGCTCCGGGGGGGTGACAAGGGGGTGTTGTGAGCACCCTCTGCCTGCTCCTGATGAAGGCAGTGCCATGTAAGCGGGAGGCAACTATATCCCTGTCCATGCAAAGGAACTTGTCCAGCTCATCCTGGAATTCCATTGTACGCATGGCATTGCTGGACTTGAGATTGTTGTCCTTGATATGTTTATATCCAGACCTCAAGGCCTTTGCCTGCTGCATGCACTGGGTGACATCCCTATTGTATCCTTACTGCTGCATCTCCTGGGCAATGGCTTCATAGACCTGTTTGGTCTTGTAGCTGTGCACCAGTCGTGCTTGACCTTTTCGGCCCCCCACATGCATATGAAGTTCCTGGTCTCCTGCCTCAACCAGGTCTCCCCCTTTTGTGTACCGCTTGTGGGGGGTCTACCAGCCTAGCGGCTTGGGGCCCACCTGCTAGCTATGGTGACAGCGGAGCTGCTCGTCTCTTGTTGGGGGTATTGCAGAGGGGTCAGCATCTTCCCCACAGCCCCCCTGTGCTCCCTTGTGGGGGGATCCCTCGCCACTCCCCCCAGTGGGCATGGGCGCCTTACCTGGCTATGTCAGAGGCCCTCCTCAGCCATCTGCCTGGTGGTGCATTGCTCCTGTGTCTGGGGATCTGTCCTGGGGGTCGGGGTGGGAACTGTTAGCTGTCAGTTGCCCACACAGTGCTCCCTCAGGCTGTTTTCTGCTGTTGGATTCCCCTCCCTGGGTTCTTGGGTTCCCCTCACACTTACCTCACTGTTGCTCATACTCCCTTCCCTGTGACCCCGTGGCTGTGCTGGAGTGGGGGGCTGCGGTTGGCGCGGGTGCCACAGTCTGTCCTCTGCCCTGTGGTGGGACAGGTGTGCTGTGTTTAGCTGTCCTTCCTACTTTTCCCCCCAGTCCGTGGGGCTGGCCCCCATCCCCTGGGTATCCCAGGGTCCCTCTGCTTAGCCTGACCCATCCCGCGTGAGTCACAGCACTGGCTCCCTTCGTTTTGTCAAAGGCTTTCCTTCCAGACATATTGGGAGCTGGCGCACCCATGTCCTGTTTCGGATCCCTTTTGAGGGGCGTCCGGCATCTCCCCGGATGGCAGTGTCTGCTTGGGGGCACCTGCGTGGCCTCTCTAGCCATCTCTCTGTGGTCTCGGCAGACCCGTTCCCATTGGTGTGGGTGTTTTGCTTTTTACACAGACGTATGCTTGTTGAACACCCATCTCCACCCATGGAACATGTCGATTCCTTCCCGGCTGCTCCGTGGGTGTTGGTGGGTGGGTCATAAATGCGCACCCACTCACTCGTGGATGTTTACACGGGCACTCTCACACCCATCTGATGGGTGTTTATGGGTGTTCGTGGGTGGGTGACGTCTGTGTAAAAACGGCCTATACCAACAACAGATTATGTACTCCAGATCTGCCTGAGTGCCTGTGGCAAGATGGGTGGGGTAGAAAATTTCTTAAATAATAAAATAAAATAAATAAATAAATGTACACTCAACTCTGCTGGGCCATGTTTGAGGAAAATTGAGACACTAATATTTCACCAGGTTCCCCAACCCTAACAACCCACCTGCAATCAGCAGTGAGTAGCACTCCCATGCAATCTATTAACTGTCCCATTACCATTACTGGGCCCTTTGGTAAACTATTTTCAGTCCATGACTGAAGTTTTTGTTCTAAATCAGGAACAAACAACCCCCCCCAACCCCCCCCCCAGAGTTGGAAATTGTCATGAAATAGAGACTGGGGGTGCAATCCTGCTGGTGGCTTATGCCGGCGGCAGGTTCACTGGTGTGCTGGGCATCAGACGCTCAAGCGAACATGCACCCTACACATGCAGCAAGCTGTGCGGGGCAACGGCGCAACCCATGCTGCTGTGAGCCCCTGAGCCCACGTACCCCACACCACAGGGGATGGAGCAGCCATGGCTCCTGCTCCGTCCCCTGGGCTGCGGGGTGTGTGGGTTCGCTATTGGGTCTGCGCCGTTGTGCTGCATGGCTTGGTCCACTGATGGGGTGCATGCGTGTCTGAGCTGGCATCTTTCCCTGCACCTCACGTAGGCCCAGTTTCCAAGGGCTGCAGGATTGCACCCTGGTTGTTTAGGAGGACAGAATGTGGGATAATTATTAGCCCCATTTTCACTGCTGATGGCCCAAATAATGGATGCAACTTCTCAGCTGAGTTCATGGCCAGCCATGCCCAGTCAGCAGCTATTATAGACCAGCACCCAGCTTACAGAGAGTAGAAAAGAATCCTGGGTTATTTGTAATTCCTGCCTCACCTGCCTCTCTCCAGGTATGACCAAAGCAGCAACACAGTAGCAAGAAAGGTGAGGAAAGAAAGCCCTAAACCTTGGAAAGATGGAAGAGGAAATGTTTCCCAAGGCCTTGTCACCAACTGTGTGTGGGTCCATAGCTGCCTTTTAGTGAATTCTAGCTGGCACAGGCCAGGAAGTAGACTCTCGGGGTCTCTCTCGGTCTCTCTCGGTCTCTCTGTCTCTCTCGGTGTCTCTCTGTCTCTGTCTCTGTCTCTGTCTCTCTGTCTCTGTCTCTCTCTCTCTCTCTCCAGGCTGTTGTCTCTGTCTCGTATGCAGATCTCAAAATTAATTGTCCAGAATCCATAACCAAAGAATAGATTCTTTCCCAGGAGGCAAGGCACTCTAAACTGAAATCCAAATGTCATGTTGGACACCTGGAACAAGGATATCTCTACTGCCTTCATGAAGTGTCCTACATCAGTAGAGAAAGCAAAACTAAAGAAGATACCATGTAAAATTAGAGGAGAAGTCCTCTTGGTAACTGGACCCCAAAACATGAGAAAATTTGGTTAAAAATTCAGCATAATTTAAACTAGGTTTTATCACTTGAATTTCATTTGTAATTTCAACCTCTGAAATAAGGGATGCTTTAAGCCCTTAACAAAAGGATATAGGTGCAATCTTGTCCAAGAGAATGCTTGGCTGTTAACAAGGATCCCTGATGAATATTCTAATTAGAAATCTGTTGCGTGTTTAATTTCTTCATTCTTACTTATGGATGATTCCTTAAAATGAAGTTGCCTTTCCTATTGCTGTTTGTGTGCCTCATCCAAAGTCAGGAAATCTCACCCCCTCCCCCGCCCCCCCGCCCATTCCTTGTGACTTTTATCATCTCCACAGCTACTAACTTGATGCCACAAACATAAAATTATGCCTGCAAGTTAGAAATGAAGAGCAATATTAAATGCAATCTAAAGCCACAAAAATCCAATCTTCTTGTAAATTTTCATAGCAGTAATGAGGGAAGGAACGAAATATTTATATACATTTCCTCAGGATTGCTCCTAAATTGAATGATTTTTCAACATTTTCCATAAAGCAACAGTTACTCTTCCAGAAGTAACTCCCCAAAGTACCAATGTTTCAAAGTAGTCTGCTGTAAACCATTTCAATTGTTGCTGGAATGTATTCATTCATATTCATTTATTGAAGATATATAAGCCGCTTGGAGCCTATGAAAAAATCAAAACAATATCCATTTAAATAAATGAAAGCTATTAGATGTGGAAATTGCAGTAGCAACAGAAAAAAAGTGACTGCACCAAAAGGAAGAAATGCAGAGAATATGAAAGTAAACAGATACTTACATAAGAACATAAGAAGTGCCATACTGGGTCAGACCAACAGTCCATCGAGCCCAGCATCCTGTCTCCGACAGTGGCCAGTCACGGCAGCTTGGGAGAAGCGCACAACAGGTCACCATGCTATCCATTCCCTGTGGGTCATCCCCAGGCTCCCGACAGTAAAGGGTTTTGTTCCCCAAACCTATCTGGCTAAAAGCTGCTAATGGACCTATCTTCCAGAAACTTGTTCAAACCTCTTTTAAACTCAGCTATACTCCTGGCCTTGACCACTGCCTCTGTAACTGTTCCATACCCTGGATCATTTTTGTTGCCCTTCTCTGTACCTTTTCTAGATCAGCTATGTCTTTTTTGAGATGGGGCGACCAGAACTGCACACAATATTCAAGGTGCGGTCGCACCATTGATTTGTATAGAGGCATTATGGCATCCTCAGTTTTATTCTCAATTCCCTTGCGAATAAATCCTAACATTCTATTTGTTTTTTTGACCGCTGCAGCACAGTGGGCTGAGGATTTCAGTGTATTATCCACAATCACTCCCAGATCCTTTTCCTGAGTGGTAACTCCTAGCTTAGTACCCAGCATTGTGTACTCATAATTTGGATTATTTTTCCCAATGTGCATCACTTTGCACTTGTCCACATTAAATCTAATCTGCCATTTAGATGCCCAGGCACCCAGTCTTGTAAGATCTTGCTGCAGCTCCTCAGAGTCTGCTCGTGTTCTGACTACTCTGAATAACTTAGTGTCATCTGCAAATTTGATCACCTCACTCTTAACACCCTTTTCCAGATGATTAATGAATACATTGAAAAGAACTGGTCCCAGTACAGATTCTTGGGGCACACCACTTTTTACATCCCTCCATTGTGAAAACTGGCCATTTAGTCTCACTCTTTGCTTCCTATCCTTTAAGCAGTTTCCAATCCATAGCAAAACACTACCTCCTATCCCATGACTTCTTAATTTTCTCAAGTGTCGTTTATGTGGGACCTTATTAAAAGCTTTCTGGAAATCAAGGTACACTTTATCTGCTGGGTCTCCCCTGTCCACATGCTTGTTTACGGCCTCATAGAATTCCATGAGATTAGTGAGGCATGCCTTCCCTTTGCTAAATCCACGCTGACTCTTTGCCATTAAGCCATGTTTATCAATATGCCCAGTGATTCAGTTCTTAATGATAGTTTAACTTTCTACCATTTTACCCAGCACAGACATCAAGCTTACCAGTCTGTAGTTTCCAGGATCACTTCTGGATCCATTTTTAAATATTTGGGTTACATTTGCCACCCTCCAGTCCTCAGGTACAGTGCCAGATGCCAACATTAGGTTACAAATTAAAACTAGTAGGCTTGCAATTTCACATTTGAGTTCCTTCCAGAACTCTGGGGTGAATACCATCTGGCCCTGGTGATTTGTTCATATTAAGCTTGTCAATTTGCTCTAGAACCTCCGCCAGGGTCACGTTGATTTGTGACCATTCATCAAATTCATCACCTACAAAGTAGGGTTCCGGCGTGGGTAGCTCCCCAACATTCTCCGCAGTGAAGACCGAAGAAAAGAACTTGTTTGGCTTCATGCAATGTCCTTGTCCTCCCTGAGTGCCCCTTTTACTCCCTGGTCATCTAATGGCCCAACCTACTCCCTAGCAGGCTTCTTGCCTCTGATATACTTGAAAAAGGTTTTATTTGTTTTTGCCTCTTTAGCAAGTCTCCTTTCAAATTTTTTCTTGGCCTGCCTTATTAGCACCTTACAGTTACGTTGCCAGTGTTTCAGCTCCTTTCTATTTTCCTCATTGCATACTCTCCCAGCTCCCTCAGCTGTCAACACCTGAGGACGCCGCAACCCTCCTAGATCTTGGCCTTTCTGCCGCCTGAGTTCCAGCAACCAGCAAGCCAAAATATCACTCACCAGCAGAATACTAAAATACTCTTGCCTACCCCCTTTAAGGGGGTAACACCAGCAAGGGTGAAGCCAGTGCTGCTCAAGATGCAGATTCTGAAGGACTGAGAAGCATGCCTGGATACCTCCTGGGTTGCCCATAGCTAGGCCAGCTGAAGACCTAGAAAACCTGAGTGGGGCTCCATTGAGGAAAGAGAGCAAGGGAGAAACAAGAGCTTAGGAGGAGATCTGCTCCAGAGACAGAACAACCCAGAGGCAGAGTCTGGCTCCGGAAACCTGGAGACTGTTGGTAGTGAAACCTTGAAAGGGGAAAGAGCTAAGGAGGAGCTCTGCTTCAGAGCTCAGAGGTGAGGACTAATTCTGGGAACTAGGAGACTTGGAAGGTGTTGCCCAAGACTGAATGGTTTGGATTGGCTCAAGAAGATAAATCAAGTCTGGTGGCCAGGTCAGTCTTTGAATAAAGAGGAACTGTATATATAAATGTGACAAACTGATGGACTATATATTGTGATGGGACAATGTCAAGAAAAGGACACAGTAGAGCCAAGATCTAGCATGGACTGACTTGGGACTTCTTGGGACTAATCCTGGAAATACTTACATCCCAAGAAGGTCACCCTGTTACAGGCACTCTAGACAATTCTGCCATCCTGCAAAAGGAGGAAACATTTTGAATAAACTAGTCCAGAAGCTAATCTGAAAATGTTTCTTATCATTTGCTATCTTAGTCTGAAAGAGTGTTTTTATATCAGCTCCTACCCTCACAAAAGAATAGTTAGGACAACGTCTCCGTGCTTGGTTTAGTGTTGGGGTTCAAAAAAAGATCTTCAAGTTTCCCATGTTTCCCGTTCTTTGATATGAAGGATTTTCTTTGTCTCATAAGCGGTGTTCCCACCTGCGGCAGCAGTGGCAGCAGTGGGAGGAGCGAGGGAAGACAAGGCAGCACAGAGGAGATGGCGGAAGGGAAAAGAGCCGGTGCGAACGGGGATCTGCTGCGACTTCTCTCGCACATGGTCAGATTCTCACCAGCAGAATACTACAACAACAACAGCTAAGGATAAGCGTAAGGGTACTTCTACCATGTGGTGGCTCCACAGTGATCAGTAGGTCAGCCAATCTCCACTTTGTTCTTCTCTGTCTCTTCTCAATTACCTATCCTCCCCACCATCATGTCTGCCCTAATCTCTCACCTTCCCTCTCCCTCCTTCTCCCCTTTTCCCCTTTCCCCCCACCTCTTCCTTCCTCTACTTCTTTCTCCCCTGCTTCTTCCTCCCTGCAAGCCCATCACTTGTCTCCAACATCCTCACACTTCCTCCTCCCCCTTGGCTATCTTCCCCTCCTGCTCCTCCTCCACCCTCCCTTACTCTCACCTGCCCCGCCGCTCCCTTTCTCCCAATCTTATTCCCATTCCCTTCCTTCCCCCTGATCAGCTCCCATTCTCCTGCTTCCTTTGGAACTGTCGCTCCTCTGCCAATAAAGCACCCTACGTCCATGATCTCTTCCTCTCTCACTCCCTCCAGCTCCTTGCACTTACTGAAACTTGGAACTCCCCATCTGACTCTGTCACCCCTGCTACCCTCTCCTTTGGGGGTCTTTCCTTTTCTCACCAGTCACACCCTGAAGGCGGGGGTGGTGGCATGGGCCTCCTCCTCACTAACTCCTGTCTATTCCAACCATTTTGTTCTCCCCCCTCCCTCTCCTTCCCTTAATTTGAGGCTCACTCTGTGCACCTCTACTTCTCCCTCCATCTCCGTGTCGCTGTCATCTACCGCCCCCCTGGCTCCCACTCCTCCTTTCTCTCTAAATGTGAGTACTGGCTCACTTTCTTCCTCTCCGACTATTGTCATGTATTTTCAATTATAAACCTAAGATATAATGGCTATCTGTATTTAAAATGTATAAACTTAGAGCCTTTTTATATATTAATTTTCTGTTTTAATGTAAGCTTATTTGTAACTTACATCATAGAATTTTAAGATCAGCTTCAGTAATTAGCTATATCTAATTGGGGCCTCCCAAGACATTCCTTTGTGTTTTTTCTAAACTTCCCAAATGACATTTGGCCTTACCAAGGAAACCACCAAATGGAAGGACCATAAAACAAGTTATCTCTGAAGCTTTTCCTACGGTCTGAGTTAAGACCATAAAGAGGCCCCGTTCCTGTTTTGACTTCTTTTGTTTAGATTTTCTCATAGCCTGAATGTCTGGAGTGTTATCTCCTTCTATTCATAAGATATCTCCTAGACTAGAGAAGAGGATTTATTAGTTATTTCCATTGAATTTATAGTTGAGATAAATATTGAAAGGTCTATATTTTCTCTCTATAATCTAACAATAATCTCTGATAACAAATACAAAAGCCTTTCTTAAATTCAGAGTTTGAGGAAAGTCAAAACTCTGATTGGTTTCTATACAAGAGCCAATTAGAATCCAGAGTATCTTCTTACAGCCTAAGAATGAAAACTCCCCTTGAACCCAATCCAATAAAAGGGAAGACACAGAAATAATCCTCAGACTGAAAATCCATACAACACATGTTTGGATTTTTTTTCTCATGGCGGAAGGGCTGAATCTGGTCTGTATGAGTAACTTCTTGATATCTTTGAGCCAATGTATTGTGCAAATGTTAAGCTTTTACAAGCTTTTTCTTAAGATAGAAATATCTTAAAGATCCTGTAACTTTGATGTTTTCTATTTATATTTAAGTAAACTTTGCATATATTTTTATAATCCAAAAGTCTCATGTTCCCTTATTATAAATTTATTGTCGTTACAATACTTCCTTTGCTAGCTGGACAACAATGTGAAGTGTAACCTTATAATATGCAATGTGGGAAGAGTGAAGCCCAATTTAGTTTGATTTGTTCAGCTAAGCCACATAGCTCACTTTCCCTTTGTGATTTATGAGAGAAAAACGCAATTCATGACACTATACCCTCACTCTCATCCTCGGTAATGTCCACATTCACGTTGATGTCCCTTCCCAGCCCTCCATCTCTCGCTTCCTCTCACTAGCCTCCTCCTTCAACCTCCACCTTTGGACTAATGCCCCCTCCCACACTAATGGCCATTTTCTTGACCTTGTCTTCTCTAGGAACTGCTCTGTCTCTGATATCTCCTTCGATCCTCATTCCATCTCTGACCACTTCCTTGCCGCTTTCAATGTCTCCCACTGTCCCTCTTTCTCTTTTCCTTCTCCATGCTCCTTCCGTGACCTGCAGGCCATTAACCCCCCTGGACTTTGCCTCCCCTCTCTGCCCCCCGCTTCTCCCCTCAGTCTTCTCCTTCTCCCCCCCTGACTCTGCCATTTCTGATTTCAATGCTTCTCTCTCCACCACTCTTAACTCCCTTGTCCCCCTCTACTCCCTCCCTGCCTGCTCCTACAACCCCCGTCCTTGGCTCACCCCCAGTATCTGCCACCTCCTCTCCTTCACCCATGCTGCTGAATGCATTTGGTACAAATTCCACTCTCATGCTGACTTCCTTCACTTCAATTTCTGTCTCTCCTCTCTTACTTCTGCTGTCTCCCTCGCTAGACAGAATTACTACACCTCCCGCATTGAGTCGTGTTCTCAGGACCCTCGCCACCTGTTCTCCACCTTTGACTACCTCCTCAAGCCCCTTGTCCTCTTCCTCCCTCTTCCCTTTCTCCTCAGGATCTTGCTTCCTTCTTCACCTCCAAGATAGACAAGATCTGCCTCGATATCACTTCTCACTCCTCTCCTCTTCCTACTCCCTCCCCTCTCCCTCTTCCCCCTCCTCCCCTCCTGTCCTCCTTCCCTCCCACCTCCATTGAGGAAATCTCATCCCTGGACTCCTCCAACCCTTCCACTTGCCCCCTTGATCCATCCCCTCCCACCTCCTGACCTCCATTGTTCCCACTGTTGCCCCTTCCATCCTGCACATCATCAAACTCTCCCTCTTTACTGGTTCCTTTCCATCTGCCTTAAAGCACGCCACTGTTTTTCCTATCCTCAAAATGTCCACTCTTATATAAGAAATGTTCAAGCGTGGTTAAACTGAGGTTAGTGTCATGTCTGAAAACAGCCAAATTATCCTGATTGCTGGGATGATATCCCCAAATTCCCAGTTATGTCCCTTCTATGCCTGCCTCGAAGCCACCACCGATTGGTCCTGTAAAGCTGGAAGCATGCAGTAATTGGCCAGTGAATGCGTCTGTCAGTCTTTTGGGTTGTTCCCCATCCTCCCTTCTACAGCCTCCCTCACCCTGCCATGCCTGGTGCCTGCCTCTGGCACTTCAAGGGGACTGGTCTTCAAGGGGACAACTTCAATTGCTTCTAAAATTAGGGCCCTTTATCAAATTGTCCTGTAGCTTGGCAGAGGAGACTAGGAAGGTGTGGGATATATGCCTTCCAAATGTCTTGTAAACAGGTTGGGAAATAAAAATGTTACAGCCAGAAATGCATTTTCTAGTTATTGTCTTATAACATCAGAACTCTTTATCTGATCTTTCTGAAAATTGACAGGATTGGTAATCTTGGAGAGGGATATAATCTTCTCAGGTTTTGGATGGAAGATAAGGAAGTTGTAACCAGGAATGTGTATGCAGCTTTTCTTAAAATCACAATATTCAATTGCTTATAAAATCAGTTCCCTTTATCCAGTCTTTCCAAACTTTGGCACACGTAGTGCCCTCTGTAGCAGATATGTTCTGCATAATTTTCATCTGACTTTAATAAGAAACAAAGAAGGTATAGCCTGAAATGCATTTTTCAGTTTTTCCCATTATTTCAAAAACAAAAAATTGTTTTTCTTTTTGTTTTCATTATTATTTGTCTTTTTGTTATTATAATAACAAATAACGAAAATGAATTGCACACCCCTAGAGTGAATCACAAGAAGAGAAAGAAGAATGGGAAAACTTCTCTAGTAAAGCAAGTAGGAGAGGGACTGAGTCACAATGGAGTCTCTCTAGCAAACACTAAAATGCCATGTGGTCAAGACTCTTACTTCCTGTGCTGTCCAACACAGCTGATCTTAATAAAACAATGGCAAGGATGTCTGAAACCACCCACTGGAGGTAGGCTGCTGAATCTGTGGGTGATTTCAGATGTTATGGCCGGGCACTTTCACCACGGACTGTGGGGTGGTTTGGACCATGACCAGGGGTGAAAGGGGGAGCCAACAGACGTTCCCCCCTTCGCCCCCGGCAATGGGGACTGCTGAACCACGGACCATGGTGAAAGTGCCCGGCTGTAACGTCTAAAGGGGCACCCCCCCTCCAGGAGGGGGCAGGGCCACGCGACGCAGCATGCGGCCACATGGCCCCACCCCCAGCTCTCCCCGGCCACCTGACCTCCCCGAGACAGGCAGCCACAGCGGCCTGTCCGGCAGCTGCTGCTGCCCGCCACCCACCGCCGGGACCCTGGAACACAGTGGAGGTAAGGTAACAGACGTTACTTTTCCTTCATCGCGTTCCGGATTCCCCCTAACCATGCTTCGTTCACCACCGTGGTGCGGGAGAACAAAGCATGGTTATTTTCACCGCATGGGGTGGTTGACTGAGGTGAACATCTGGATGCACACAAACAGATGCTCACCTCCGTTCACACACACACACACACACACACGCGGTTGACTGAGATTGACTGTGATGATTTCAGACAAACGTAATGTCTGAAATCACCCTGTTGGTCCACACTGCATTTCCCTGTAAACCTGGGTTTCAACCCTGATGTTTATTTATTACTCTTGTGATCAGAGAATGTGCTTAATTACATTGGATGATGATCCTGGTACTTAGCACATGACAGGATTGAGCCTATATTTTTTCATTTCTGGCTGATCTTTAACTAGTAATATTCTATTCATACTGCCAGCTGCTAGTGATAATGTTGGCCTCTCCCTTGTAAAGTGATAAGGTCTCCTCAAATCCTACTTACTTCAGTGCTTAGACTTGCTTAGGCTTTCACAGACAGTCAGTCATAGCACCTCTATCAGTGATCTTGTCACAGCTTGCAAGGTTGGGTGCAAGTAGCAATGGTTGGAAAATCTCCAAGGAAAACCCAGGTGTTGCTGAAAGTTGATGTTGAATCAGAATCTGGCACACTTCCTCTATAAACAGTAATTGAATCAGTATCCCAGCATGGTTCTAAGGTTTCACGCACTGAGGATGGTTCTGTTCTCTGTCAGATAACACTAGGGGTACAATTATTTCCTACTGAAGTCAGTGGGTCACCACTGAAATTAAAGCTGAAATTCTGCACCCTAGGTTTCTTCAAAATCTAGGCCCGCTTTGACCATTGTAAGTGTTAGATATCAGAATTCACTTTTGACAAGAAAAGGTGTGATGTTCCAACCATACTAACCAAACTATTTCAGTAGCTTTCTTTTAATTTCAGCTTTCCCCCCTCCTTTTAAACTACTCTAGGAAGAGGAACATTTTGTCTCTCTAATATTTTGGAACTTTGCAAAACCTACTGAAATGCACACATTTCTTGCTCTGTCCCTTCATTTAAGCTCTTTCTCTCCTTTTGTAATTCCCTAAGGGAGGTTCAAATAAATAAATAAATAAATTTTGGGGAGAATACTTTATAACTATGGGCCATTTCACATGGGCACCCCCTCCCACTGCACACATGTGCAGTGTGGGGGCGCCCATGTGAATGCCGCCCGTGGTATGTGTGTGGTGGTGGGCATCCATAGGAATGGCACCCGCGCCGGGTGGGAGTGTGTGTGTGCTCCTGCGCTCCACCCAAAACCCATACATGGAGCAACAGGCTCCAATGCCGGTTGCTCTGTGCGTGGAGATGGGTGGAGATGGGTGTGCACCCATTCCTACAGGTGCTCACCCATCTCCACCCACCGTGGGTGCAGACCCACCCCCCACCCACTGCGACCCATTTGAAAAGGGCCTAAGATGGCACAAGGATATGCCCCATTTCAGTTTTTTGGAGGCTATTATTAGGTAGTTCTGCAGTTTTTAAGCTTCCCTTTTGATGTGCATCCAGTTTGTTGTTTTTTTAGCTTTGTTGTGGGCTCTAACTCACTGTGTTTTTGGCTTGATGGTCACTTTACCTCACTGTGGCCTGGTGGTGGCTGCACCATTAACCCCCAATCACTCCCATATATAGCACCTTCTCTATATAGCACCTCTTCTGATATATTTTTATCAGATTTTTCTACAGTACATTTGCCACAACTTCTCCTACGATATATTTATTTATTCATTTATTTATTTTCTGAATTTATACCCGCCCCTCCTGAAAACAGCTCGGGGCGGCTTCCAACAATAATAAAAAATACATATAAAACAAATATAAAACAATTTAAAATACATCAAAAACAATGTAAGTGTTTAAAACAGGGCCCCGGGATACAATTTAACATTAATACAATAAACACGATAGGGGAGATAAAAAAAACCTAACCCCCCCACCCCAAAGGCCTGGGCGAACAGCCAGGTTTTACAACACCGCCGGAATGTCAATAGGCTTAGGGCCAGGCGAACTTCCTCCAGAAGGGAGTTCCAAAGGCGCATCCCGGCCACCAAGAATGCCCTCTCCATTGTGGCCCCCCGCTTTATGCGGGGAACCTCCAGGAAGGCACCCCTGGCTGACCGAAGGAGCCGCTCTGGAGCACGGAGGGTGAGGCGGTCTCTGAGGTACAAGGGGCCCAGACCGTGAAGGGCCTTATAGATCAACACCAAAACCTTGAACCTAGTTCAGCACGCTATTGGCAACCAGTGCAGAGTCCGGAGCACAGGTGTAATGTGGTCCCGATGACCCTTCCCCGTAAGGAGAGGGGCTGCCGCATTCTGCACTAGCTACAGTCTCCGAACCAGGAACAAGGGAAGCCCCACGTAGAGCGCATTGCAGTAGTCCAGCTTCGAGGTGACGAAGGCATGGATGAGGGAGGCCAGGTCTGGGCTGGAGACAAATGGACACAGTCTATGCACCAGATACAACTGGAAGAAGGCAGCCTAGCGACTGCCTCCACCTGCGGCTTCAGGCAGAGGCCCGCATCCAATATCACCTCCAGACTCTGGACCTGCTGAGCTATAGGAGGGCGAACCACCCCAATCAGGGGGGCCACTACCTCCCTCGCTCTCCCCACCAACATCACCTCCATCTTATCGGGCTTGAGCTTCAGTTTGCTCTGCCGCATCCATTCCGCCATGGCCTCCAAACACTGGGATAGCAATGAGACAGCCGGGTCTGGGTCAGTTGAAAAAGAGAGGTACAGCTGAGTATCATCAGCATATTGGTGACACCGCACCCCGAACCCTCTCACAACTTCCCCCAAGGGCTGCATGTATACATTAAATATTAATGAAGACAGAATAGAACCCTGCGGAATGCCGCATGGTAAGGCACGGGGGCATGATGTCTCATCCCCCAACACCACCCACTGGCTTCTCCCCGAGAGGAATGAATGGAACCATTCAAGAACAGTCCCGTCTAGACCCCTCAGGTCATGCAGCCACCTCAACAGCAGCCCATGGTCCATGATATCAAAAGCGGCAGAGAGATCTAGCAGGATGAGAAATGTTGAACATCCTGCATCCATCTCCCGGTGGAGGTCATCTACAAGGCCACCAACGCCATCTCAGTGTCATAGCTGGGGCGGAACCCAGATTGAAATGGGTCTAGGAAGCCGATGCCATCCAGATGCACCTGGAGCTGGAGTGGCCACCGCCCGCTCAATAACCTTCCCTAAAAAGGGAAGGTTAGAGACAAATCAGTAACTGGCGAGCACATCCATGTCCAAAATTAGTTTCTTCAGCAGGGGGGGCACCACAGCCTCCTTGAGGCTGGGCGACAACCTCCCCTGCTGCAAGGACGCATTCACTACCCTCGCCAGCATTGCCCCCAACGTCTCCCTGGAGGCTTTCACCAACCAGGACAGGCAAGGATCGAGTTCACAACAGGTGGCCCTCACAGACTCCAAGACATCTGCCACATTGGCTGGCGTCACTTCCCGAAACTCCCCCCACAAAGATGGACCAGACGGGGCTTCTGTCCCCTCGTGCTCTCCCCCTAATGCCCCTAATCCAATGTCAAAGTCGGTCTGAATCTGAGCAATCTTGTCTGTGAAGTAGTTGACAAACTCCTCACAGCAGGCCGGTACAAGTCCCCATCCAGGCGGAGGGAGGCCAGACTAACCAGCCCCCACACACCCAAAACAGCTCCACTGGACGTGACTTCACAGACACTCTGAGGACAGCAAGGAACTCCTTCCTTGTCATCCTCACAGCCTCAACATAGGACTGCAAATGGGCCCTATGGTGAAGACGGTCAGAGTCAGATCGAGTCCGACGCCAGCATCGCTCCTGCCTATTCGTTTCATACATCGCAGCCCCTCAGTAAACCAAGGGGCCCTGCGGTGATGAAATTGAGGCAGAGGGCATCTCAGAGCCACCCTGTCAATGACCTCCTCCAGAAAGCTGTTCCAATGCTGGACTAGCTCATCCACAGAGTGACCGCCCAAGTCCAAGGTTAACTCCCTCAGGACCTCTTGGAACCGCTGGGGTTCCAACAGTCTCAGAGGGTGGATTATCCTAACTATGATTGAGTCTGAACAGTGGCTCCATCTCAATGGGTGTTTTTACACACACATTTCTCCTGAATGTTTGCTGTTACATCCTGAACTTTCTGTGTGTCTAAATCACTCACCCAGATCGTCGTAAACATCCGGATCTTTGAACTTCTGTGTAGAACTTCTCCCCAAACTTTTGTGTGTAAAAAGTTCTCCTGGTAAACTGCTTGCTGACGCACCCCCAGAAATGAGACAGGACACATTGCATTGGATTAAACATGGCCGCACCCTTTATTGATTCAAATTCTTCTAATTGAATAGGTGAGGGGGTGACATCGCCTATTGCAATTCAGGGTCCAGTATCAACCATGAAAACATATAACCTGTAACTTTCAGGGGAGGTCTCGATATACCCTCGATAACCTCCCCACAAACAAAACGTCTCCTCATCGTCCAGCGCTCACGCGTGTGCAATGGGGACTTAGTCCTTTCAGACTTGAGTAAGGACTGGAGTGCCTAATGGTGGGGGGCCATACAATGCTGCCCCACCGCTCTAGGTCACCCCCTTCCCAGGGAAACAATGCCACGCATGCCATACCCTGCAATACGTCTTAAGGAGATGACTCTTATTTCCCTTACCCTAACCTAACAGATACTGTACCCCAGTCAAAGGGTGCGACAACTTTATAACACAAACAAGTGTAACTTTACATTCAAGCAAGCACCACACCAGCTACTGGCCAGCCAAATTACCCATACTGTGAGGAAGTTGAAAACAAACAAGTAGGCCATCTGACCAAATTTTTCTTGTTAAAAATTCCTTCCTGGCTCATCCTAATGCAACCATTCGAAACCACAGTATTTGGAGGGAGGGTGGGTGCTGATCTGTTCCCCGCTCATCCTGGACTGAGCGGGGAATGCTGAACAATGCTGCTGGCCACCACACGTGGCTCAGCAGCCAATCAGGCTTGGATCTTTTTCACATGGTTGGGAGGGTTGCTGTGTAACCATAACTTTTTTCTGTCATTATTTGACCCTGTAATATACAAAAGAACATTCTTCTGGAGATGTTATTCCTCAAAATGTTATAAAACATGACAACTTCCCTCAGTTATCAAGGATTCAGTCTTCTTCAACATTTTTATTTTCATTAATGTTTTGGAGGAGGGAGTGGAGAATATAATAGTCGAATTTGCAGACGACACACAACTGGGATGAAAGAAAAGAGCAAAATACAAAACAATCTAGATAAATTGTAGAGCTGGAATTGAAGAAATAAAATGAGATTTAAAAAACTCAAGTACAAATTCCTAAACTTGGGGGCAGGGGTGGACAGAATCACAAATAAAAATAGAACATAGCCATGTGGGAGTTATGATTTTGGAGTTACGGTAAATATCATTTGGGGCTGCGTTAACAAATGTGTCATTTCTAAGACATTAGAGCTAGAGCTGAAAGGGTTATTTAATTTAGTACACGCAGCATTACGTGCATTTTTAATACCACATTGAGTATTCAATGGCTTTCTTGGATACCAATCGGTTATCCAGCTATCCAGAAAATTGGGTACCCAGGGATCGGGTACCCAGATATCCAGTCATTTCTAGTTCTAGTTTTTTGATTATGGAAAACTTAAAAATCAGTACAGAAAACAAAAAAATCAGGACCAGAAGTTGACTTTCCAGGACAGAAACCCACAAAAACAGTGTCTGAAGTTAAAAAAAACACCTTGGTATCGGAAAATGAAATATTGGTAGCAGAAGTCAACATTCCGGGATGAGAAGTTGACATTACAGGACATCAAGTACCCAAAACAGGTTGCAATCAGATAGCAATCAGGTACTGATGTAATCTGATCAATTTGAGTACTAGAAATTCATTGAGTGTACCTGTTTTTATGGGTAATTGTTTCCGCTCTAATTGGAGGCGATGATGCCACTTTAGGCGGTGCCGGTGAGACCTCACCTAGAATACCGTGTTCGTTTGGGGGCATCCCAGTTCAGGAAGGTAGTAGACACACTGGCGAAGAGACTCAGAGGAGAGGAACCAAAATGATAAAGTGGCTGGAAGAAAAACTTTATGAAGAATGTTTGAAAGATCTGGGTTTGAAAGAAGACTAAGGGAGAGATGATAGCAGTTTCCACATATATAAAAGCATGTCATAAAAAAGAGAGTCAACCTTTGTTCTCCACTGTCACAGAAGGCAGAACAAAAGGGAATGAGCTTAAAATGCAACAATGTAGATTTTGGTTAGATATTAGAAAAAAACTTCCTAACTTTGAGAACAGTTAGGCAATGGTATAAGATGCCCAGGAAGGTTGTAGAATCTCCATTCTTTTATGCTTGGTTGTCAGCGCACCCCCCAAATAAGACGAGGACACGCCCAATGGGATTAAACGGCTGCACTCTTTATTGAATATTAACAAACAGGAAGGGGGGCGATGGGGTCACCCTACCCGCCTCCCCCCTTCCTGAACTGGGGTCCTTATTTCTACTAACCTTATTAACTACTAATTAAACAACCCTTTGGAGGAGGTCCCCTCTTCTCCCATCTCGGTCTCCGCATTCTGTGCATACCTTGTCCCCTATTCCTCCATTAAATCGAGAGGGTAACCTCCTGTCCCTTCTTTACTATTAACTTATGCCCTGCCTCGTACCCTGGGTTTCCCCAGGCCGGGCAGGTTGTTCGTGCCTGCCCCATCTCTGGGGTTAATTTCAGCAAAGGTTGAGAACACCGTTACCCGCTGTTTGGCAGATGCTCCTCCCAGCAGCTGCGGCTGTCCGTCTCTCCCTTTGGGTTGGCCATACAGTGGGCCGCGCTGTGGCGACTATGCCATGGACCTTCCCATCTCAAAAGGAGATGCTGCTACCCATGCTATTCTAACATATAACTTTGAACCTTGTAACTTCCAACCTTGGGCTTACCTCTGCCCCTCGCCACCAAAACTGCCAGCTTCGCTTGGCTGGTTTGCCACCACACCAAAACTGCCTATTATCTGCCTCAATTGTTGTTTCAGGACCCCGAGATACAAATCACATCCCATATCTGATAGGTGAACCCCGTCACCTCTAAAAAGCTTGTCCCTATCATACCGAATGTCCACGTGTTTAATAACCCTACCTCCCCTGAGGCGCAGCCAGTTATCAATTTCGGCGTTGGCTCTCCGTCTGGCCCGGTCGACTCGACCTGGACGCGCCGCTGTGGCCCATACTCTCCTCGGGAGTATTTCCGAGCAGACAATTAAGCATGCTGGGAACCTGTCCTGTATTCTCCTGAGATCTGACTTCAGTTGTTTGGTTAGGCCCAGCCCCGTTACTCTGGGGAGATTGTTCTCCCCAAGGTGGATCACCATTACATCTGGGGGCGGGAATGTTTCCTTCGCCCCCATTAACGTCGGAAGGAGTTGCTCCCATAGCATCCCCCTCCTACCGAGCCAGATAATACTTGCTCGTTCACTTAGGCCCAGCTGGGTACCCCACCCACTGCGTGTGGCCTTCTTCCCTGCCCAGTGGACGATGCTGTGACCGATGATCCACACCACGCACCGTTCTTGACGCACTGATGCTTCTGAAAATATATAAAGGTTAGTAACTTGCTGCAGTTGTTGGCCCCGATCGGCTGACCCATGGTCGCATTTCCCTTATGTAGGCCCGGTATGCATTCGAGCGCCAACACCCTATTGCCTGGATTCGTTCACCTGAAAACCCCATGTCTGCTGCGAGCGACGCCGCCCCTATTCTGAATGAATGGGCACTGTAGCTACCTCGGTCAAGCCCCACCATCCTAACGCATCTGCTAAGGACCTCTCCAAACTGGTAACGTGTCAGTGGGGATCCGTCCTCATGTGTGAATAGTGCTCCCTCAACCCTTGGACGAGACCCCAAATACTTCCTCATTGCCCCAATGGGGCAGATACGTGGGTCCCCGGCAGGGCGAAGTCTAACCCACCATTTTTTCCCCCTCTGGTCGGTCTTGGACATTCTCAGATGGAGGATAAGAGTATCTCTGGACCACGAGATGTCCTTTAATTGTAACTCTCGACCTGACTTGTCCTTCTGGGAATCAACAACCACCTCTCCAATCCAGAAGGCTCCGAACAACGCAGTTCAAAAGACCGTGGTAAAGAGATCGCATTCGCGATTAGAGAAACAGACCTTTTCAAGCACCCTTGTAAGGGCCATCAAAATTGGCGGCGTGATTGGGGCCCGGGTATCCTGCTTGGGGGGGGGCTTGACGGGCCCAACTCTCCTTTAAATGGCTCATAAAGAAACCGTTATCAGGGGAAGGGTGCCCCGCTAGACGGCTCGTGAATGTGATGCCCGATATTTTCTCTGAAATCGTGCCCGGAGCCAGTCTGTCAGACCGCAACTGCAAGGCGTACTGTAATAGGCACCCCTCCGCTATGGGAAAACCTGTGTCCCATCCTTTTTGACACCTGAATTCCTGGAATTCACTGAACGCCTTCTCATACGCCCGTCTGGTTCTGGGCACGAGGGATCCCTGCATTGCCTGGTAAAGCTCTATAATCCAAGGCTCCACAAGTCCCTCGGAAATGGGTCAGGTTTCTCGTTGGCCTCTGGGGCCAGCTGGCGGAAGCGGTCTGCCTGAAATTGAGAAAGGGCATCGGTGATGCCATTGGCAATCCCCGGCATGTGCTTAGCAATGAATAAAATGTTTGCTCTCAAACATTTGAGAACAAAAGCACGCACCAGCCTCATGACCCTCCGTGATCTAGACGACAGCTTGTTGACAACATGGACGACCGCCATGTTATCGCACCAAAATAAGACCCTCTTGTTGGCGAATTCAGTGACCCACAACTCCACAGCCACCACGATGGGAAAAAATTCCAGAAATGTCAAGTCGCGGGTTATCCCTTGCTCCATCCATGCCACCGGCCAGGGTGCTGCACACCACTTTCCCCTAAAGTAGGCTCCAAAACCGTGCCTCCCCACTGCGTCTGACTGTATCTGTAGCTCCGCCTCCAATAGGAGTCGCTGCCGCCAGAAACTAACGCTGTTGTATTGTGCCAGGAAAGATTCCCAGATAGCCAAATCCTCCCGCATCTCCGCTGTCACCCTGACGTGGTGATGCGGGGGACGGTCGCTCCCCACCAGGGCATATAGACGGGACATGAATGCTCGACCTGGTGCCACTACCCGGCAGGCGAAATTGAGGCTGCCGAGAGTGACTGCAATTCCCTAACTGTCACCTTTTTTGCTCTCCCTACACTGCTTACCGCCTCCCGGAGCATCCATAACTTATCATCCGGGAGCCGGGAGAGTGACATCTCTGTGTCCAGCTCTATGCCCAGGTAGGTCAGTTTGGTTATTGGGCCCTCTGTTTTTTCCTGCGCTAAGGGTACCCCTATCTCCCTTGCCACCTCTTGAAATGCCAGCATTATCTGCTCGCATTCTGTGGTGCCTGCCCTTCCCGCGAAGAGGAAATCGTCGAGAGAATGTGTGATCCGCCCGCCACTTGCGCGGCGACGCATGATCCATTCCAACATCGTACTGAACTTCTCGAAGGCCGCGCATGAGATCGAACATCCCATGGGCATTGCCTTGTCAAAGTAAAATCGGCCGCCAAACTCCATGCCCAACAGCTCAAAGTCATCGGGGTGTACAGGCAGGAGTCGGAACGCCGATTTGATGTCGCACTTTGCAAGGAGGGCAGATGTTCCGCAGGCACGAACCATTTCGACCGCCGAGTCAAATGATGCATACTGCACGGAACAGAGTTCAAAGGGTATTGCATCATTCACCGACTCGCCTTTGGTGTAGGACAAGTGGTGAATCATGCGGAATTCACCCGGTGCCTTTTTTGGCACAATACCCAGGGGACATATCCGCAGCGTTGGTATCGGCAATGATTCGAAGGGGCCTTGTATCCTGCCCTCCTTCACCTCCTTGTCGATCTTTTGCTGCACCATCTCCTCCTTTCCTACCATGGATTTCAAATTCCTAGCTCCCAGGTGATACCATGGTCCCACCGTCGGGATCCTGAAACCCTGTTTAAATCCTTCCACAACATATTGGGCAGCTGCACTATCAGGGTAATCTTGGGTGGCAGCCTCCAATACCTCATGCTGAACTGGGGTTGGGGCCCTTTCCCACCGTCGCAGATGGCACACCTTGTCCTGGGGCCCCCTGTCTGTTGTTTGCCCGCCCTCGTGTCCTGTTTCCGTATTGCCGGAAACGGGAGCATGCTGATGCGGAATGGTCACCACCGCACTGAGTGCATGCATGTTTAAATCTGCACTGGGCAAGAAAACACTGCCCTCCATCGTTGAAATCCCAGCACGTCGGTCCCAATGGGGACTGACGTGCCCGGCCAGGTGATACCCCACCTGTGAAGTCCCTGGCATAGTCAGGACATGTCCACTATCTGACCGTGGCGTGTACCTGAACTTCTCGAAGGCCGCGCATGAGATCGAACATCCCATGGGCATTGCCTTGTCAAAGTAAAATCGGCCGCCAAACTCCATGCCCAACAGCTCAAAGTCATCGGGGTGTACAGGCAGGAGTCGGAACGCCGATTTGATGTCGCACTTTGCAAGGAGGGCAGATGTTCCGCAGGCACGAACCATTTCGACCGCCGAGTCAAATGATGCATACTGCACGGAACAGAGTTCAAAGGGTATTGCATCATTCACCGACTCGCCTTTGGTGTAGGACAAGTGGTGAATCATGCGGAATTCACCCGGTGCCTTTTTTGGCACAATACCCAGGGGACATATCCGCAGCGTTGGTATCGGCAATGATTCGAAGGGGCCTTGTATCCTGCCCTCCTTCACCTCCTTGTCGATCTTTTGCTGCACCATCTCCTCCTTTCCTACCATGGATTTCAAATTCCTAGCTCCCAGGTGATACCATGGTCCCACCGTCGGGATCCTGAAACCCTGTTTAAATCCTTCCACAACATATTGGGCAGCTGCACTATCAGGGTAATCTTGGGTGGCAGCCTCCAATACCTCATGCTGAACTGGGGTTGGGGCCCTTTCCCACCGTCGCAGATGGCACACCTTGTCCTGGGGCCCCCTGTCTGTTGTTTGCCCGCCCTCGTGTCCTGTTTCCGTATTGCCGGAAACGGGAGCATGCTGATGCGGAATGGTCACCACCGCACTGAGTGCATGCATGTTTAAATCTGCACTGGGCAAGAAAACACTGCCCTCCATCGTTGAAATCCCAGCACGTCGGTCCCAATGGGGACTGACGTGCCTGGCCAGGTGATACCCCACCTGTGAAGTCCCTGGCCTAGTCAGGACATGTCCACTATCTGACCGTGGCGTGTACCTGTTGCAACTGATGCACTATAGCCAAATGTCGGGGGCGTGCATGTCCCACCTCAATCTAGGGTTGTTGGCTGCCCTCCGTCTAAAGGACTCATCGTAGCGCAGCCACGCTCCGGGGCCCCCCGTATCGAACGCCCTCTGCACTATATCGGAGTACTTGAGCATCTCCAGGCCCCGGTCTGGAAATTTGATCAATGTCACTCCCATATAGATTGTATAGGCCGCTGTTAAATTGGACCACGACCTCTCTGCTTTTGGCCTCTTAAATTTTTCTTTTTCCTTCTTCTCCTCTTTATCGTTGGGATCCGGGATCAGGTCACTGAAAAGGAGGGTGAATATGTCTATATATTTGCCGCTCCAGATCTTTTCTTTATTCGCCTGAAGGAGGTGCTCTCCCAGGGGGGCCGAGACTTCCGTGTGCCCACCCGCCAGGGGGGCGGACTACCTCCCTACTCGGACAGCGGTGGGACATTGAACATCCACAACACTGGGGGGGTCCCCACATGTGGGCCGCTGCCGTGTAGCCCCTATCTATGCCACCCGAGCACCCTTCGCAGGGTGCCCGGTGTGAATGCCTGGGCGCAGAGGGGCTGGGACCCCCCCTTGCCATCTCCAGCCCCCATATCCCCATTCCTGCGCATCCCTATCTACAGTAGAATCTAGGTGGGGGGGTCTATAGTACTCCAGGCTACACTGCCCAGTCCCTTCTTCCCACCCTGGGTCACCCCACTCCTCACCTGCCCGTGGTCCCAGGTCTCCCCTGCACCTCTGCTCCCCGATGTAGCTTCCGGAACTGGTGGGAGTCGGGCGCACCCCTTCCGATCTGTCCTCTACGCCATGTCTTCCGTCTCACACAGGCTCACCCTACGCCTGGGATATGGGTGGCGAATCCTCTCTCCTCCTGCTTGGTCCGGGTTCGTCGTTCCTGTATCGAGAAGGAACAGCGCAGTGCCTCCCCAGGCGGGTAGACCCCCTTGCCCCAGGGGGACAGTTGCCCCTACCCCCTGCAGAGTCCACCAGGCCCACATTACCCTCCCTGGCTAAGTCAGTCGCTCCCCTTCTCTCCTGGGCATTTTCCAGGTCCTCTATCCTTGACTGGTAAGTGGACAACTGCTCCTGCATAGCTCGCAGGACTTTGGCCTGGCTGTCTCCATTTCCTCCTTTTCCCTTTTGTCCTGTTCCCTTTTTTCCCACCCCACCTGTTTTCTTTGGTGGGGGGTTCTTTTTGGTCCCTCGTTTTTTGGGTGGCATGTTGGTCACCTCTATGGCCAAGGGGAAGGTCTTTCACCCTTGCACAGGCCCTGCGGGGGGGGGGGGAAGGAGGCCTTTCTCCCTTACACAGGCCCTGCAAGGGTCCTTTGCCCTACATGGGCCCTGGGGGGTATTCCACCCCTGCACCGGCCAGAACAGGCCTTGTTCATCTTCTACAGGCCCAGGGGGCCTTTCACATCCACTCAGGTCCTGTTGGGTCTCTATCCTACCCGCAGCCCCTTGTAGCCTATACCTGCACTCAGGCCCCGTTATCTTCTTTATACTCTGACACAGGGGGGGCCTATGCAACCATCCCTGGCCCAGTGGGCCTCGCTCAACAACACAGGCCTTTCTAGGCCTTACCACCCCACCTCCCAGGCCTAATAGGGCCTGTGTCGGTCGCCGGGGCCTGTGTCGGGCCTGTTCTCTCTGAAGGCCCTATTGACCTTGCTCACAGCCCCATCGGCTAGCTGTGCCTTTGGGGGATGCGCTCACCTTGGGCCCTACCGGGCCTAATGGCGTATTTGCTGCATGAGAGGGGGTGGGGGGCATCAGGGCGCCCGTGTGCAGGGCACTCTACACTGCCCCACGAGCCACGTGGCCTGTACCGACCCAACCGCTCATGCTGTGTGCGTCCTCTCCTCCCACTCTATTGGCCTTGTTCCCACCCCGCAGGCTAGCCTGCCTTTGGGGCCAAGTTAACCCTGGGTCCTACCGGGCCTATTGGCTTCTTGCCGCACACGGGAGGGGGGGAGGGTGTGTGTGTCCAGGCGCCCGCTTGCAGGGCGCTCTGCTCCGTCCCACGAGCCACGTGGCCTGTACTGGGCCACCTGCTCGTGCTGCGTGCTTCCTCTTCCCCGCTCTGGCCGCACAGAATGGTGCGCCAGAGCAGGGAACCTAAGATGGCGCCCGGGATCTCGCCGATCTCGCGAGAGTCCCAGGTGCTCCTGTTTTGCCCCTGCTGCTATGCAACGGGGGCCCCTCCCATCCTAGGGCCTGGCGGCCACAGAACCCCGCCCGTGTCCCCATCTTTTCCTACTCAGGGGAGTGGGGGGGACGGCAGCGCCAAACCCCCGCCGCTGCTATCGCGGAGGGGGGATTGGCTGAGCATCCATCTATTATACTGTAGGTATAGGCCATCCTGCCTTAGAGGAGGGATTTGGACTAAATGGCCCTTAAGATTCCTTCCAACCCTGTAATTCTGTGACTCTATCCAATGCCAGAGTTGATTTTAGTATTTCCTGTCAACATGTGTAGACAGTATTCTGTCAACTACCAATAACCATCCAGAATTAGTTTGAGAAATTTCATGATCTTAAAATCACAGCTTTGGAAGAGACGTTGAGGGTCAAGTCCAACCCCCTTCTTGGACACAGGATGACTAGAGCGACAGCATCCCAGACCGGTGGCTTTCTAGCCTTTTTTTGTTTTGAAGATGTTGAGGAAACTGAGAGCCTACAACTTCCCTGAGCAACTTGTTCAATTGCTGCACACGTTTGTCCTATTATTTAACCCAAAATTGTCTTCCTGTAGTTTGATTTCATTATTTCTAGTCCGTCTCTTTGTAGCAATAAAAAACAGTTGCTTGCCATCTTCTTTGTGACAGCCCCTTTTGATCTTGCTATCTTTCTTGCCATCTTCTTTGCGGTAGCCACTTGAAATCCAGTGTTTTACAATTTCCAAAATGAACTAGTTCGTGTAAGTGTGCTAACCAGTCAGCAATGGGTGCACTGAAATGAGCGAGACAGAGGGTGTTTTCAGACAAGACACTCTCACCCACCTCCCACCCACTATACATGTTGCAGGGCTGCAGTGTTGCCCTGTGGGTGCCCTGTAACATGTATAGTGGGTGCACGTCAGATGGGGAGTGTCTTGTCTGAAAACGCCCAGATACTGCAAGGAGCTAAAAACTGAATAGGGTACGTAAAAATAACACCCTCCATAGATTTCATTCTTGCTCCACCCCTCACCTTCATAAGCATATCCCTGTATCTTCCTTTGTTTTCCTTTGCCCATCTTAGATTGTGAGCCCCTTAGCAGAGGGAACGGTCTTTAATCACAACTCTGCAGCACCATGCATGTTGCAGATACTATGTAAAAATGTATATAATGAATTTATTGCTGTGTCAAGTTAGAACTGTTCTTCAGTTAAAATACTTTAAAATGATAGTAAAGAGTTCATGCAGGCATGAGTCATAGTAACAGTAGCTTCAAAGAAGCTTTAACGTACGCATGGATATCTTCTGCTGCAGGTGAGGAAAATATTTTTTGCACTTCTGGAACCCCAAACCCCATAGACATCAAGCCTTCCAGAGATCGCACTGAGATGAAGGGAAAGTAGAATGAGGCCTCTTTTAGACAAGCGGATCACACTCACATGATCTACTCATGTGACTTTTGAAGATCCTGCGGGCCAGGATTAGATGAGATGTTTCACGAGACATAGGCCCTTTTCACATGAGACACCCCCACCCATCTCCATGCAGTTTCGCTTCATAGAGATGGGTGGAGGCGCCCATGTGAAAGCTGCGGAGGATGGGTCGGTTGTGTGTGTGCACTCCTGTGCTACACCCATCTACACCCATCACCCACGCATGGAGCAATGGGCTCCAATGCCTGATGCTTCATGGGTGGAGATGGGTGTGCAGTGTGTACCCATCTGGGTGGCACTGGGCGGAGATGGATGGATGCACATCCACCTCCACCCACCGCGGCCGCACACCCATCCCCTCACCCACCGTGGTCCATTTAAAAATGGCCATAGATATTTCTGACAAAGTGCAGTTCCAGGAATATTCACCCATCATCAGCTGGATTTTCTAGAGTCTACAGAGATTGTTCTGTAAAAGAACAGGAAATGGCCTGCTTGACCGGGCTACAGCGGGCTATCACGTGTGCCCAATCTAGAGTGTTTCCTATCATATTTGTTTCACAGACAGACCTAATCCTGAGCAGTACTGCCATATGTATGTTTTCACTCTTTACCTGACTGGTCTTATGACTTGGACTAGTGTTGAGTCAAGTTTTCTGTTTGTCCTTTAATCTACTTTTAAGTTGAACTGGAAACTTGGTGGCATGAACCACGACATAAAGGCTGCTGCCCACACATATTTTTTTTTTAAAGCATCATGAGGCATGACATTTATATCTTCAGTTTTACCACTTTAATCACAGATGAACAGAGTATTTCAGAATGGGAACTTTATTGCTAACTCCCCACGCCCTTTTTTTAAAAATTACTATTTTTTTAAGAAAGTGAGCACCATTTTGGAACTAGCACCTGTAGAAACTCCCTCACATGGAAAAGACAAAAATATTCTGGACATTGAAAGGGCAAGTTTATAATGGACTTCAATGGTTAACCACAATGTTTTGAAGTCAAGATTCCATGTTGTTACTTTGGGTGTTAACAAACATGACAGTGGCCCGGCTACCACAACACTCAGGAAATGGCCTGCTTGACCGGGCTACAGCGGGCTATCACGTGTGCCCAGTCTAGAGTGTTTCCTATCACATTTGTTTCACAGACAGACTGAATCCTGAGCAGTACTCTTTACCTGACTGGTCTTATGACTTAGACTAGTGCTGAATCGAGCAATCTCAGCAAAAGCCCTTTCCATCAGAAACAGACCATTAGTCTGTGCTCGAGTAATGAGGAAACTTACTGGCTTTTTTGCTAGTTTCACTAGTTCCCATTTGATAATAGCCATGGTTCAGTACATCTGGTAATTCTTCCTATGCAGCGTCAGCCACACACCTGATAACATTCTACATGCTGCCTATTAGGAGTGTGCAATTCTTCTTTTTTTAAATACTAAAGTGAACAAAGCTCCATTCATTTTAGTAATTAAAATACAAAAGCCAACAACAAAGGTAACAAAAACTGATGAAAACAAACAAAAAACCCATCTATTTTCATTATAAATATAAAAATCATTGTGCACGTACAAGATGGTGGCTGGGACTATTTTGCACATGTGCGGAATTTCCCAAAACGGTGCCATCAGTGAACTTGTGGTCATAAACAAGAAACCACAAGCAATAGAGGTGTGCAGCAGCCACGTCATTTGTTTTTGTTTTCATTTATAAAAAGCACTTCATTTTCAGTGGGATGTGTTGTAAATAAAACCATTCATCTTAATTTTGGGGTGTTTTTTTTTTCCATTTAATTTTATTGAAAATAATTTTACTGAATTTTTTTTTAAAACACTGTGTTTGCAGGAACCACTTTGGAAAAGGGTGTGCATGCACAGAACGGTCCTGGTGGCCATTTTGCTGCGACCAGAGTTGCCTGTGAAGATGTCTATGAACTGCCCCCGGTGCTCCATGACAGCCTGCAGCTGCAGGGAATGGTACCCGTGCCTGTTAACATACTCCGCAGCCTCCCCAGTGGAGGGGAAGAGGATCTCTATGTGGGTGACATCCATGGCGCCCATGCAGTTCGGGAACGCTCCAGCCACGAAACCGGCCATCACAGCTGCCTGGTGCTCACCCTGACACCAAAGAGCTGCGAGACTGACCGGCAGGAGTCGGGAGTTGCGAGGGCCCAGACCCCGATAGCCACCCGTTGGACAATGGGGATGGGGGCCCTCATGGGGGTGTGCTTCCTCTCCAGCCAGGGCATGAGCAACTCTGCAAGCCACAGTAAGGTGAGCTTGTCCATCTGAAAGTGCGCTCTCCAGGCGGTCTCGTCCCACTGGGCCAGCACCCAGGACCACCACCCCTGTGCCCGCTCTGCGACCCATACCTGCCAGGCAATGGGCATAGCAAGCAGGGCAGCGCACCACATGGTCTCCTTCCGCCATTGGAGGCGGCTGGCCATCTCGCGGAGCACAGCGGCCCTGTTCCGGCCTCAGATCAGGCCCTGGCGGTCTGCCCCATACACCCGCTGAGCTTTAAGCTGGGCCAGGGAGCACCCGCAGCCGTGGTGGGCTCTCTGGGCCTTCGTGGTGTTCCGGGCCAAGCAAACCTGCAGACAGGTGCCCAGGTGCAGCTCTGAGGTCAGGATGTGCAGCTGATCGGAGTGGGATCGGTACCACTTGGCACAGAGCGCTAGGTGCATCCCGCAGGTGCCCAACCTGTCTCGCTCCATGGTGCTGTCTGCTCCAGGTGGGGTGCAGCTGGCCCCATTATAGCCTGGGCCACATGGTACCCCACCCCCGGGTCACTAACCAGAAACCGGGCCGGAGCACCCGGGTCGGTCTGGGGCGTCCCCCTCCCAGCTGTCCCAGTCACCTCCTGCTGGGCAGGCGGCCTGGGGCAGTGGGGGCGGCCTATTGGGCGCACCTGCTGTCCTTGCATGGGGCTTTGCACACAGACCAGCGTGCACCCAGGCATGCTGGCTGCAGCTGCATTCCTGCTGTCATCACCTCCCACCTCTCTGTGTTGGCAACATTGTGTCCTCGCCGGCCTGATTAGTGTGTTGGCTGTCCTGTCTGTCTGTTCAGTTCCTGCAGCTATGCTGGGTCTGCACCACATGCCTTGCTCTGTTGCCATGCCGTGTTGCGGCCTGTGGCATTATCGCTTGGCCTTGGGACTCCCCCGGGTCCTCTCTCACCCCTCTGAAGAATGTGGGCCCCCCTGTCCATGGTGTCATTCTTCATGGCTTGAGGGACCATGGCTGGCTGTGCTTCCACCAGGCTCCCAGACCCCATGGGGCCCTAAATACATGGACCTTCCGCAAGACCATGGCCCTGTGTGACCTGTGGCATATCCCGGCCGTGCAATTTCTCCTGAGCTGCCCGGACAGTCTGTCAGGTACCTATGCGAGCCTGAGCTCTGGCCTTCGTTACTTTGGCTATGAGGCGAGCACCCAGGATTGCCGGCTGCATACTGAGACGCTGGGGCTGGTTCCCTTTCCCCATGGGCGCGTTCTGGTGATGAGGTGCTCGCATGTGGGTTGGTCTGCAGCGGAGACCATGTCTTCTCTGTCTGTGTGCAGCCTGGCCACCTTCATGGTCTGTCTGGCGGAGGGGGGCCCTGCCATGTCTGTCTCCTACTTTGGCTGCATTCATGGGGCCCGTGGGCACCAATTCCCGGCTGTGGTCTCGTGGGGTGGTGTATCACTGGCTGTTGAAGCTGGGTCACCTTCCATGGCCCCCAGCTGCAGACTTGTGCATATCCGAGCCCACCGCAGTGGAACTCTCGGCGCTGTTGGGTGTGTGGTCCCGTTCCGATGTGCAGTTGAGACTCTCCATGCAGGATCCATTTGAGGCATACTACCTGGTCACCCACCACATGTCCGTGCTGGGGTACCACCGGGGCATGCTTCATTGGCTTCACTTTGTGCACCTGGTGGGCCACCCAGCTCCTGGCCCCCTTGTGGCCCCATCCAGCTGGATGTGAGTCCCCCTGTGCCTTCCTGACCCCGGTTGCTGACCTTTCTGTGAGTTCCCACCTCTGCCCTGGTGCCGTGGTCCACTGCCTGTTCCCTCCTTGATGTCCCTGCTGTGGTGCTGTGCTGCCTGCTTCCCAGGGTACCACTGCCCCTGCCTGTTTCTCCGGGCCCCCAGCTCCCCTGGGTGCTGCTGACCATCCTCAACCACCTGCAATCCCTCCTGCACCCCAGTCCCCCCCTTGGGTGTCTGTGTGACCTCGGGGTTCTGGGTCCCCCGGACTGCACCTCCCGCCTTCCTTCCGGGGGTATGTGTGTGTGTGATATTGGACATTGTGACATTGGACTGGCTGCACATCCCCAGCACTCCTGCATCCCCTCCATGGCACCGTCGCCGACACTTGGGCTGCGTATGTGCCTCCTGGACCGTTTCTGGGCCGCTCCCTGTTTTATATGGCCTCCCAATGTGCCTGTGCCCCGACCTTCTGGGTTTCCCCCATTCCAGGACTGCCTGTGTTGGTTTGGGGTTGCCCGTGAGGGCTGTGCTGTTGTTGGGTTTTTTCCTGCTGTTGCCTGTGTCCTGACGTGCCCCTGGGCCATTTCCTCCCTCTTCCATGTCCCGCGCCCCCCTTCCCCTCCCCTGTGCCCGTTGTGCCGTGTGTGTTGTCTGTCCTGCTGTGTCCCCCCTTGCCTTCCCTTCCTTTCCCATGTGGGTGTGTATGTGCCCAGGCTTGTGTTTGTGCTGTGCACTCCACTGTGCCCCTGTTGTTTCTGTGCCTGTTGTGTGTTGTACCTCGTCGGCTCTTCTCACTCCTCCCCCTCCCTTCCCATTTCCTCTTGTGGGCGTTCCATTTTGTCCCTTCTGTCTTCATTTGCCCTCTGTCAGCCATGTCTGACTCCCACCCCTCCCCGGTGCTTTCTGGGTGTTTTGACCATGGCCGGGAATTGGTGTCACATCTGTTGTGCAGCCCCGGTCTGTGATCTGGTGGCCCGATTCCCTGCCGTGGTCCTGATCCCATCACGTCTGTTCGGGGCTCTCCTTGACCACGGGGGGTGGTTGTTCGGTTCACCACCACTGGGGATCCACTGTGATGAATCCGGACGTGTAACGTCTGAAATCACCCTATGATCTCGTAACGTCTGAAAATACCCATAGTCACCAGTTTCAACAACAGTGGAAGCATGTATTCAATGGATAGTGAGGAAATACTGATAAACAGTTGCAGCACTCCTGAAAGGTAGGTATTTCCCAACAGTATGGGAACAGTTGTTGTCATCTTAGTTCTAATTTGGACCACTGTTTAGAAAAGTTGTTATTTGACACACCCCAGAATGATAACAATCCCACTTTGGAGATTTTGGAGATTCCCCCAAAATGGGTGAAAAAATGATGATGGTATTTATTTATGACCAAAAGGTCAAATAAATGGGCGGGCGGGGGGGGGGGGGGAGGACTAGACAGGGGTGAATCAGATCCACTCCCCACCCTGGAAAGGGTCACTGCAACCACCACATTTTGGGCCAGTGGTGAGGGCAGTCCAAATAAGCAGCCCCTGTGGTGAAATCCAGGTGGGAGGGGCCTGTCACCACAAGTCCCTTCACACTACAGTTTGGCCAAGGAGATGTCCACATGTGGCATACATCGGGCTTCAGGAAGGAGCTGATCAGGAGATCCTGGAGGAGCATGATCACCCCAGTTGCCAAACAGATTATCAGAGGGGCCTGGAGGAATATGCTCACCCTAGCCACCAAACAGCTGATTAGTGGACTCTGGATGAGCCCCCTCCCTCATCAGTTGTTTGGTGGCTGGGGGTGAGTGTGCTCCTCCAGGCCACCCTGATCAGCTGTTCTGTGGCCGTGGTGAGCACACTCCTCCTGGGCCAATCCTCAGACCACAACTTACCCCAGGTCTACATGCTCTTGACCAGACAGGAGGTGGCCCCATATTTGCCTGGGTGGGAAAATAGTAGACTGCTCTCTGTGACTGGCCTTCTTTGGTCAATGTATCCCATAGTAGCCAGACCCAAGGTGGAAGTCAAACATTTGAGGGCCATCTAACTGACAGATGATTTGTGAGCTATTATCTCATTTTTTCCCCATCCAGTAATACCAAACGGCAGACCCAGACTATCCAGGACTGCTTCTTTTCTAGGTGACACAATGGGTGTTTTCAGATAGATGCCAGGCTGCCCACACCTGCAACGTCTCTGGGGGGACTCTCCCGTCTCCACACCCACTCCCAGCCCCACCTGAGCCAGGATCAGATGGATCCAACGGGTTCCTCATCCTGTGGTCCACCCATGCAGTGCTCCCACCACCACCATAGAGCTGCGGGATAGACCTTCCACATCGCAATGGTGTTGCTTGGGGCAATGGACAGCTGGAAGTAGAGCAGCAGTGTGGGTCCATGCATCAGATGGACAGTTGCTCCACTTTGGACTGGTACCCCCAGTCCACTCTGGACTGGATACAGCTATACCTATAGAACACAAGGGGAAATCAAGGCACAAGGTGCAGCCCATTGGCTTAACCACTAGTTGGGCCAAATCGCCCAATTTAGAGACAATGGAGGTATTAGCTTCCTTGTGCTATATTGGCTTTACACCCAAGAGAGGGGACAGAAGTCAGTCTTTGGCTCCAAAGAGTTGTCAGCACTATTTATAGAAGAAAAGACATTCTGTTGGCTGCTTTAGCACTGGCTTCTCTCTACCCTTGCTCTTCATCATTCACAAAAGGATGAAGTATTTACACACATCGGCTGTTTTTACATGGATGCCCCCCTCTGCTGGGTGTGCAGGCGGGTGTGTGATGCGGCAGTGGGTGGGGGGAATGTGTGCATGCCGCGCAGTGGGTGGGGGGAATGGGTGTTTGTCCATGCAAACAGTGCGGGTGGTGGGTAGAGGTGAATGCACGCTCCCCATGCACACCCATCTCCACCCATCACCCACCCATGGAGCCATCCAACAAAGGAGGCTCCATGGGTGGTGGTGGTGGCTGTCCGTGGGAAAGGGCACACACCCACAGTCACCCACCGTGGCAGCAACCACCACCCCACCACTACCACCACCACCGCTGCCCATGTAAAAAGGTCCATACCTGAGCTGGTTTTAAATTTTAGCCAGTAAGCATACTTGCAAAAATCAAAGCTTTCTGTTGACCACCAGCTAGGTGGATACAAAATTAGGTGTCTTAGTGATTCTTAAAAATAAACTCTAAATATCACTGAACCGTGGTCCACTAAGTGTTAAAATAAATCAGAGCTGTATTTCTAATTGACACATTTTGTTGTGTTTCTGATGATTTGTCACCGTTTTAACCTTAGCCAGCTACAACTGCTGCTATTTTAAACCTATTTGCCTTTATTTCCTTTTACATACTTGCCCTTTTATACTTACTTCTTAGTTCTTGACCTGTGTTTTGACAATGCTCTCCCAATAGTAAATTAGATGCAAAATTACATGTTGCTGGAACCTTTACAGTAACCTGACTTTTCATGTAATGTGTGGGCTGCAATTTGTTAGAATCATTTTCGTTTAACAAAGAAATATCTTTTCTTGCTATAGGCATTGTTCCTTTTTAATTGAACTCAGAGTGAGTAAGAAGGTTTACTGAACAATATCAGTTTAGTCTCCTTCTGGCAAGCAGCCTTCTTTCAGCTATCTTACAGAACTCAGCTTAAATAAAAAATGATATCTCTCTCTTTCTCTCTCTCTCTCTCTCTCTCTCTCTCTCTCTCTCAAAAAAGGACAGCTTAAGTGGATGCATGCAGTGAAGGTTTCTCCCAATCACTGCCATCTGGGAGCATCAAGTCTAGCATGAAGTGTCAAGAGAAGTGGCATTAATTTTCTACGTTCCTATTCAGTGCCGGGGTAACACCTGATGAAAAGGTGCCACATTACATGGCACCTTAATGGGGCTATCACAGATGAGACACTAAAGCTGAATTCAAGAAACTTGTTCATCTTATTGATTGCACTAGCAATCTGGAGAGAATACACTCTTCTGACAATAAAATACCAAATAGGTTTCTGTAGCACCTTTCATGCAAATGCATCCGCAGGCACTTTACGATGAAAACACAATGCAGAAATGCAGAAGTGCTCCATCAGGAAGAGATCCAGGGTAAAAATAGGAAAATAAAGAGCAGATTTTTAAAAGTCTATTGACTCAGCATTGGATATTGCCTCTAAGTGAATTTCAGACTGGCGAGTGAGGGCTATAGAGGTCAAAAGTATGTACTCAGTAGCACTTCGAAGAGTATGGCCATTTTTACATGAACACCACACCCCCACACCCCGTCCATGTAAAAAGCTCCTATCATAGAATGACTGAAAAAAGAATAGCAATTCACATATTTACACATTCCAAATCATGCTCAACTTTTTAAATAATAAAAAAAAAATAATTAAAAAATAATATATGATTACCAAAAAGTATCAGCATAACCCTATGGGGAGGAATTATGGGGGACAGGGGCAAGCTAGGGTGTTTGAAATTGAAGTGGAGAGAGGAACACAATCACTGGGCTTAAGAGCACACTCTATATTTAACTGCAATCTGCCAAACTTTTAGGCATAGGATACGAACCCCCTAGGAGGCCCCGAAGTATAGCCCAGGTTCCACCTCCCTGGCATTATATTAAGTCACCCCAACCCCTATTTACCCAAGTTGCCCAGCTTGGAATGGGGTGTGTGGGTGGTGTTCCTGTTGGGGTCCCCTAGCAAGGCCCCACAAGCAGACAAGAGTAAGGGTTACACTAGAGGATGTGATTGTGGTTGGGTCTCTCGCTATACACTTCTTCAAAGGACCTTGCAGTGGAATGAATTTCATTTCCTATCAACAACAACCGCACCATATAATGGACGATGACCCCATGTGGAAAATGGACACTGAACGACGTTCTGGGGTTTAAAAGCCTGTCTGTGAAACTGACAAGCTTTTAGAAAATTAAAGGTGCCTTTTTTTTTAAAACAGATAGTAGTTTTAAAATTATACGTTTTTTAAACTACGCTTTAGGGCATGGGAAGGCTATGGGACAAAGTTATGCAACCCATGCACTTATGTGCAACGGGGAAGCAGGGGGAGTTTCTCTTCCCTCTCTGCTTGTCTCCTCGGCAGGTCTTGGGGCAATTGTCACCTGGGGTTTCAGGATGTTGGGGGGGGCACCCCTGACAGTCGCCTTTGACCCCCCTTCCCCTTTCCGCCACTTGCTGTTGCCTTCCTCCTCCAAGATTGCCACCACCACCACCACTACTGCCACTGCTTCCACCTGCTTTCATTTATGCCTGGGGGTATATAGAGATGGAGGACTGCCCTGCCTTCTGCTCTGCCTCCCCTTCCTTGCTCCCAGGTCAGCGCCCTGGCCGCTTACCTGCTGGTCCGGTCCTCACTTCCCCACACCACCATCTGTGCCGCTGCTACTACTGGTATATTTCAAAGGCCACGTGCCAACAACCAACGTTGTGCATGCATGGCTGGGGCCATGTTTCTTACTCTGGCATGCTAGGTAATGTAGTCCCAATATGCCAGTTAGAGAACATGACCCAGCAGCGTATGCATTTGGGCCGCTGGCACGGGACCTTTGAAAGATAGCAGTAGTAGCAGCAGCACCAGCGGTGGCATTGGGAAGCGGGGACCGGAGTAGCCGGTAAGTGGCCAGGGTGTTCCTTAGCTCCAGTCTCTGCCTCCCCTTCCTTGCTCCATGGTCAGCATACTGGCCTGAGAAGTTTCCAAGAGGCAGGGCTTCAGGAGCCTTCTCCATGGCAACTGCTTCCCAGTCCTGCATCATTACCATAGTAACCCCAGGTCACAGGCTCCTTCCCTCCATCTGCAGTTTCCATTGCCCTTTGGTTCTGTGCACACACAGGAGAAGTTGAGGGGCCCTCTCAATGCTAGGCATCCACCCAGGAACAGAAGGGACCAACTGTGGGATATAGCGTCCCCTTCCCTACAGGACTTGGCCCAGGCAAGCAATGAGTCTTTTCCCATCATCTCCAGTCTGCAATCACACTGGGTCAAACTCAGCCAGTGCCTCAAGCCACGGTCTTTCCAGAGCCAAATCAGGGAGCATGACTTAAGTTACTAGCTGAGCCACTCGTGGATTTTACTCTCCAACATGGGGCTGCAGCTAGAGGGGCATGTGACAGTTCAAAAAGGCATGAGTGCTTGGCAGTGCGGGTGTTTGAAGTGCCTAGACATAGGTGTCCAGGCATCTGTATCACTTACATAATAATCTGGACAGAATAAAGACTTGGCAGGGGATTAACTATCTTTTAATCCTGCAGAGGTAGGGGTCAACGTGTTCAGCAAACCTAGCCTTGACCAGCCCTGAGCCATTGTCACACACCAGTGCGGTGGTCTAGTTGGGCATTTTTAGACACACGTTAAAGTTCTGGATGTTTCAATCTTCTGGGTTTACAAGTCCACAAGTAAATTCCTGGATGCATTCTTCACACAAACACTGCTCTGAGGCAGCCTAAAGTAGCCACAGCTGTAAACGTGACAGGCTGCCATGGAAACCAAGTAACCACAGCTGCCTGGAGCAAATTCAGTTTACCAGGAGACCTTTTTACACACAAAAGTTCTGTGAGAAGTTTCACGCAGAAGTTCAAAGATCCGGATGTTTAAGATCCGGGTAAGTGATTTAGACACACATAAATTTCTGGATGTTACAGCAAACATCCAGGAGAAATGTGTGTCTAAAAACACCCGTTGTTATACATCTTCGGTGGGGGAGCAGAGAGCTGGAAAACAAAGCCCGGCGGCGGCATATCAGCTGTCATTCCCACCTTCCCTAACTGCTCTTGCTCTGCCCTGATTCATCCCAGCTGCCTGACTATAGCTCTAGTCCCACTTAACAGCATGGCAGCAAAGTTTTTCTCTGTGTGTAAGAGCACCTGCTTCATGATTACTCACATACACAGACACATTTTGGAGTAATTTTGCTCAACTGTTGCCTACTCTGGTCTGATTGAGGTTTTGACTCTGAAAATGAGAATTGGCAGCATATGCCTCCAGTATTGCTTCAACAAAAAAAGGAGGAGGAGAGTTCACAGACTGGAGTATAGAGGGAAATTAGCTCAGAGAGGTAGGGGGGAGCAAGGTTGTTAAGAGCTTTATAGGTGAAGACAAGGAGTTTGTGCAGGATTCGTTCAGGAAGGGGGAGTGAGTGAAGGGAGGAGAGGAGGGGATGCACGTGGTCGAAGCGACAGGCGAGGTGGATGACCCTGGCAGAAGAGTTTTGGACAGACATAAGGGAAGAAAGGTGAGACCGGGGGAGTCCAGTGAGAAGGAGGTTACAGTAATCGAGGTGAGAGATGAACAAGGGTTTTGGCAGAGGAGACAGAGAGAAAAGGGAGAATCTTAGCAATATTATGAAGGGAGAAGTGACATGATTTGGTAACGGGGTGATTTCAGACATTACGTTGTCTGAAATCACCACAGTCAACCGCAGTCAACTGCGGAGGAGGTTGAAAGCAGGTGAACATCTGTTTGCTCGCATCCAGATGTTCACCCCAGTCAACCACCCCCATGGTGACCCTAACCACGGTTTGTTCTCCCACACCACGGCGGCGAACGAAGCATGGTTAGGGGGAATCCGGAACGTGGTGAAGGTAAGGTAACGTCTGTTACCTTACATTCACTGCGTTCCGGAGTCCCAGTGGCGGGCAGCTGACTGTCTCGGGGAGGCCGGGTGGCCAGGGCGCGCAGGTGGCGGGGCTGTGCGGCAGCATGCTGTGTCATGCAGCCCCCCCCCCTCTGTGTGTGTGTGCTGTTTTAGACATTATGGGCGGGTGCTTTCACCAGAGGCCGTGGGGTGGTTTGGACCACTGCCGGGGGCAATGGGGCGCACATCTGTTGGCATGCCCCTTCATCCCCGGCCGTGGTCCGAACCACCCCTGTGGTGAAAGCGCCCGCCCGTAATGTCTGAAATCATCCAGGGTCAATGTAGGGTTTAAAAGAAAGGGGTGAGTCAAAGATGAAGCCTAAGTTATGGGCTTGGGGGACAGGAAGGATGGTGACTCTGTCGATGAGGATCGACAGGGAAGAGGGAGAGGAAGGATGAGGGGGGAAGATAAGAAACCATCCCTTGACGCTGATGCTCCTGCCAGTTATCGGCCAGTCTCTAAGCTTCCCTTTTTAGGGAAAGTTATTGAATGGGATGTGGCATGGCAGCTCCAGGAACATCTGGACTGCACCGGTTTCCTTGATCCCTCCCAGTCTGGGTTTCGACCTGGGTACAGTACAGAGATGGCATTAGTGGCCTTGGTTGATGATCTCAATCTGGCGTTGGACCAGGGTCGTCAGACCTTACTGGTCCTGCAAGACCTTTCGGCTGCATCTGACAGTTGATCATGAGGTGTTGGTGACTCGCCTGCGGGACCGTGCTGGAATTGGTGGAACGGCCTTGGACTGGTTTCGTTCATTCCTGGCCGGGAGAACTCACTGGGTAGTCTTCGGGGAGTGTATGTCTTCCCCCCGGCACCTCACATGTGGAGACCCACAGGGTGCCATTCTGTCCCCCCTCTTGTTTAACATCTATATGCAGCCATTAGGGGAGATCGTGAGGGGGTTTCAGGGCATACAGTGTTATCAGTATGCTGATGACACTCAGCTCTACCTCTCCTTTTCCATCTACCCAGGCCATGCAGTCTCCTTATTTTCCCAGTGCTTGTCAGCTGTGGGGGCTTGGATGAGGTCGAGCGATCTGCAATTGAATCCTGACAATATGGAGGTGATGTTGGTGAACAAGGGCTTGGGGGACCTGGGGGTGGTTGAATCTTCTCTTATTTAATTTTATTTATTTATTTTATTTATTTATTTATTTATTCAATTTATACCCCGCCCCTCCTTAACACAGCTCAGGGCAGCTTCCAACAATAAAAACACAATATAAAACAATTTAAAACATAAAAATACAATCTCAATTATTAAGAACAGGGCCCAGGATACATTAAAAAATAAATAGGGTAGGGGCAATAAAAAAATCCACTAAACCCCCACCCCCACCCCAAAGGCCTGGACGAACAGCCAGGTTTTACACCTTCGCCGGAATATCAAAAGGCTTGGGGCCAGGTGATCTACCTCCGGTAGGGAGTTCCAAAGACGCGGCCCGGCCACTGAGAATACCCTCTCCATTGTGGCCCCCTGTTTAACATGGGGGACCTCCAAGAAGGCACCCCCGGCAGACCACGGAGGGTGAGGTGGTCCCCTGAGGTATGAGGGGCCGAGACTGTGAAGGGCTTTGTAAATCAATACCAACACCTTGAACCTGGCTCGGCACGCTATCGGCAACCAGTGCAGAGCACGGAGCACAGGTGTTATGTGCTCCCGACGACCCATCCCTGAAAGGAGATGGGCCGCCACATTCTGCACTAGCTGCAGCCTCCGAACCAGGCACAAGGGAAGCCCCACATAGAGCGTGTTGCAGTAGTCCAGGCTCGAGGTGATGAAGGCATGGGGTGGCCAGGTCCGGGCCTGAGACAAACGGATGCAGCCTCCGCACCAGATGCAACTGGTGAAAGGTAGCCTTTGTGTCTGTCTCCACCTGCCACTCCAGGTGGAGATCCGCATCCAGAACTAACCCCAGACTCCGTACCTGTTGAGCTACATGAGGACGAACCCCCCCCCAATAAGGGGGGGCGACACCTCCCTCGCTCTCCCCACCAACATCACCTCCGTCTTATCGGGGTTGAACCTCAGTCTGCTCTCCCACATCCATTCCGCCACGGCCTCCAAACACTGGGATAGCACTGAGATAACAGGGTCTGGGTCCATTGAAAAAGAGAGGTACAGCTGAGTATCATCAGCATATTGATGACAATGCACCCTGAACCCTCTCACAACCTCCCCAGGGGGCTGCATATATACATTAAATAATAACGGAGACAGAATGGAACCCTGCGGAATGCTTCAGGATAAGGCATGGGGGAAAGATGTCTCGTCCCCCAGCACCACCCGCTGGCTTCTCCTCGAGAGGAATGAATGGAACCATTCAAGAACAGTCCCATCCAGACCCCCCATGTCACGCAGCCATCTCAACAGCAGCCCATGGTCCACGATGTCAAAAGCGGCCAAGAAATCTAGCAGGATGAGAAATGTTGAACATCCTGCATCCATCTCCTGGTGGAGATCATCGACCAAGGCCACCAATGCCGTCTCAGTGCCATAGCTGGGGTGGAACCCAGATTGAAAAGGGTCCAGGAAACTGATGCTGTCTAGATGCACGTGGAGCTGGATTGCCACCACCCGCTCAATAACCTTCCCTAAAAAGGGAAGGTTAGAGACAGGTCAGTAACTGGCAAGGGCATCCACATCCAAAGATGGTTTCTTCAGCAGGGGGTGCACCACAGCCTCCTTGAGACTGGGCAACAACCTCCCCTGCTGCAAGGACGTGTTCACTACCCTCACCAGCACTGTCCACAACGTCTCCCTGGAGGCTTTCACCAGCCAGGACGGGCATGGATCGAGTTCGCAACATGTGGCCCTCACAGACCCCAAGACATCCGCCGCATCAGCCAGCATCACTTCCTGAAACTCCTCCCACAAAGATGGACCAGACTGGGCCTCCATCACCTTACGCTCTCTAACTACTGCCCCTAATCCAGCGGCAAAGTCGCTCTGAATCTGAGCGTTCTTGTCTGCGAAGTAGGTGACAAATCCTCACAGCGGGCCTGGGACAAGTCCCCATCCAGGTGGAGCGAGGCCAGACTGACCAGCCCCAGCACCACCTGAAACAGCTCCACCGGACGTGACTTCACAGACACTATGAGGACAGCAAAGATCTCCTTTCTCGCTGCCCTCACAGTCTCAACATAGGACCGCAAATGGACCCTATGGAGTCAGAGCGAGTATGCCACCAGCATCGTTCCAGCCTCCTGCCTACTTGCTTCATATACCGCAGCCCCTCAGTAAACCAAGGGGCTCTGCGGTGACGAGACCGAGGCAGAGGGCGTTTCGGAGCCACCCTGTCGATGGCCTCCTCCAGCAAGGTGTTCCAAGACTGGACCAGCTCATCGACAGAGTGACCGTCCAGGACCAGGGTTAATTCCCTCAGGGCTTCCTGGAACTGCTGGGGTTCCATCAGCCTCCAAGGGTGGACCATCCTAACTGGTCCTTTCCCCTTCTGGGGGGAGGGGTGCACAGAGAGGCCGGCCTGAAGGAGATAATGGTCCATCCATGACAAGGGCACTGCTGTAACCTCCCCCACAATCGGACCCCCTGTCTCAAGGCCAGAACTGAAGATCAGGTCGAGGGTGTGCCCCCCCACATGGGTCGGGCAGATAACCTCCTGGGACAAATCCATGGTTGCCATGGCGGCCATGAATTCTCGCTCTGCCCCGACAAGGCCGGCATTGGCGTGAATGTTGAAGTCCCCCAGGACCAAAGTCCTAGAGGAGTCCAACACCACCTCCGAGGCTAGCTCTGCTAGAGCGGTCAGGGATGCGGCTGGAAAAGAATCCCGGTATACCAGCAGCACCCCTAGCTTGCCCCCAGCCAAATCAAACACCACGTGAAGGGCCTCAGTACCCACAATCTCCTGAACTGGATACCTCCTAACAGGCCAGTCGTCTCTAAAAAAAATTGTTGGGGGGCTTTGCCCTCCCATGGTCTCTCAAGTACAAAGTCTGGGTGTGCTCCTCGAATCGCGGTTCAGCCTGGAATCTGAGGTTGCGGCCGTGACGGGGAGTGCGTTTCGTCAGTTACATCTTGTCCGGTGGCTTTGGCCATATCTCTCAGACTCTGACCTCGCCACTGTCTCCATGCCTTCACCACCTCGAGGCTGGATTACTGCAACGTGCTCTACGTGGGGCTGCCCGAGAAGCTGGTCCAGAGGCTGCAGCTGGTGCAGAATGCTGCAGCCCGTCTCCTTACGGGGGCGGGTCACAGGGAGCACATAACACCAGTGCTCTGGGCTCTGCACTGGCTGCCTATAAAGTACCGGGCCAGGTTCAAGGTGCTGGTTTTAACCTTTAAAGCCTTCATGGCCTGGCCCCTGCTTATCTGCGAGACTGCCTCACTCCCCACGTGCCCGTGCAACTCTTGAGATCATCCGTTGGACCATTTTTGGAGGTTCCCCAGGTGAGGCGGGTGGCCACAGATGTTAGATCTTTTTCCTTGGCTACCCCTGTGCTGTGGAATTCGCTCCCAGAGGAGGTTTGGTTGGCTCCCACTCTCCTGCTGTTTCGGCATGTAGGTAAGACCTGGCTGTTGTGTCAGGCTTTTGACAAGGGGTAGGGGTGGGGTGGGGTGTGTGGTTTTTCCCCACATGTTGTAATTTTAAATTGTTTTTTAAATTGTTATATTTTTATTTAATGTTGTTCGCCGCCCCGGGTTGCCCTGATGGCAGGAGGGGCAGGATATAAATTTTAAATTAAAAAAAAAGAAAAATTAAGGAGTTCCATTTTAGCCATGTTGAGTTTGAGTTGACATTGAGACATCTTGGTAGAGATGTCAGAGAGACAACTGGTGAGGTAAGCTTGAACAGATGGAGAGAGAGAGGGAATAGAGAGATAGAGTTGAGTGTCATCAGTGTAGAGGTGATATTGGAAGCCATGGGAGGCAATGAGTTTGCCTAAGGATGAGGTATAGATAGAGAAGAGGAGAGGACCAAGAACAGAGCCTTGAGGAACACCAACTGAGAGGGGAAGGGAGGAGGAGGTGGAGTTGGCAAGAGACACATTGAAGGAGCAGTCACAGAGGTAGGAGGAGAACCAGTCAAGGATTGAGCCACGGAACCCAAGGGAGTGAAGTGTGTCCAGCAAGAGTGAGTGGGTTTGGGGTATGCAAAGACACAGATTGCCAATGTGTGTCCTTGAGGAAGTCCATTATACTGCAGAGAATAGTGTCCTTCTGAAAATAAGCTTGTAAACTACCCAGACATGTTAATGTCTGTCAATGAGAGAGATTAGGGAAGCAAAAGATAAGCACTGGAGAAAATGAAATGTATATATGGCATTCAAATGCTGGCAGGAATTGGAATCCAGCAAGTCATCTGCATCCTTTCAAAGGGTTAACTGCCGTACACCATAAAATTAGCTTTCTCAAGAAACAGAGTGGTCCATTTCTTTCAGCTCCTGCCAATACATTTTTTTAATAATAAAAAAAAAACTTTGCTCTTTGCAAAGTTACAGACTGTCAAATTGTAACAGGAATGAGTAGAATTTCAGCAAATGATATGCGAGATTGCCAATGCTCACTGCTGCAATGCAAAATGCTTCATCACTAGAATGAGGTATTTTATTTTAAAGGCTTTAAAATTAATCCGAAATGAGGAAATTTGATTCCAGACGAGCAAGTCTGAATTTGGCAATGAGGATTCATTACTGTAGTTTTCTCCTAAATAGGGTAAACCCCTAATTCTGAATATGCATCTTTAAAAAAAAAACCAGTGTGATCCTGGGAAAACAAAAGCTTGTTTGTTTAGTTAAGTCAAGACATGTTAGGCACATTTTGGAAAAAGAAATTGTTAATGGGCAATGTAGCAAACATTGGACATTTTTACACACACGTTAAGGTCTTCTGGGTTTACAAATCAACAGGTAAGTTCCTGATGCATTTTTCACACAAACACTGCCCCAAGGCAGCCTAAAGTAGCCACAGCTGCCATGGAAACCAATTGACCACAGCTGCCTGGAGCAAAGCATTTTACCAGGAGAACATTTTACACACAAAAGTTCTGTGAGAAGTTCTATGCAGAAGTTCAAAGATCCAGATGTTTAAGATCTGGGTGAGTGATTTAGACACACAGAAAGTTCAGGATATAACAGCAAACATTCAGGAGAAATGTGTGTCAAAACACCCATTGTCAATACCCTAAATTAAAAAAGATTGCTTTTGGAGACCTAAGGGAAGATTCTTTTACAGCACAAAATCTTCAGGAAAAGCAGACTTCTCTCCAAGAGAGGATCCTTCACATATAGGAAAGTCAAACAAATTCCATTTAAATACATGTTTAAAAAGGGAAAAAAATTGCCATTATTATTTCAAGTAAAATACAGCAATGTTATTTTTAATAACAATAAACAAAAAAAAAAGCTGAATGATGTTTTTATTGGACCAACTGTTGTTGGTGAAATAAACAAACATTTGTGCCACACAGACCCCAAAAGTAGGCAGAAGTGTATATAAAATGAGCAAATTTAGATCTAAACTGTAAATGTAAATATAAACTGAGATACATTTGCTCAGTTTATATTTTTGTACTGGTTATGCTATATGCCTGAGGAAGGGCCGTGTGTGGCCTGAAAGCTTGCTTACTTCTCAATCAACAATTTGTTTAATAAAAAGATATAGTTCAAAGTTATTTTTGAAAAGTACAGATTGTATTGTTATGGTGCTGAACATTCCTAATGTGCTAGTAGGAATTTTGTGCATTGAAATTTTTTTGTGTTCCAAAACTTTTTAAAAAACAAGGAAATCCAATAATAAAAAAATCTCTGGTTTATAATGTTAGTTTAAGGCTCTTGCAAATTTACTCATGCTCTAAAAAGTCATAGAAATTGGAAGTTAAGGCTCTGCGCTTAACTCACGAGCCATGTAACCAGTAAAGATTTTGTACAGCCTTACATATTGTGCTTTATTCCAACTTAGACTCCATGACCCCATGCTTTGCATTGGTCTTTCAGTTCCAATCCTCTTCCTCTGCAGCTTGGGGGCAACAACAGAAGCTTGGGAATGGCGGGGGTGACTGAAGCTGGGATCCCCACAGCTCTGCCGCTTCCCCTTCACCCCCTTCATTCCCCAGCTTCAGTTTTGCCCCCAACCTGCAGAGGAAGAGGACTTGGACTAGGGCTGAAATGGCAAGCTGATGTGGTAGCTTTTTCCATCGGAAAAAGCTCTTCCGCAATGAGAGGCATGGTGCAATAGAGACATTTATTCTGCTTCTTCCACCGTTGTGAAAACAGCGGAATAATGTTTGTTCTGACAGTTTCAATCTTCTGCAATTTTCACTGGCACTGTGAAGTAGTGGAATAATGTTTGTTCCAATAGTTTTGGAATTAGTGGAATGCCAGTGGAATTAGTGGAATGCTGGTCGAAAAGCTGTGGAAAGTCACGGGCAATTCCAAAATGGTGGAATGAAATAGCTGAGCATAAAAAGGAGTTGCCCTTTTTATTATGCATGTTGCAGATGTGCATGTTGCAGGTGTGCTCTATGGGTACTCTGCAACATGTATAATAAAATGTAACACCCATTTTATCAGTGTTAGAGTGTCTGTGTGTAAAGGGCCTGAAAGACCAATGCAGAGTGTGGGGGCATGGAGCCTAAGTTGGAATAAAACACAGTATGTGAAACTGTACAATGTCTTTACTGCTTAGATGGCTCACGAGTTAAGGGCATAGCCTTAACTTCCAATTTCCATAACTTTTTAGAGCATGAGTAAATTTTCAAAAGCCTTAACTCTATTAAAAACCGGAGGGTTTTTTATTATTTAATACCAGTATTCTGATCATCTGAAAAGAGCTGCTGTCTCACTGGGACTTCTGAAAGGAGGTGGAAACATATTCTCAGGGCAGAGCTGGCGTGTGCCTCTCTGCTTAGGGAAATAAAGGGAAAGTTTGCCTTTCTAACGGTACATTAAGGGCAGATTCTCTACCCATCAAAGTCATGCCCCCTCCAGTCACCATTGTCTTTAATGGATGAAGAACTTGCTCCCTTAGACTTAAATTTATGCCTCTGGGACTAACAGTGAATAAGTTAGAAAGGCTTTGAGAGTGGCCTGCCTAAGAAATTTTATTGGTATCTTGCTAATACATTTGATTTCTTTTGTAAAAGATTGATTTGGAAAGAATATTATAATGCCTGAGCTTGAGGAACTGGGTATTGTTTTTAAATTCATCTGAAATTTAGAAGTTAAAGCAGAATGTTGGGCAGGGACTTGGGAGGATCTAAATTTAGGATTCAGAATGCCCAAGCATTCCCTGCTCTTCTGCACACTTTCTATATTCTTTGTTGAGGTACCTGGACTAGGTTTTTTAGTGGTCTATACTACCCTTAAATGTCAATGGTGCATACCATTTATGCAATTGAAAACTAGCTGCTCCTTATTCTTCCTGTCTCTCGGATCACTATATCTATAATGTCAATAAGGTTCCCTACCTCACAGAGCTGCATTGAACATTACAAGAACACCACAATATGTTTACCACTCATTTTGAATTAATTTTCATAGCCCACAAGAACGACCCATTTCAGCCTAAGCTGACATCATTTGGGATTCTTGAAAAACTGTGGAGCCCTGTGCAAAGCCCTATTTCATGCAGCTGGGGGCTCTTCTTCCAGCCATGGAAGTAGTTTCTCCTGCTCATTTGGTGGGGTTCCTCCTAGTGCTGTGCCCAATACAGCCAGGACTGACCTTAGATTTTTTGGGGGGCCCACAACACAAATAAAATGTATGGCCCTCATGGCCCTGCCCTTTTAAACCTTTCCTATACATTCCTGCTCCCTCACCCTAGTAGGCAATTCCAGGGTGGAGGCAGAGCCCTGCAGGAAGCAGCTGCCCTGGGGGCTGAGAGTTGCAGACGGAGACAGGGTCCCACAGAAATAGCCCATCCTGGGACCTCAGAAGCACTGGTCCTCAGGCTACCAGAACTGGCCTTCCTGTGGGGTTTCCTCTGCCCACAAGGCCCATGTCATTGCCCCAACTGGCCCTGCTGAATACAATTACATGAATTCACCTGTCTAAGAAGAGTCAGTGTTGCCTACTTAATAATGTGTTAGATTTGAACCTGGAACACCAATGTGCAAATCCTATCTTAGCCATTTGAGCTGATTTTGTGGCCTGGGGCATGTCACTATATCTCTCAGTCTCCGTTCCCTTTCTGTACAATAATGGCATATCTTGTAGAGTTGTTCTAAGAGTGAACTAGATAAGGACTGTAAAGCAACTGAATGCTGAAAGCACAATAAAAACAACAGTAGCCTTGGCTTAAACATATTTGCTATGCAATTCTTTTAAGTTATATTTGTTGCATGTTTTCAGCAATGATCTTATATAACTTATTTACAGTTCAAGATTACCCTCCTGTCATCTTTTACCTGTTTAGGCTCAGTTAGTCTTTTCCAAAAGCAAGCACAGCTTTTAAGAACTTCCGTATTATAAGGTTAAGTATGACCGGTTAATCATAGCACAAAGTAGCTCAGCAAGTTTAAGCATTGAGTTGATCCAAATTAAAACCAGAATAAGCTTTCCAATAGAAGTGTGCCAATGAGAATACTCTTAAAGGAAGCACAGGCCTTGACTTCCACCTGTCACACAATTCCTGTTCTTCTCCATCTCCTGCATCACTCTAAGCTCTGCTTACTTTCTTGGGGGGAAAGGAAAGGTAAGTGGGAAGCAAGGAAAGAAGAAGTAAGAAACAGTTTTTCCCTCCCAGGATGCAAGAAAGAAAAGAAGCAGTCAGAGCAGCTGCAAAGTAGATCCAGGGTGTCTTTAGACATAACAAATATCAGGTATCAAAACCCCTAAGCACGTGTTTGGCCACTGTGTGTAGGCATCATAACAATCCCAACAGCAATTTGGCCACCCATTGAACACACAATGTGAACAACAACATTTCATCACAAGGACAATTTGCATGTTCCAACTGAACATGTGGCCAGTGTTGTGTCTAATGATATCGCGTGGTGTGTTAGCAGGTACAACACGGGGAACAAGGTGACACTGCTGGCGTGCTGAGACTGGATGGTGAGAAAAACACCGATTTGTCCCAAGATGTGCTGTGTGTCTAAGCAGCGCCATAGGGTGAAGACAGGACCAAACCGGTAATCATATTAAGGTCAAAACACACAAATAGATACCTGTTAACATTATGTCTAAAGACACCCACTGTTTCCATTTGTGGTAGCCCCCTCTGTCCAGGAAATAACAGCACGTAAAAGGCTGTGGGGGTGAGGTAACAGACAGAGAGGGTGGGTTCCAGGTCTCATGGCTAAAGCCTTGTTCCCTTTCCTTCAATCACACAGTTTCATCCTGTTCTGTTCTGTACTTCCTTTCTTCCTCCCGCGGTGCAGGAGAAGTTCTGTGCAACTTTTTTCTTCCAGTATATTCATTGCTTTCTTTGTATGCATCTGCATTTTTTGTATGCTAACCTAATTGTAATAAAACAAAAAGCAAAACCATTCCCCTTCCACCCCCGCCCTCCCCCCCCCAAAAATGTACAAAAGACATACATTTCCCTATTGCTTTCCTGCAGCTCTAACAGAAGGTAAACTAGGCCTTGATGAATCCTGTGTAGCAGCATGAATATCACTTCTGGGAATTCAAAACTGTGCATCCATTAGCAAAGTGATTAACCGCTGAAGAGCTACTGAACGTGTTAGGTACCATGCAATAGACAAAACATCACCAGGGATTCCTGATTTATCAGTTATGTCTCATTATATTCTGTTGAAATATCAACAAGGACTAAAAAATATCCCTGTGAACAGTGCATTATGGTGTAAATAAAAAATATAAATGCTCAGATTTTTTTTTTTTTAAATAACCAACAAATGCCATATTCAAATTTGAAACTTTTCATCAAGACAAATTTTATATCTTTAGAAAATTAATAGTGCGATAAAAGAAACTGTTTTGTTTACTAACCTCAGAGTCTCCTCATTACCAACACTCTTGTGACTTCTGAAAGAGATTGGGAGCACTAGTAAAATGTCTCATTTGCATTTTGCATACCTAACAAAATCAGATTACTACATTTAAATTAAAGCTAATTTCAACATAGTGATGTTATATATTAGAATCTGATTACCCTATTTCTTGTGCTGGAATAGACTCATTATATTTGATTATTTTTTTTTTGTGCCTCATTTTTTTCTTATTCAAAATAATGAGTGAGCAACAGTGAGATCATTAATTTTTATATGTTTTTCTGATTCTCCTAGTACTTCAGACGAAATACATTGTCTGGTTTGATGACACATTAAAAGCACTTTCATTACAAGCTATATTTATCTGTGAGTAAAATGAGGTTGCTTGTGATAACTATACTTAGCTATAAAGAAGGAATGGTTTTATCCTTGTATAGGTTATTCCACAGAATGATAGAAATAAGCAGTGGAATAGAAGGTTTGGGTCTGCTTGTCTATTCCCGCAATAGATTTTTCCTACATGTGTTATTCTGGAGTATTTACATCCAATCTAGTAGGACTCAATGTACGAAGCTGACACTACTTCACTTGGAAACCATAACACTCGGTATTTTTACACACACCTTAAAGTGCTGGTCTTTCAATCTTCTCAGTTTACAAGTCCACAAGTGAGTTCCGGATGCATTCTTCACACACACACTTCCCTGAGGCAGTCTAAAGTAGCCACAGCTGTAGATATGAGGGGCTACCATGGAAACCAAGTGAGCACAGCTGCCTGGAGCAAAGCAGCTTACCAGGACAACTTTTTAAACACAAGTTCTGGGAGAAGTTCTATGCAGAAGTTCAAAGAGCCAGATGTTTAAGATCTGGGTGAGTAATTTAGACACAGAAAGTTCAGGATGTAACAGCAAACATGCAGGAGAAATTTGTGTATAAAAACACACACTGATTTTTAACCCTCGTGGTTGGCAATTTCTTCCGGGTATCTAGCTCTTATTTTCCTTTTTAAGGCCAGATTTTGTGTCCTCCCCTTACTAATAATGACCAGTTCCGTAGCTCATCTGCATTGCTGGTAACTTCAATAGAGGAGTTCCCAAACCATAGTGATAATAAGGGTGCAATCCTCCACTATTTAAATCATTTGTTAAACTGGTTAATTTTAATGGCAAAGGATTATTTTAGCTATTGTATTGCTTTTCTCAATTACTTGAGAGGTTTCTGGTGAGAAGATGTCCAAACCTATGCACAATATTTCAGTTGTAGTCTCCTCAATGCTATGGAAAGGAAGTTTATTTATATCTCTGCTCTATAAACTTCTGTGAGTTTATGTCAGGTTTCTTATGTAGTATTACCTTTCAAAATTACATTGTTTTTATTACCACCATATTACATTGCAAGATTATTTTAAATTTACTTTCCACTCATGCCAGCAAGTTAACACTAACTAACTTACCACTTGCTCAATATTGATAATTTCCAAGTATTATTTTCCATGGAATTTTGTGCTTCAAATGTTTTCCCCCAGTTGAATGTGATTTTTTTCCAAGCCAAATCTTACTATTTCCTGTCCATTTTCCCTGCCCTCTTTAAGTTGCTATGTCTTGGTTTCCCTGATGCCTGCAACATTTTCCACTTTAATATCTCCTGTGACTTCATTAATGTAGTGTTTATACTTTTTGTCCAGATCATTAAGGAAAGAATTTGTGACAACTTTCACTCTGTCCCACAATTCTAAAACAGAAATGCCCTTCCAACTTTAATGGAGTGTCTCCAGCTGAACACTAGTGTGAATGAGACCAGTGATTAATACCAGGCTAGCAAGCCCTAGCCCTGCAGATCTCATTATAACTCCATGGTCAATAATATACCATCATGTTGTGGTCCTTATAGCTGCATTTCCTTTGACACTTCCTATGCAAGATCATGGAGATATTTTGTAAAATTTTGATGTACTCTAATGACTTATTAAAGTCCAAACATCTTTTGCCCACCTCATGAGGAAATATGAATCAGAGGTATCTTTGGGAGCAGCTTATCTTTGTGACTCCCCACTGCTATTAATGCACTATGACTAATCCACATAACTTGTCATGTATTGTTAGGAATGGTTTTGAAATACAAGTGTTTGAAAATGTAGTGAATTACTTTTTTTGTAAATACATATTGCTCCTTTTTCATGGCTCTGCTATTCTTTTGGACTTTTGTTTGTTTGCTTGTTCTATAGGTGCCAAAGGAGATGTGAGTGGGAGATGTATTCGTTCACATATTAAAATTCCAAAATGTCTAGAGTTGGTTCATATCCTTTACATTTAATAAGTGCTAGACCTGATTCTTCATCTTTGGGTGGATTCTGTCTCTGATAGATCTGCCCACTTTGGGTCCATCGGAATGCAGACTGGCATCAGTCTGGTCCTTGTTCTGGCTGAGCTCCAGTTTGGTAGTACTTGGCCCCCTCCACGAATACGAATACAAAACCATTTTGTACCTGGGTACTAATACAACCCCTTTTTGTGCATGCCCCCAAAATGGGGGTTGTGTACAATGACACTGTGCTTTGAGAAGGTCAGAAAGGAGTGTGATGACCTGGCACGACTAAACGTCCTCACCGGATCTTCAGTCTGTCCAAAAACAAGGATTATATCCATGAAGAAGAACCAGCGTCATTGACTGAAAACAAAAACAGACATAACGCTAAACACCCATTAACCACTCTTGGTGGTTATTTATGCATGTTGCAGGGCTGTACTGGTGCCCTATGCAGCCCTGAAACATGCATAAATGACCACCAAAGGTGGTTAAAGGGTGGTTAGCGTCATGTCTGTTTTCACCCATTGTTTCAGCCCTAGTAAGGATACTACACAGTTATAATCAGGGATAGATTAGAATTATTGCTCTTTTCATAAGGCTCTCATTGCAAACATTTTAATTTACTTAAAATAATGTTATTTCTTCCCCTTCCTCCCTTTCTTTTCAGACCTTTGTTTTTGCCCTCTCTTTTTGAGTAGCTCCTTGTGAATCATGGAAGAAACAAAGGTACAAAATTTGTGCTTGGTATTAAATGTTTTGGCTGTTGATGTTCTTGCACTGTTCCACATTAGCATGTGGAATTAAAAAGCTAATAGTCATTTGGTCAGGATGAAGATTCTCTACTAGCAAGGGCTTAGTGCTAGTGAACAAATGATGATTTATTTGTAGCATGGTGGATTTTGGTGTTGGCTTTCACCATCCTAGATGTATCTTTGGACCCTCTTTGGCACTACTTGTTGGATTAGACAATATTTAATAGTCTGCAAGTGTCTAAAGCCTCCACCACTACCCCTCCGCACATGTATCATATTCTTTTGTACTCTAGTGTGCTTGCTCCATATTTTTTTATTTACTATCACTTTCTTCTTGGTCCTGGGTGTTTGAAAGCAGGTGTTTATTACATTATTTTGCCTTTGTTTCTTCTTATCCAAAGTAATTTGCCAGTGTTCTCTTTATTATCTCTCCTTCTTGAAGCTCATGATCACCAAAACTGTTTGACTCACAGTGAGTTAAGATGATAGAATAGAATATTTCAGAGTCACACTTCAATCAGAAACAGGATTCACAGAATCAATACAATTACTTACTTGACTTTCTACAGCATCTTACCAAGCTCTCCTATTCTCCACATCCCCACAATTCAACTATCTTTTAAGATCCTTTTGAAAACTGCTGTAAACCTAACAGAACAGTACTGAATTTTCTGGGACCAGATGTAAGGTAAAATAAACTTGAGTAGTGAGAGTATTATCTGAGAATTTGCAAAGTTTGTGTTCCCTCACTGGATACACATGATAAAACTGAATTATTTATTGTACATATGTCTGGACCCAGCCACAAACATGGGTAACCATATCAAAATGATGACACCAAACATAACAAATGTCCATATACATGTCCTACGAGTTCCCGGGTTATATTCTCGTTTCAACAGTTGGTCTTTATCAAGAATCTTGAACAGATATGGAAGTCACAAAATAGATGCCATCGCTAAATTGGTCTTCTATACACGGATGGTATAAAATATACACAATAAATCAATATCCCATATCACATTACTAACTTCAATGTTTCCAACTCTATTTTGGAACCATTCGCTCAATATTTAGATTATTTTTTAAATAAATTGGTTCAGGATTGTCCTTCGAACATTGACACCAAACATTTCATTGAAATTGTGGAAAATATGCATTTTGGTGCAGGGACAAGAATTGCTATGAGGGATGTGACTTCCTTGTCAGGTGTGCTTGCTATTAAGTAGGTCACATGTGTGCTTGCTATTAAGTAGGTCACATGATTGGGTATTTAAGAAGGCTGTAAGTTCAGAACTAATTGCATTGTCTAAGGTATGGCCTGGTGTTCAGACTGGTTCTCCTTCGTAACATAAAGGAGGTAAGAAGGGAAGTTTGGCCATTCTTACAGTGGTGCTTTGCAATGTTGTACTCTTCAAGGGTGGGTTGATTTTTGGAAATACTTATAGTAGTTTTTTATTAGATAGGTGTATGAGACCCACTCTCACCATGAAATAGACTTCTCATACAGTAGTTCTTCGGGTGTTTGAAGTTGGTTAAGAGCCTTGTGGCAGTTTGTTATCTTATATATTTTCAGTTAGTTTGTTATTTTTTTGAATTTTGTTATTCATGGTCTGGGGTATGTAAGTAGGTCATGGGATATTTGAATAGGCCTAATCTCCGAGAACTGTATTTAACTAGAATGGTCATTTATATTGTTCAAATATTCATGGTGGTTGTGTAGTTTATTCTTTTTATATTTATGGCCAACTTATCCAGACCTAGAGAATAGTAGGTTATAGACTTGTTACCTACATTGCCCATATTCTCATGGTGGGTTTATAGTTTGTTTCTACATTTATGTTTTGTCCATTCAGACTTCAGAAATAGCAAACATCACAATTAGGGTGAAGGGGATTATAGTACAATGTGTTTTCATTAGGATATGAGTTATCCATGTTTTGGGGCATTTAGTAGGTCATGGGATATTCGAATAGGTCTAGTTTTGAGGTCAAACCAGAATTGATATGTATATTGTTTTTTATATTGTTGGTGATATTGCAATATATTGACTTTGTACAGGTCCATGCCCTATGGGATAGTTGTAAGTATTTTTACTTGTTTGGATCACAGAGATGATTGTAAGTAATAATGAATATCATACAAGACATTGGTGTTTTTTTGTTATGCATCTGGTTTATTTGGGTTACGTATTGTGTATTCTTTTCTATTATGTATGTGACATTTAGTCATGGAAGGAAACATTGAAGTTAGTCGTGTGATATGGGATATTGATTTATTGTGTATATTTTATACCATCCGTGTATAGAAGACCAACTCAGCGATGGCATCTATTTTGTGACTTCCATATCTGTTCAAGATTCTTGATAAAGACCAACTGTTGAAATGAGAATATAACCCGGGATCTCGTAGGACATGCGTATGGACATTTGTTATGTTTGGTGTCATCATTTTGATATGGTTACCCATGTTTGTGGCTGGGCCCAGACATATGTACAATAAATAATTCAATTTTATTATGTTGTTCCTTCTGGAATTGTATATAAAGCGTGTATCATAGTGGTCCAGCCATCCAGCTTGTTGGCCTCGTGCTCTGCACTTTTTTGTTCCATATATCGGCCAACACCTCTTTTTTTTTTTTGCCAGCACTGGATAAAGCCTGACCTGCCTTAGAACAGCATAGGGACCATGCAGGTGATATACGTAGCAAGGATCATGAGTTACTCAGGAAGTGCAACTAAAGTTACACATACTTTTAATGTTATACAAACTAGTCAAATGAGAGAATGAAGGAGGTCAAATACATCTGTCATCACAGGAGACCAAAACCCTTTTCTACGTTAGAAAAGAGGACCTATGAATTGGATTAATTCAGAGATCGCCAAACTAGGTTAGGACCCCAGTTGAAGTCTTGCCATCAGCTGATGGGAGTCCTGATTCCATTTGATATTTGATACACTTTGCATATATTTGTTGCTATCTATCATGATAGGATTATATTAAGTCTTAATGGGGTCATGCAGTTAACTAGGTTAATTGTTTCAGGATGTGGAATTGTCTCACAGTCAATGGGCACAATCCAGAATTCATGCACACACATCTTAGGGGTTCATGCATGAGTTCCACATATTTATGTGTGGTTTGTGCATGCATCACAGTCCCTGTACTCTGCACGCTTGTCTGCAGGGCTTGGGATCATCCCCAATGGAAGACGAAGCCTTCAAGACAGACCAGTTCCTACATGAACATGTCTGAATTACACTGCATTTTGGTATTTCTTATATGTAAGCAAAATGATGGAAGGTTCCTTTCTAGCCTTTCTGTAGTAAAGAAAGAGTATAAGATCTTAGTGGCAGAACTTAGTTTTGTTCTCACACAGGAACATGTAGGATGAGCACAGAACATTCAGGTATTATGAAAAATAATTAACATATTAAGTGCTGCCACTCAGGATCCTGTGTATTGCAGATAACAGGGGAAGACATACGTTGGGTGTTTTCTAACATGACGAATTGACGATGGCCTGCTTTAACAGGATTTGACTTGGTTTAACCCGGGGGCCACCATCATGTTAGTTTCCCAATGTCAGACGTTGTCACAGGCTACATCATAGCCATGGTGGCAGCTAGTGTGGACTGGGACTCGGGGAAGCCTCAGAGTCACAGTCCATGTTAGCTGCCACCATGGATGGGAGTAACGTGGGTTTTTATATTTCATAGCTCACTTTACTGGACCCGGTCCAAAGTGATGTCTATTCTGGGCACCATGACAGCTAACATGGCTCCCTGTAATGGAGGGGGGAAGACCATACCTCCCCCCAGAAGCCCAGCCCCCCACCATGTTAGCTCAGGGCCCAGGATTGGGATCGGCCATGGTGGTGGCTACACTTCAGACTGGGTAAGTCTGACAGTGGCTTGCCACCACCCACTGTCATGTTAGAAAAAACCCTATGTGCCTCAAGGAACTTTAGTTTTGCCAAATGGCAACCAGAAACAGATGGCATGATTGCTTTTAGGGTATAAATATATGGACAACAGCTCCAGGGTAGCCTACCAGCCCGCTTCAGCCCCTGGCTAGTGGATTCGTCTGAAGGTAGGCCACCAGATGTTGAAGAGCAGGCTGTCTCTGCTCCAGGGAATCTCCACTTGTGGTGCTCTGGAACATTCCAGGGCTCTGCCAGTGGAGTGGGCTGGCCAAACCCATGGGCAGTAGCCTGGAGTGGAGCCAGTGTCTGTCTGCTCAGCAGATCCATGCTGAAGCTCCACTCCTGGCTGGCCATTGCCACAGGAACATCATAAAGTTGCAGGCACTAGCCTAGAGTGCCAGGAGATTGCCCACAACTCTATGGTGTGGGGGAGGTGGGCACTGTGTGGGCGAACTGCAGCTAGGGGAACTAGAAGCCAGCAAATGTGCCTCCAATCATGTGCCCAGTACCTGTCTGTCCTCCTGTGCAAAAAGGCCCTCTGTGGGGCTTTGGGTGGTGGGCATGAGCTCCAGTCCCATGCAGCCACATCATGGCCGGGTACAGGATAGTGTGAAGGCCAGGGGGTGGGGCAGGGCTGGGCCGGGTGCCTGCTTGTGTGGCCAGTGACTCAGCCTGTCATGGAGACTGGTGGGATGGCTGACAGTGGCCTGCCCACCCTCCTGCCCAATGGCAGGAGGGGCGACTGTCTGTCCTGTTCCCTGCTCTGCCCCTGAGGTCTGGTGGCAGTGATTACCTGTCACGGGGCATTTATTTATTTATATTTATTTATTTATAAAATCAATTCATACCCCACCCCTGCTGCTCCAAGCAGCCTGGGGCAGCTTACAATGTTAAAACACAGAAGATAAATAAAAACACAAAATACAATAAAAAGGGAAGGCACAAAAACCAAACTGCCTTCTCCCCCCATCCCATCCTACACCCCTCCAAAATCCAGGTGGAACAGCCAGGTTTTCCAGGTACGACGGAAGGAGGGGAGATCTGGGGCCACCCAGGTCTCCACCAGGACAGAGTTCCACCGCCTAGGTGTGGCCACCGAGAATGCCCTCTCCATAGTTGCCCCCCCCATGGGTGACCTCGAGAAGGGCATCCCCAGCAGATTGCCGAGGCTGCTCCAGAGCAGCTCCACAGGTAAATCAGGCCAAGGCCATATAGGGCTTTATAGGAGAAAACCAATACCTTGAATCTGGCCAGGAAGACTATAGGTAGCCAGTGCAGAGCCCACAACATCAGTGTAATGTGCTCATGGCAACCTGTCCCCATAAGGAAACATGCCACAGCATTCTGCACTAGCTGAAGTCTCTGGACCATCACCATAGGTAGCCCCACGTAGAGCACATTGCAATAGTCCAATCTCAAGGTAATGAAAGCATGGGTGATGGTGACCAGGTCACTATCTGAGACACACGGCCGATGCCATCACACGAGATGTAATTGGTGACACACACTCCTCGTTATAGCCTCCACCTGGAAATCCAGGCAAAGCTGCAAATTGAGGAGCACGCCCGGACTAAGGACGTAGGTTACCAGCGGAGGGCAGACCCCATCAATGATGGGAACTGCCACATCCACTGCCCTTCCCACCACCATCATCTCCATCTTGTCGGGATTCAGCTTCAGTCAGTTCACCCTCATCCAATTCCCAACAGCCGTCAGATATTGAGTAAGCACAGAGACTGCCAGGTCTGGGTCAGATGAAAACGAGAGGTAGAGTTGGGTGTCATCAGCATATTGATGACACCGCATACCATACCGTTGCACAACCTCGCCAAGTGGCTGCATATACACTTTGAACAAGAGCGGGGACAAATAGAACCTTGTGGGACACCACATGTGAGGTCCCGTGGAGATGAAGAACAATCCCCAAGCACCACAGACTTTCTCCCAGCCAGGAAGGAGCGAAACCAGTCAAGGACGATCCTGCCCACTCCAGCTCGATCCCACAAGCGAGTCATCAATATCTCATGGCCAACAGTATCGAAAGCAGCCAACAGATATAACAAAATTAGCAGAATTGAATGACCCTGATCTAATTCACAACGAAGGTCATCGACCAAGGCCACAAGCGCAGTCTCTGTGCCATAGCTCGGATGAAAACCGGTCTGAAAGGATCCATATAACCAGTGAGGTCTAGATGTTCCTGCAGCTGCTGGGCCACCACCCACTCAATAAACTTCCCTAAAAAGGGAAGGTTAGAGTCCAACCAAAAACTGGTGAGGGAATCAACATTAAGTGATAGTTTTTTGATCAGAGGCTTCACCACTGCCTCTTTGAGGCAGCCCGGAACTCTGGCCTCCCAAGGGGAGGGATTGTTCGCCACTACCAGCAACAGCTCCACCATCTCCCAGCTGGCCTTAAACAGCCAGGATGGGCATGGGTCAAGTTCACAAAAGGTGGCCCAAACAGCTCCAAGAACATTTCCCGCCCCAGCGGATGACACCAACTGAAAATGATCTCGTGAAACCGGACAAGGCAGGGCTTCCACAACCTCTGGTTCACCTACTGCAATAAGTGCGGTGTCAAAGTTGTGGTGAATCCGAGCATGAGGGAAGCGAGCACACGATAACTCATGTGGAGACAGTGACCCCATGAGTAAGTGTAAACTCAGGAAGTATGAGCTGAGAATTTTCTATGAATGAACAGTTAACATGTGACCTGCAAAGTGTTCAGTGGCACAAATCAAGTATAACACCAAAGTGCCAAACCATGGGAAAGCCAGTCAGATAGTTAGAGGCAGTACCTCTGTCTGAAGGCTGTGTATTCTTCATACTTGCTGGCATTTGGGTGTTAACAATACATTTTTGGTTATTAGCTTATCTGTCAAGTCATCTACTTTAAAACTGCTTCTTCAGCTTCACAGGAAGAAGAAATCCTCACAGTAGGAGTTTTAAATGAGGTGTATTGGCATGTAATTGTCCACACTCAAGCAGCTCAAGATTTGTTTTCTGAATGATTTAATGCAGAACATGCCACTGATCGTGACCTTGCCAAATTCTTCAAACCCAGCAGAAAATAAAAGGTTTCCTGTGCCTGCTTTTACATCCTAAAGACTGTCAGTATGAATTATGCTAACTTTACATCTTGAACAATATGTATTGGGGGAGAATCCTCAAGACAAATCAAATTGTACTTAATGAAAATGAAGCCAGATTTCAGCATGTGACGATGCTGAAAATGAATTCAAGTAAAAAGACTGGAAATTTATCAAGCTAGTTGGTGTATGATGAATATTAGTTACCACTGGAGCTGGTGGAAAACCAGTAAATATGATTTTTCAAATGTTTCAATTTTTAAATAAAAATTTAAAATGACTACAATTTTATTTTTTAAACTGTCAATTTATACCATGCCCTATCTTTGGGGTTCTGGGCAGAACTTCTCAGTTCTTATCTAGTTTATCCCCACAACAACTCTCTGAGGTAAGGTCATCATAATTCCCATTTTACAAATGGGAAAGGGAAACTGAGGCTGAGAGAGAATGAATTGCTTAAGGCCACCTAGTGAGTTCATGGATAAGCTGGGATTTGAACCCTGGTCTCCCAAGTCCAACACACTGTCTACTAAGCTACTCTGGCTCTAATTGTCAATGTACTGTACTAAAGAGCCATATCTTCTCTTTCTTTCCAGCAAATTTCCCCTTTGCAGAGCTCTGTCCTTATATAATCAGGACCTCTGCTTAGACTTGGCTTACACATTACAGGGTTCCCAAGACCTGTTACCATATTAGTCAATCAAATTTGTTGATTCTAAACAATATAACAGTGACTGCAGTCAACCATGTACAAGTTAGGGCAAATATATGTATAAACTATCCACAGCTGCTGGTAGCTAGCCTGATTTGTTGTTCAGACACCAGCTGAAGCGTAACCTCATAATCTTCATAATGGAACTGACTACGCTTAGATGACCAACAAACCTCATTATTCAGATTATCAATCAAAGTATTATTACTTCTGTTTAAGTCAATAGTAAAACTTGCAAGGGATCAAGATCTAGCCCCTGGTGTGCAAAAGTCTTTAAAAAGTAAAATGGCCTTTGAGTAACAAGCAAATCAGTGTGCTCTGGTTGCTCTAAGTTTGTACTTGTGGCAGATTTTTTAATAGCCTCTGTTTCTGCTGAATAGATTTTTCTGTGCAGGTATGGTGAATCCTATGTTGGTGCAGAGGGTTAGAATAGAAGAACCTGAAGATCTCTTCCAGTTCTATGACTATCTATTACTCTATTATTTTTTACCATTTTTAGCCTAGCTTCCTATGGAAAGAAGGCTTATGTGTTTGCCCTGCCGTTTTATATGTTTGGGGCAGTAGTTTGAGAAGGTCCCTTTATTTATTTTGAATTCCCCCAGTTTCAATCAAACTTGGTAGAGATAAAGAGGGCCTGATGACAAGTCAGGTCCCCCAACTTTATAACAATATGTCTACCTGAAAGGGAGAGAGAGGCTGCTCCTTTTTGTCTGAAAATTCCATTGATTTACATAGAACATTGTCCCCTCTTTGGAAGGCAATCTTAATTAGCTTGGGCACAAAGAATGACTTGTTACACGATAGCTTTAAAAAGGTCTAGTGATTTAAAAAAAATATATTATTATTTTAGTTCTGTAAAAGTAGTACGCTTTCCAAATTAAATCCTGTATATCCAATTTTAGACTATTGCACATTTTTACAGTTGAATATGAAGTTGGAACCTGTGGAAATAGGATTTTATGATGGAAATGTTGGCACAGCTTTAGCTGGATCAGCACATACTGTGCACTATAGTGAACTTCAAAATCTCTGCATGGAGTGGAGCAAAAGTCTGAGGTTCTGGGGTTTGAAAACCCAATATCTAAAGAATACAAAAGGGAAAGGTCCAAAGAAAGTTCACATGAGCTCCAATCCTGTTCTCTAAAATCAGTGGTACACAAATCTCATTGTCTATAGTGCAGGAGCAATCCTATTCGGAGTAGTCACATAAATAAGATGAAAATAGAAGTTCACAAAGAGAGATGAAATGGAACTCTTTAGATGCCTAACAAAGTAATCACCCAAGTAGTCAAAGAATTTGGGTGTCTGAAAAATAAAATGGAGCTAGATTGTGACCAGTTAAAACTCATGAACATTGAGCTACTGAAGTCAATGTGTTGGTGTAGAAGCAGGAATGGATAGTTCTCTCAGTAGATGGACAAAATGGTCTGATCACCTTTTAATTTATCCATCTGTAAAATTCTAAAATAACAGCAGAGATTACAAGTGAAGAATTCTAATAAACTGGGCATGATGAAAGAATGGATTGACACTGCTCCGGATCATCTCAGAAAATGAGGTCTCTTTCAGGCAGGGTTACTTAGAGTGGAGGTAAAATAACTTTATCACCTCATTCATGTAAATTTCAAATGAAAGTCTAGGATTCAATACAAAAAGAATTGATTGTGAAATACAAGAATAGAGTCAGAAGGGCACTAGCACTTTTTCCTGATTTTTATTGTGTGAATGTGAAATGACAGACTGACTGAGTGCCTGTTTAATCCTTTGGGGCACTGCACCTTTATTTCCCTTATTCACATATACTTTTCTTATATTCTCTCAATCACTCATTCCCATTCTCCCATAAATTCAATCCAGCTGTTACCGTACCACTAACTCATTCTTGTCTCACATTTTCATTTATTCTCTCTTCTGATCCCTCTTTTATTCACTCTCTTTTTCACAGTGTCCATTTACATCAGGGGTGGGGAACCTTTTCTGTCCTGGGGGCTACATTGAATATTAGCATGAGCTCCGAGGGCCACATAGAGGCTGGGGGCAGGGGTGCTTAATGGGTTTATTCAAGAAAAGGAAGGCCCAGATCATGGATCTGTCCCTTACCCTTGTGTGCATGCCTGCCTCTCTGCTCCATTTCATGAGCTCAGTTTTTCAGTGCTTGGGGGATAGAGAATGCACCCAGGGACTGGAAAGGGGCACACTTGGTCCCCAGGCCTCAGGTTCCCCACCCATGATTTATATCAATGGAATGACTCCTGAATTTTCAGAGGGATTGGATCAAAACCTCTGTATTCTTTCCCTTTCTCTGCAGTTCTCTAACACACTGGATTCTCCCTTCCTTGGGAATTCATGAACATGCATATTGACATAGTAGATTAGATGCTCTGGCTATTTTTAAACAAGCATAGCTAAGGTGGCGGGTCCATGTCAGCTGAGTGGAATGCCCGCACACATGGAGTGAGTTGGGAGGGATTCAAATGGCCAGCGCCCATAGCATTCGTGGCCTCCCTACGCCCACCAGCACCAAACACAGTTCAAATGGACAGCCATTCCACTGGCTGGGCCAAGAACTGCCCAGCCCCCACATAAACATGCCCCACTGCATGACGTGAAAATATGGTGGTTCATGGGCAAGTGAAGCCACTAGGGCTGATGTGGCAGCAGCTGTTACCGCGCCGTGATTCCATTCCGCCATTTCGGAATTGCCCACGCCACACTGTGGCTTTTCTGCTGACATTCTGCTAATTCCGCCGGCATTCTGCAAATTCAGAAATTATCAAAAAAATTGTGGAATTTTTGGAAACTGTCCGAAAACCACTGTTCCGCTATTTATGGCAATGGCGGAATAGCGGAAATGTCATGTTTCCGCTATTTTGCTACGCCTGTGGAAGTAGTGGAATGAAATTAGCGGAACTGTGGAAGTAGCAGAATGAAACTAGCAGAATGAAAGCCTCTGCCATGCCATACCGCTAATTGCGGAAACGCTGTTTCTGGCGGAAATAGCTACCGCTGCGACATTCCGCTACAGCCCTAGAAGCCACTGCAGATGCTGCCACCCACAGACCCTCAGCAGGAATCTGGGAGGCGGGGGAGGAGTGATAAGGAAAGGCAGACACTTTTTCCACTGCAGAACACAGGGCTGGGTGCTAGCTACAAAGGTACCAAGTGACAACACACAAATCCCCAGGCATATCATACAATGCACAAAAGGGGGTGGTAGTGTATAAAGGAGACTAATGGGACAGCAGCAAAAACAGCCAAACACCAATCTACATCCCCCTCCCCACCAGACTGATAGTCCAGTCCCAAACACACACGCCATTCAGCACAGAGTCCAGGACAAATACTGGCAGGGTAGGCAGCTGCATTCCAAGGGGGACTACAACCACTGTAGTGGGGTGATGAACCTCGTGCTGCAAACATCTCCTCATGAAATGACTCTATGCACTTGGCATGGCTGGACCAACTTGTATCCACATCTCAAGACCTTTGTCTACTGCCAGCACTGGGTCATGTCCCTATTATACCTCAGCTGTGCCATTCCCTTGGAGATATCTTGCTATACCAATTCATTTCAGTAGCATCTCACAGGTTTCTCATGTGTTTTGGCCTCCCCCACAGGTGGATGAAGGCCCTGGTCTCTTCCTGCATCCAGGGCATCCTGTGGAGAGTATGGCCTGCATGGCTGAGTTCCAAGAGGAGGATGGTCTCCCAATTGTGCTGTGTGCAGGATGGGGGGGGGGGCACCAGTTCACGTGTGGCTGCTGGGCCACTCTGGCCATAGCAGCACAGTTTCTCCATGGTGCTAGTGGACCTGCCCCCTGGGTGGGTGTGCTGCCTGGCTTACATGGGTCAGGGATGCACGTGGGGCAGTTTTGTTATTACCCCCTTTTTACACAACATCATGACTTAACACAGATGACTTAAACCATGCTTTGTCACCATATTTCTCCCTCTCCCTCACCTCATATTCTCATCCACTAAACTATCTTCTTTTCCTTAAGTCCACCTATTCTATTCTCTACCCATATATTAGTTGTATATTTCTTCTCTCCTCAACTGTCCTTTGTAACAATGAGAACAGCAACAGGTTCTCTTCTGATGAAGTTTACAGATGGGTGAACCATTCCCCATCCATCACATTATGCCTAAACTGAACCCCATGTAAAGTTTCACACAGAAGCAATCCCATTCAGATGAGGGAAGCAGCATATCACAGTCATGACCTGACCCGGATCATGAACCTGCCACTGACACAAACGAGGTCACCTCAAGCCACCAGACACACATGAGTACAGTTGGGAGAGCCATCCAGTGGTCTGGCCTGGGCAGTGTTCAAACAGACATACTGGAAGCCAACTCTGCTCCCATGCAACTCCCAGTGGCATGCCTACACCATGACGGTCAATCATGGACCACCATGGCAGCCTCCTTGACCAGGTACAGCAGGCTAAACAAATATGATAGTCCGCTCTGGTTTCATCGGGCAGGTGGTAGCCCGGTCTGTGACCTCGGCCATATATTAGTTGTCTATTTCTTCTCTCCTAAGCTGTCTTTGGTAACAATGAGAACAGCAACAGGTTCTCTTCTGATGATGTTTACAGATGGGTGAACCATTGCCCATCTGTCACATTGTGCCTAAACCCCATCTAAATTTTCACACAGAAGGAATCCCATTCAGATGAGGGAAGCAAAGTGCCGCAGTCATGACCTGACCCAGATAAGGAATCAGCTGCTGACACGGATGAGGTCCCCTCAGGCCACCAGAAACATATGAGTACAGCTGGGAGAGCCATCCAGTGACCTGGCCCAGGCAGTGGCCAAACAGATGTGCTAGCAGATGATCCTGCCCACGCACCACTCCCAAAGCCATACCACCACCATGATAGATAGCCATGACAGCCAATCATGGACCACCATGGCGGCCAGTCATGTCAGTCACCTAGTCTGGGAACAGCAGACTAAACAAATGTGAGAGCCCACTTTGGCTTGGTTCAGCGGGCAGTAGCCCAGGCAATGACCTTGATCATTTGCTGAGGTGAGATCCTGAACTAGCTGCCAACACACCCAGCATCAGTCTAGGCTCACATCTGGAAAATCCACAATACATGTGACAGTGGCCTACGGACCAGAGCGGGTTACAGCGGGCTACCGTTACCTTTGTTTTTACCCAAAGTTCCTGTATGTATGCAAAGAAAGGGGAATTGGAGAGTATATAATGACTTGGTTTAATAACAAAAGCAATGTTGCCAGCTTTATTACTAGCCTTTGTTAACCCAACATCATGGGGTTGCATAGAGCTTTGCATACAGCTGAGAATGGAATCTATATCAGCAAATCAATGTAAACCAGACTTGTTCAATGACTAACTGACTCTGAATGTCAGACTAATAGATTCTTACTTTATCAAACCTGGCTCATGCATCCCTGAGTGAAAGGTATTAGCTAATAAATAAATGCAGCTGAATATCTTTGCCCAAAATGTAGTAGCAGGTAGGAAATAAAAGAAACAAATTGATTTTTTTTAAAAAAAAAACAGATCTGTAGAAGTTGTTGGATAATGGTGAGGAATCATCAATGGACTCTGAACTGTGGCTTCCTCTCAAGTTCCTTTCTCCAATTCCTTTTGTTGAAGAGAGAAAACATGGCCGCTGTTTTGTTCCCAAATGTAAGAGAGGGAGCAAATAATTCAGATGATATTTTTTATTGGACCAGCTACTGTTGTGATTTATTTTATTTATTTTATTTTTTTACATGCCTGAGATAGGACCCTGCATGGCCTGAAAGCTTTCACAGTGTGTATTTTCACACAGACATAGTGGTGCTCACCCCTGGATCAGGTCCGTGGGTACCTCACCATGCCTCCTCCCTTGCAAGCCGGCCTGGGACAAACAAAGTTTTAAATGGACCCGGCAGCTGTCGCAGCTCAGTCTGCCCACGTGTGCCCCACCCCCACATCATAGGGTGATTTCAGACGTTACGGGGCCCGTTGGCCACGTACCGAAATCAACCCATTCGTTCCCCGCCGGGGTCACCCCGTCACGCCATATCAGATGTGCCGGGGGGATCCCGGCGGGGAACCCAGGAGGGGGCGGGGCCGCGCAGCGCAGCATGCGGCCGCACGGCCCCGCCCCCTCCATGCACCCCGCCGCCCTCCCTCTGAGGAGACAGGCGGGCGGGGGGGCCAATGCGGCCACCGCGTCCGGCCAAATGCGCCACAGCCCGGGATCCCGCCGGTGATCCCGGGTCGTGGAGAGCGGCCAGACGTTACTTTTTTTTGGTCCCTTCCCAGGACATTCCCCCAGCTAGCCCTGGAAGCGTGGTTCAAATTGACCCCTTGTGCAGATTGACCGTGGCGAACATCTGGTGGCCGCCAAACAGACGTTCGAGGCACAGTGACCACAGCTGGGTATTCACCGTGGTTCACTGTGATCTTGTAATGTCTGAAAATACCCATAGAGTTTCAGGCAGATCTCCCAATTCTCTGGGCTGCAGCCCTCAACTCCATAGTGTTTCATGGAGAAACCCCTGGCTGCAGCTGTAGTGACCATCTGCCAAGCAGATGGGCAGCAGCCCTGCCTCTAGCTGTTGCACCAGGTTGGGGATGCCCACTCTACTGGCAGTGCTCTTGGATGTTCCAGAGTACTGCCGGCAGGGCTGCTCTGGAGCAGGGACAGTGTGCCCCACTTCTGCTCTACCTGCACATCTGATGGGCTGCCTTTAAATGGATGGCCTGCCCAGGCAAGGGAGGGAAAAGTGAGGCAGAGCAGAGCCATGGGTGCTGTCCGTGTGAAAATGCCTACTGTCGCCAACAGTAGTTGGTCCAATAAAAAACCTTATCTGAACTACTTTGTCTCTAAGGCTGTTTTACAGGTGCAGTAATCCGGATTAAACAACTCTTAATTCAAATTAAGGTGATTTATGTGAACACTTTAGTCTGAATTACTAAACCCAAATTCAAAATTTAAACTGGGTTCTGGAAACCTAATTAGGGCTGAAGCGGCAAGCCTCTGTGGTAACTTTTTCCAACGGAAAAAGCTCTTCCACAATGAGAAGCATGGTGCAACAGAGACGTTCATTCTGCTACTTTCATTCCACTACTTTCAAAGACTGAAAATAGCAGAACAATGTTTTTTTCTGACATTTTCTATCTTCCGCAATCTTCACCAGCACTATGAAGCATCAAAAAATGCTTGTTCCAACAGTTTCCGAATTAGCGGAATGCCGGCAGAATTACCAGAATGCTGGTGGAAAAGCTGTGGATCATCATGGGCAATTCTGAAATGTCAGAATGAAATAGCAGAATGGAAAAAGGAGTTACCGCTTCAGCCATAAACCTAATTTTGGAGGATTTATTTTAATCTGGACTAAACTCAGTCTGAATTAGTGATCATGTAAATGGTGAATCCAGACGGAGTCCTAGACACCATAGAGTACTGCAGATAACTGTTTCCCCTCTAGCTGTCCATATCTTTGTGGTATCCTGCAGTTTTCCCAGAAGTCTCTGCTTTGTGCTCCGAATTTAAAATTCACCATGCCATGAATGTAGATGCCTCCGTTTTGCAAGGGGATTGCTGCATCTGTTGCTGTCACTATTCCCAGAAATCAGAGCAGAAGAGGACTCTGAAACGAGGTTGTGCTGCACCATGTGATTTCACAGTATTCCTTGTGATTTCTAATCCAGATTAATCTGTTCACACTACAAATCAGGATTAATTCTTATTCCTGATTTTAAATGATTGTATAAACCATTATTCCTGAATAATAACCCCAGATTAATGGATCTGGATTAAAAACTAATTCGGATTAACTGTGATCATGTAAAAATGGCCTATTTTCTGTTATTGAAAGTATACATGATGACTGAGTAGGCTGGCTTCTAAATATAGATATGGGAGTGGGAGTAGGTTGATGATATAGCTGCCCCGAGCTGTTTTCAGGAGGGGCGAGGTATAAATCTAAGAAATATGCAAGTACCCCCATGAACCTTGGCTTAAAGCGATATTGGCTAAGATTGCCAGCTTTATTCATCAGAGTTTTCCCATTTTTGGCTGTGGGTAGAGAAAAGTGTAGTTGCTGGATAAGAGTGATTGGTATCTGGAAGATCACTCCCTTATTTGAAGGAACATGTTCAGTCAGTGTTATAGATTAAGGGTTGTTACTGATAACTTTGGCCACACCTTTTCTAGTAAAAGACATTTGTCAGACACAATACGGAACCATTGACAGCTAATACAGAAGGTAGTGGTGTCCCTCCTCTCAAGACGGTGCTCTCAGAACAACTGTTTTTTAGAAACAGCTGTGTTTTAGAAAGTGGGGAAATGATGCTGTTGGATTTTATAGTACTACATTATTTATAATGTGTCCTTGAACCTGACTGTGAACTAGAGGTATCTGTTCTAACACACCACCTACTCTGTAGAGCTCCAGTATCAGTCTTTGGGTCAGCATGCAATTATGCTTTTCTCCTGTGTCTCAGCTGATATCTCTGAACTGTTTTAAAAGGCATCTCAGAGGTGCTTTCAGTCTACATAGAAACTCAACTTGTTTAATTTTCACTCAATGACATGATCATTTGTGATTGAAGAAGGATCCACTAGTATACAAAATGGATCCTCTTGATGGAACAATTAATTATCCAAATTCATTTTCACCACTTCCACAGCATAACAACTCCATTAGAAAATTATAACCAAATCCAAAGGACTTAGATTTTGATAAAAAAATTTCACATTTCATTATTAATATTTCCCATGCTCTAATTACCAGTCCACTTTTAAAATCTAGCTCAGGACTGGAACTTGACAACCCCATGGCTTATAGGGGACAGCATGCTGTGGCTGAACAAAGTGACAGGGAATGCAGAGAAAGCAATGCTTTCAGTGAGTGTGGTACCGCATTAAGGTAGCCGTACCTCGTTCAACACACTGCCGTTGTGTTACTGCAGATTCTCATTCTGTAAGCTGTTCTTGGGCATTGTTCCTAGTGCACATTCATGTTATGGCACCCTAATTGTTACAGGTTTCTGAGGAGTTCCTCTAGGTCCTAGGATGAGCACATATTGGCCATTTTAAAACAAAACCCTCCCACTCATGGTGGCCACCCAGTGCACACCAGGGGTCCCACTGGGGTCCATGAGGGAGAGCGTTCCATTTGAATGTGGAGGTGTGTGAGTACGTGCTCCTGTGATCCATGCATATCCACCTATCTCTACCCACCTCCATGTACGGAGCCACTGGTGAAAAGGTGGGTTGTTTTGTACATAGAGCTGGGTGGAGTTGGGTGGAACAGAACAGACAACATAGGCCCTTTTCACATGAGATGGACTTGTGCATGTTCACACAGATCTGCTGCATGGGCATGAGTGGGTGCCGCCCATGTGACCACCCTGGTGGGAGGAGTGTGTGTGTGTTCCCGCGGTACACCCATCTCCACCCACCTCCACTCATAGCGCACACATGGAGCAACCGATGAAAACAGCGGTTGCTCCATGGGTTGAGATGGGTGTACACTATGTAACATCGCCCACCTAATGCCCACACACTGGTGCACACACCCATCCCCCCCTGAACCCACACCCATTTTAACAGGGCCATATATGTAATTAGTGGTTATCTCAGGATAGAAAGTACAACTTTTTTCAGGGGTGACTCCTTTCATTTAATTTGGGGGTAAAACCATGGCACTCCTGCCCAAAATACAAAGAACAGTGTAGCACTGAGATTTGTTGAGTGGTAAACTTGTTGTCTGAGAGTGCCCTAAGGAATAGGTATGCCCTCAAATATACACATTGATATAAAATTTGTGAAGAAAGGTTTACACTTTGTCAGACCAATAAAATATATTTTAGAATGTACAAATGTAGGAAACATCCTTCCTGGTATAACAAGATCAATTTTCAGAACTGATTTTTTAAAAAAATATGCCCTTGTAATATTTAATAATGTGTTTAACAAGCAGTGTAACAGGATTTCTTCTTCCCAACATTTTAACTGTAAAGTTCTGTATTCTGAGGGCATGAAGCAGGTATAATTTGGACAACTTGAGCACTGAAAGTTCACCCCACAAATGTCTTCTCCCCAGCTTAAAAATCCTTTCTCTTTTAATTCTTACATTTAGAAATAATTCACTGTCTTTTGAACTAGCATTTGTAAAACTGAACTAAATTTTGGGGGAATTATTGACAGGAATATTGAGGTTTATGATTGTCTGGCAGTTCTTAGTAATGATACAATAAAATCTATAGGGTTGGTAGTGTGCTGAAATGTAAAAAGGCTGACAGGAAAGGGATTTATGAACTACTGGTTAAACACCAGGATTAGCTATTATTATGAGGGTAAAGATTTGTCCCTCTTTTTTTTAAAAAATGCACAAATACTCTCATGGATCATTTCCAGGACCAAAAAAAAGTACATAATTCATTATAAGAATGTTAGGTTGCAAATGATTCTGGGAACTAGCTACCATGGAGTGAGGGGGACTCAGTCAATCCCAGGCCCTGGATTTATGGTCCCCTCTTCCCCCTAAGCACTGCTAAGAAATGTTCAGAGTACATTTCTAGCTGTGCAAAGGGCCCCTCCAAGAAGGAAGACTTCAAACTGGTCCAGGGTGGACTTCTGTAGAGGTGTGCACCAGGGGCCAATGTCATTTTTGTTACTGAAATCTGTCATTTTCGTTTTCATATATATCAAAATGTCGTTTTTGTTTTCGTTTTCCAGTGGTTTCAATGAAAAACACATTTTTGTGTTCTGCTATGTTTGACTGAAACATGGAGTGGTTATACCTCCAATGGAAGGCATTATGTGTACCAAATTACAAAACATTTGGATAAAAGAATCTAATTTTAGAAGCAGTTGACTTATTTTATTTTGCAAAAATCTTCATATACATGTTTAGGTGTACTTTCTTTGCCTCAGATTTAATGTAGATGAAACTTGGCAAGTTTATACCACTTCCTATATTTACTATCTCTGCCAACTTTCAGAAGGATTGGATAAAGGGTCCTGGTGGTATAAGCAATTAACTTTAAAATGTATGTCTAACTGTAACTTCTTTGTAGTCCATCCAGTGTACATGTAATTTGTCAGGGCTGTATATCACAACTTCACTATCATCTCTGCAAAATATCAGAAAGATGTGATAAAGGGTCACAATTTTATTTGCCTGCATATGTAAAGAATGAGCCTATGCCAGGGATTGTCCTACATGTCACTGTGGTATAAGATCAGTTTGTGATGCTAATTTTCCAGAAGAAATGTAAACCAACTATCCTCATTCTGTGCTGTGACCATCCAAACATCTCTTCCCCACTTGTTACTGGGAAGTCAGAAGCATCTGTTTAGAAAGAGCCAATAGAAATTCTTGCATGTTCTCTGTCACAGTGCTGCAGGATGGGATTATGATGATAATTGGTCAGCCTATGTCTCCTGATTTCTGAGATGCTATGCACAAAGTCGCATTTATGTTCCTTCTATGCCCGCCTCAGGGCTGCCCACTATGCCCGCCTCAAAGCCACTACCAATTGGTCCTGTAAAGCTAGACGCATGCAGTGAATGTGTCTGTCAGTCTTTTGGGTTGCTCCACATCTTCCCTTCTACAGCCTCTCTCCTCCTGCCATGCCAGGTGCCTGTCTCTGACTGGCACTGCATGTGCTGCTATTTATCTGAATCATGGTCTTCAAGGGGACAAATTCAATTGCTTATAAAATTGGGTTCCTTTATCAAAGTTTTCTGTAATTTGGCAAAGATGACAGGGAAGGTGTGTGATACATTCCTGCCAAATATCATGTAAACAGGATGAAATATACAAATGTTACAGATGGAAATGTATTTTCAAGTTAATGTCTTATACCATCAGGACCCTTTATCAAATCTTTTTGAAAATTGGCAGAAGTCATCAGCTTATGGAGGGACATAATATTCACAGGTTTCATGCAAATTGGATGGAAGTTAAAAAAAATTGTAGCTGTGAATGTGTATGGAGCTTTTCTTAAGATCACAACATTCAGTTGCTTCTAAAATCGGTTCCCTTTGTCTAATCATTTCAAATATTGGTACACATTGCCCTCCATTGCAGGTACATTCTCGCAATGTTTCATCAGAATTGAATAAGAAACAAAAAAGTTATAGCCAGAAATACGTTTTTCAGTTTTTTTCCATTTATTTCAAAAACAAAATGTTTTTGTTTTTATTTTTGTTATTGTTTGTCTTTTTCATTATTGCGATAATGATAATGAAAATGACAATTTTCATTATCTTTATTGTAATAACAAAAATGACATGCACACCCCTAGACTGCTGGTCTCGATGACTCTTAAGAATTACTTCCTGGTGAGATTGATGTCAGGCACAACAACCTTTTCAGGGAGAGGCTAACACTGGCTGGGAGCCTTGGGAGGGCCACCATTTAGGAATACACTGCTCCCTTGCCTTTTTGGCAGGGATGGATGAACGCGGTTCGGAAGTTCAGAGTTCGGCCCGAACTCAGCCTGTTCGGATGACCAAACCCAAATCCGAACACGAACTGACCGAACCGAACTCAATTCCGAACGTCAAAATGACTGAACAGTTTGGATCGTGTTTGGGTGGCAAAAAAAAGAGTCACTGAAAGGTCACACATGACAGGGAGGGGTAGTCAGCTGAGGAGCAGACTTCCAGGCACCAGGGGTGGAGAGGCTTGCAAGAAATGAAACTATCTGCCTCCCCCCTTCCCAACACCTTCTGAGCTAGTCACTGTTCCTGAACAGCAGGCGTTGAGTAGGATTATTAGATTGCTTTAAGTTTCATTTCAGTTTTGTACTGAAATGAAACTTAAACCTTAAACTGAAACCTTGTGTTGTTTGTGATTCCCCCCCATCCCATATAGATAGATAGATAAATATAGAGAAGACAGATGTAGGAGTTATCTTAGTGATAGAGATAGCGTTAGTGATTTAGTTTTAGTGTTTGTAGGAGTAGGCCTGTGTACTTATTAGATAATCCATTTAGTTAATAGCATTTAGAATAGTTTATAGCAGTTAGATTTAGTGTAGATAGATAGATAGATAGATAGATAGATAGATATAATATTAGATAAAAAAATTAAATTAAAAACACCATATAAAAACCAAATAAAAAACTATAAAACCAAATAAAAAAAAATTAAAAAATAAATAACACATAACAAAACATTTCCCAAACGGCCGAACCTGAACCGAACGGCCAAATCAAATGGCCTAACCCGAACCCAGCAAACTAACCGAATGGACGAACCGAACACAACCGAATGGCCGAACCCAAACCGCAATCTGTTTGCCCATCCCTACTTTTGGGGGAATGGGGGGCATAATTGGGGCATGAGTCTGTTCCCAGCACAGCCTTGTTACACCACTGAAATGGATCTTTAATTATCTTCTTAATCTTGAGAGGAAATGGTATAACCATTAGGTACAAAATACATTATTGGTGAAATTATTATACGTTTCTTTTATAAGGAAAAGGATGTGAAGTATTATATAAATTTTCAAACATAATGAGCCAAACTGTTCAACTGTATTTGGAAACTATGTATGTCTGTATATAGGCATACGCACACATTTTCCAAACACAATCAAAACATTTGACCCATTGTGAACTTATATATGTATATAAGTTTGAAGCAATTGAACATAAAGTGTCTGAGTAAGAAACTATGTTTATTCCCAGCCAAAAAAGTATATGAGTCTGAAGCCTGGTAGGCAATGAAAATAGAGAGGCCAGATTTTTCTAGCCAAAGAAGTAGAAAACATATTTTACTTTGGCGGGATTTCAAATCTGACACAGCGTCAATGCATGAAGGAAGCCAAATAATATAGCAAGAGTAAAAACCTTACGTTTCCAGTGCAAAGGTGCACTGGGGACAGAACAAAATGACATTGAATGGAATGAATAGCAACACAATGTACAAACGCATCACTCAAACCAAATCATTAGGGTGGGTGGTTTTGTTTACGGAATTTTATATGATTTTACTGAGGCTCGCATGTACAAAAAGATCAAAGGTTTACTCCTAAAGTACTCTTTTCTTGAGCTTCAGTTTGCTCTAGAAGGGAAGAGCAAGACTTGACTTGACCTTAGTCAGAATGGAGTGCTAGGACAAAGGCATGGGGAGGGACTGTAATCTAGCGAACAGACAGAGGGTGACAATAGACAGAACAAGGACTCACTTTGGCCTACTATTGCCTGCCAAGACCTGAGACTCATAAACTCACCCATTTTCAGTCCACCATATACAGGCCCAGGTCTGGGTAGACAGCTGGCCTGGATGTGGTCCCCCAGTCGGGGGTAGGGCTGTAGCGGAATGTCGCAGCAGTAGCTATTTCTGCCAGAAACAGCGTTTCCGTAATTAGTGGTACGGCATGGCAGAGGCTTTCATTTCACTAGTTTCATTCCGCTACTTCCTCAGTTCCACTAATTTCATTCTGCTACTTCCACAGGCTTCGCAAAATAGCAGAAACATGACATTTTCGCTACTTCCACCATTCCACCAGTGCCACAAAATAGCGAAACAGCGGTTTTCTGACAATTCCACAATTTTTCTGATAGTTTCCAAATTTGCAGAATGCCGGCGGAATTAGCAGAATTTCAGCAGAAAAGCTGTGGTGTGGTGTGGGCAATTCCGAAATGGCAGAATGGAATCGCGGCGCAGTAACAGCTGCTGCCACATCAGCCCTAGTGGGGGGGGGGGGATGATTCTGTGGCCACTGTCCAGTCCAAGGGCCACCCAGGTGGGTCAACGCAGGTCATGGCAGGCCAGCACATTTGTTCACACTGCCATTCCCCACTGGGTATCAGGGGGCAGCAGCCATGATTGGCCACATGGCCACCCATCATGGCATGGGGTGGGGTGATGGGGGGTTGCACCGGGGCAGGGCTGCTCAACCATGCATTTATTCTCTTCCCCCACTGGGGGTGGGGCAGGGAAGGACTCGCCAGTCAGCTCAGTCAGGTGCACATCCGTCCAGTCCCCTGACCTGACCCAGGCAGGTGCGGATCCCCTCCCCTGGCCATGAATCCAGTGTGCCAGCTATTTGTTTTCATACAGAGTCAAAAATATGGGGAATCAAAGCTGAAAATGAAACCGGATATTACATACCTGAACTCAGAAGTCAGGATGCAGCGTTGGGACTCAAGTCAAAGTAAAATATTTGGTGGTCAAGCTGAGTTGAGTTAACAAGCAAAGGCAGCTGGGAGTCAGAGCAGGACTGAGGCAGGCAATGGAGCCAGTGTCAGTAGGAGGCCAGAGAAACCACTGGCCATAAAAGTTGGGATTGACCAGATGGAAGCAGAGGTTTCATTAAGTTTCTGTTTGTCTTCTCCACCCCCCAGGCAGCAGAATTACTAGGAATACACTCAGGACCCTGGGGATATTGCTTCAAAACTGGCTTTCGAAGGAAGTTTTTACAAGGGTATCATCTGCCTTTGAGCCATAATATTAGCACTTGGGTTTCTGTCCCTAGAATTAATTAGGATGTTTCCAACTGGATAATTCCCAAATGTTTGTTTTCATTCTCTGTAGAGATACACTGGACAAATCTCCACCTTAAAAAGTTCGGGGCCACTGTTTCAGGCAAACATCTTAGAGACTTGAAATCACTGCATTATTACAAATTCTATGACAACCTTCTGGCTTTCTTACATATCTTGTTTGAAAGGGCGGTACTTGCTTTTTCTTTCGGTCATTACATTAGGCAATCAATCAAAGTCTGATACTATGTAGCAATGTAATAATAATAATAATAATAATTAATTGTAATTATTATTAGCAAGCATTTATATAGTGACAGAAATGTACCTGGAACTTTACAAAGTAATGGAATAGACATGGTCCCTGCCCTAGGACTTACAATCTGATAGACCTGGGGGGAGGGGGTAGACAAAGGAATGGAAACAGAGAGAGAGACAAGGAGTGTAACATTCATGAAGATGCGAGGTCTTAGGCACATGCGCTTGGCTTGGTTACATCGAGAATGATGACTGGTTGGTCTGTGTGGTGAGAATATGAGTACACAGAGCTCAGGTAACAGATTGTACTGAATGGAGGGTATCAGCAGGAGTTAGGTGAGGGGAGCGAGGAGTTGGGGAAGGGGAAGGGAGAGCAGAAGAGGTAGGTCTTGAAATATTTGAAGGTAGGAAGGGAGGGGGAAAGGCGAATGTGGACAGTAGGAGCCAGGTGGATGAGGGCAGGGAGGGAGTTCCAGGCATGGGGGGCAGCTAGGGAGAAGGGATGAAGGCAGTTAGGGGAGGTGAGGGAGGGCAAAAGAGGGGACAGAGGAGGAGCAGAGTTCATGGACTGGAGTACGGTGGGAAATTAGCACAGAGAGGTAGGGGGGAGCAAGGTTGTGAAGATCTTTATATGTGAAGATTAGGATTTTGTGCAGGATTCTTTCAGGAAGGGGGAGCCAGTGAAGAGAGGAGAGGAGGGGCTGCACATGGTCGAAGCGACTGGTGAGGTGGATGACCCTGGCAGCAGAGTTTTGGATGGAGATAAGGGGAGAAAGGTGAGAGCAGGGGAGGCCAGTGAGGAGGACGTTACAGTAATTAAGGTGAGAGATGACCAGGGCATGACCAAGGGTTTTGGCAGAGGAGACAGAGTGAAAAGGGCGAATCTTAGCAAAGTTATGGAGGGAGAAGCAACAGGATTTGGCAACCGAGTCAATGTAGGATATAAAAGAAAAGGGTGATTCAAAGCTATGGGAAATCCTATGCAAACAGAGATATTTTATTGCTAAGTTTCCCAAACTGTGGGTCAGGAGGATGAGTGTGGAAATGAGGTTTCACCAAAATGGGAAATCCCATTTTCCAATACCAAGTCTAAGTCTAATCAAGAACCTCTTGGTACTTAGTAATATCTCAACCAACATTTCATTTCTTGATTTTCCAACTTTCCACTTACCAGGATAACTGCTTTGTCATTTACCACTTTACCTTCCATTTCCCAAGTGGTAATGCCAACAAAATACCTAATTTCTTTCACTCCATTGCCCCTTGTCTTTCCTTGTCAATCATTGGCTGATATGCAGATTCCTTTACTAATCTATAATCCAGTTGCAGATTGGTCAAAGCAAAGGAAACAGCAAAAACAAAAATTCTGATTGGAGACACTGGAGTGGAGGTTAAGGGGCATTGGGCGGGGGGAGGGTTAAGAGGTAGGCTATTCGCACAGTGATTGACTCAGAAATGTGGAAATAACAAATTCAGAAGTAAAATGGTACCCTCAGTAATGTGGTATGCAGTAAATGAATGATTTCTGATGTGCAGTAAATGGTAAACTGAAAGTTGGTAGACTGGGATAATATCTTGTGGAATTGCAAGAATCAAGAAATCACATCCGTATCGAGAAACAGTTGGGAAATCAATTCCTGATATGGTGAAATTTCTGACGAGCAGTAATTTAGCTGCTCATTTCAGCCCTAGTCAAGAAGGACCCCTAATATGGTTGTGCCATCAATAGATGATGTGCCATTCTGATATATATTTGGCATACTGGGCATGTTTTTGTTGCCTGGGGTCACAGGATTGTATTTAAGCCTTAGAATATGATCACACAGGCAAAACTGGGGAATAATTGGTCAGTTCAGTAGATCCCAAATATTGGAACTGGGAGTCCAGGAGGACCAAGACCTGAGTCTCTGTTATCTTGGGCAAGTCTCTAACTCTCAGCATCAGTTTCCCATTGTAAAAAAATGATAATATTGGCCTGTCTATCTCACACAGATGTTGTGAGGATAAATAAAGGTGTTTTTTTGTAAACCAACATGCGTACTTTAAGTGCTACATAGGTAATAATGTTTATTGTTGTATATGGACTGCAACACACATGTACTGGTGATATCCATTTGGTAAATTTGGAACCATTCAGCAGATTACATTCATCATGAAACCTTTGGATACCTTCACATCATATTTGTATGCTTTTGAATTCTCTTCACCAATCAATCCAGAATACTTTCAGAATCCTTAACCTTTGTTGACTTGGTTAAATCTACCACCAAATCATGTTCTAAAATAGCTAACTATCTACCTTAGGTTTTCCTATGATTTTGGTCACAATAGCGGGTGTTTTTAGATGAGATGGTACTCCACATGGCCACCTAGGTGCTTCCGAGCCCACCACCTGTCTGAAGGTGGTGTGCAGGTATGCACACTAGGCATGGGCGAACGCAGTTCGGAAATTCAGAGTTCGGCCCAAACTCGGCCTGTTTGGATGACCGAATGTGAACATACCGAACAAACCGAACAGCAAAATGGCCGAACAGTTCGGTCAGTTCGGATCGCGTTCGGGTGGCAAAAAAAGGTTCAGTGGAAGATCAAACATGACAGGGAGGTGTAGTCAGTCATTGAGGATGGAGCAGACTTCCAGGCACCAGGGGTGGAGAGACTTGCAAGAAACGAAACTAATTATCTGCCTCCCCCCTTCCCAGCACCTTCTGAGCTAGTCACTGTTCCTGAACAGCAGGCGTTGAGTAGGATTTTTAGATTNTTCCCAACACCTTCTGAGCTAGTCACTGTTCCTGAACAGCAGGCGTTGAGTAGGATTTTTAGATTGCTTTAAGTTTCATTTCAGTTTTGTACTGAAATGAAACTTAAACCTTAAACTGAAACCTTGTGTTATGCATTTCACTGTACAGACTCATTGAGTATGTATGTATTTCACTACAGACTCCTCTTCTGTTTGTGATTTCCCCCTCATCCCATATATATGAGATGTGTATATATATATGGATATGGGATGGGGGGATGGATGGATAGACAGATAGATGTAGAGAGTTGTAGGAGTTAGCTTAGCGATAGTGTTAGTGATTTAGTTTTAGTGTTTGTAGGAGTAGGCCTGTGTACTTATTAGATAATCCATTTAGTTCATAGCATTTAGAATAGTTAATAGCAGTTAGATTTAGTGTAGATAGATAGAATTAATAGATTATAAAAACCAAATAAAAAACAAAAGAAAACCATATAAAAAATACCCATAACGTTTCCCGAACGGCCTGTTCGGACGACCGAACCGAACAGCTGAACCCGAACTCGGTAAACTAACCGAACTGCCGAACCGAACACAGCCGAATCGAACGGATGAAACGAACACGGCTGAAACACAATCTGTTCGCCCATCCCTAATGCACACCCCCATGAGCTATGAAGGACCAACTCTTAGTCACACAGGGAGCACTGCCAGGAAATCTGGAGTGGTCCATGCGGGACAAGCCAAAAAGATCTGTGTCAAGAAAAGACCACGGAGCTCCTGCCAGTATGAACTAGGGCAGTGAGCCACGAGAGCAGACTGGTCCACCATTCGTAGACACTGTGGGTGAGGGAACATCCTTTGCAAGTCACAAGAACTGGCTGGGAGCACCGGGGAGCCTGAGCTCACTCTGGAGACATTGGTTGTAACAGCCAGTCTGGCACACTTCCCCTTCCCCCATTCTCTGTGGCAGAGGGAGTGCATGATGGCTTGCTTCCATGGCCACTGTAGCCCTGCTGGGAGCCACCTGTTTGAATCCCTCTCCATGCACTCCACCTGAGTGGGAGCTCCGCAGCAGTGCCATTCAGCGACCACGGACACGCCCCCGCCCAATTGCCGTGCTCATTTAAAAACACCAGTATCTAAGGGCACAATCATTCCCCCATTGGGTGTAATCCAGAAATTATGATCACTTGGCCTCTGTATTATTTCTATGCAGTTTGTGCATGGACCACAGAACACTGTAACAGGGGTGCACGCAGGTTGCATGTATGTGCTCATCCGCAGGGCTTGGGATCAGCCCCAGTGAAGTCAATGGCAAAACCTCCATTAATTTTAATGTCAGGAAATTGTTCTTTAAGGGTAAAGTTCTGTTAGGATTAGTACGGAGTCTTCCAAAAAGGATACTGTGTGTGTGTGTGTGTGTGTGTGTTGTTGCACAGGTATATTTGTATAGGTGTCAGTTTGGGGAAGGCTCATCACTAAATAGGTTTTTAATAATGGTATGATATTATGCTGCTACTTCCCTTGTTGAGTTTTTCACTTCAGTCGTCTTAATGTTTGCTTTTTTGGACTTGCAGTTTAATGGCACAGATACTCTTTGAGGGAAGTAATTCTTTTATTGATAGTATCCAGCATGATGTGACTGAAAGGAAATGCATAAAAGCGTCCTTACCTGCTATTCAAAGTTAATGGAAGCCACTTCTTTCTTTAGTGCTAATAATCTGGATTTTTCATTAAAGGACTTATTTTACAGGAGAAAAAAGCTTCAACAATTAAAATATATCCTAGATTAGAGATCAGGCTTGATTAGGCTCAGAATAATTACTTTAAAATCCTTTTTAGCTCCCATCCATTTGAAGCAATTTTTCATTTAATTTAGACAGGATCTTATTAATAAAAAAGAAAGTGTTTTTTTTTTTTTTTTTACCAGAATTGGGCTCTGCTGATAACTAGAAACTAAATTAAAAGGCATGTTTAATTCGTCAATGATTGTGTTTGGAGGGCTTTTTGTCAAACCAGTCCTATGAGTCCAAATAAGCTTATCTTTCACTGTAAAAACAAATATTCTCGTTTATTCCAACACTTAACTGAAATTCATGGTTCAACAGTCAATCTGTGGGTGATTTCAGACGTTACATTTGTCTGAAATCACCTCAGTCGACAACGGGGGGGTGAACAGAGGTGAACGTCTGTGCACACATCCAGATGTTCACATCAGTCAACCACCCCCCATGATGAATCTAACCAAGCTTTGTTCTCCCGCACCATGGCAGTGAGCAAAGCGTGGTTAGGGGGGATCTGGAACACGATGAAGGAAAAGTAACTTCTGTTACCTTACCTCCACCGCATTCCGGGGTCCCGGCGGCGGGCGGTGGCAGAGGCTGGATAGGACGCTGCGGCTGCCTGTCTCATGGAGGGAGGGCAGCTGGGGAGCGCAGGGGGTGGGGCTATGCGGCCACACACTGGGTCGTGTGACCCCGCCCCCTCCGGGTGCTGTCTCTTATACACATCTAGATGTGTATAAGAGACAGGGGCTATGCGGCCACACACTGGGTCGTGTGACCCCGCCCCCTCCGGGAGGGGGGTTCGCCTACAGATCTGTCTCTTATACACATCTAGATGTGTATAAGAGACAGCTTCACCCCTGGCCATGGTCCGAACCACCCAATGGCCCGTGGTGAAGCGCCTGGCTGTAACGTCTGAAATCACCCAATGTCTTGAAACAATTACTGTATTGGTTTATTAGGAATCATTTGGGTACTTTAGGGTCTATATGTACCTTATGGGGATGCAGCCACCAATCTAGAAGTCAGCCACAAATAATGTCGTGACCAGTCTAGAATTAATAACAAATTCTATTGAACTACATATACACGTTGGAATTCTTACATTCATAACCACCCATTTGAATCAATATAAATTTCCCCATATTTTTTCATCGGTCCAGATACTCTTCTCTGTCCTGTTGACATCACTGGTGTAACTCTGTATTATCACTTGTAGAAATTAGAATAGAAGGTACTGGAAGAATGGGTGGGAAGGGGAAATACGTAGTTTGCATGTGAAGGCTGTGTTCCAGTTCATGTCACATTTTGCCAAGGTATAAGAATTTGCTGCAGCTTGATGAATATGTATTAATCATTTATGCAGTATGCTATAAACACATGGAAGGTGTAAATTACATTCACTTTTCACACTAACTTCTTTTATGACAAGTGGAATGTGCAGCCAGTGCAGTTACAAGGATCACAAAGAGAGACCGTATGCCAGTAGTTCTCAAACATTTTTGTACCACATGCCTCCCTCCACTTGTTCATTGTAGTTGAGTCCCCTCCCCTCACTACACACACACATGTATAACTTGCTCCCTCTCGCTCCTCTCCTCTCTTCCCTCTTCTATTGCTTTTCCTCTAGCTCCCCTTGTTCTTTGACTGGTTCCCACCTGCCACCCCATTATTTTGGAGATTCCCCCAACCTCAGTGAGTGTGGAACTAGTTTGACAGCCAGTGACTTTTGTGCCACACCTGAACATTTTCCATGCTCCCCCCAAAAGGTCTGCCTCCCCTCCCACCTACCCCAGTTTGAAAACCTAGGCCTTATTCTACAAGACTTATTGTAATAGGTTTGGTTTCCTTCTTGAAGTCTGTGGCAGGTAAGAACACTTTTCCTGTCACAGAATTTGGCCCCTAAGTTTATTTTCAAAGAAACAGTATTGCAGCTTCCTACAGAATGCTGCCTTTTGACTTCACAGAGTGTTAATTAGGACTGCACCAAATAGTAAAAAAAAAAGTTTTGCGCATACTTCTGAGTTTCCGAGGATCGGCTTAGAGTGTTCAGCCAGTCCTTGGTAACTCGGGCAATTAAATCATACTCGGTAAAATACTCAGTAAAATAAAACCGAGTACCGAGTATTTTTTTAGTACCGAATTCCCTTATATAGGAGCAGGAAAAGCCTCACATGTGTCAGGAAAAGCCCCATATGCTGCCCATTTGATGATTTATCCAAGTACCAAGTACTGGATTGAGTACCAGGACAATTCCTTGGTTACTCGGTAAAACCGAGTTGACTACCAAGACACTTGATAAAAACCTAGTCATTTTGAATACCGAGTTTTCTATACCAAGTCATTTTGAATACCAGTGTTAATACATGGGCCGGGAGTCCATTGGGCCCCAGGGGTCTTCAGAGCACCCCCTGCACAGCTGCAACCCATGTGGACAGCGTGAGGAGCACAACAAATGGGCAGCCTCTGCCCACAGTTCATGTTCTTGCAGCAGCTACCAAAGAGGGCACTAGCACACTTGAGGACAGTGTGCTCTTTCTCCCATCCCCTCTCTCTCTCTCTCTCTCCCCCTGGCCAACAGTCATCTGAGATAAGTATGTTAGCGCTGGCTCTGATGGGAAAGGGGGGTTACAGCCAGGGAAGGTTTCCTCCCAGGCCATGACGCTCCTTTCCATGTCTGCTGCTCTCCTTTCCTAGCGGGAAAGGAGAGGAGTGGGGATGAAAGCTAGTACACATCCCCTACAGAGGAGTGGCATGGAACATGTGATCCCCTCAGTTCTTTTCCTGAATGGAGAGGTGATCGCTGGATCCATGCGGCTCCTCCCAAGGGGGCGTGCACTGGCTTTAATCCCCACTACTCTCCTTTCTTGCCAGAAAAGGAGATCAGCAGACACAGAAGGTGTGTGTGTCATGGCCAGGGAAGAAGCCTTCCCTGTCTGTTACCCCCCACACCCCTTTCCATTGAAGCCAGTGCTAGCATGCCTTTCTCAGCTGACAGACTGCTGGGAAAGGAGAGCACAGGTTGTTCCTTTTTAAGATCCTCTGGGGAATTCTGTGCTTCCCTCTCCTGGCCGGTTGTCTGCTGAGAGGGTTGTGCTAGTCATGTCTCTATGGTGCTGGTGGAGTTGGGGCTCTGGGGGAACCTAACTAATGAGACCTGGACCCATGGTTACCCATTGCCGTTGGTTTACATGGGGGTACCCACACAGTGTGCTCCACATTTGCTGGCTTGACACCATGAGGAGTAGCCTCAGGGTGAACATCTGACAGTGCCAGGCACAGAGTAGACAAGCAGGTGAATCTGTAGTTAATGTGGGACTGGGCAAATGTGAGTCGACGTCTCATTTGTTAACACCCATAGTGTTTCCCCTATGATTGAGTTGTCACTCTCCATTCCAAGTGTGAACACCACTGATGACATGAGTAATATTCCTCTGTTGAAACATATGAAATCAAGCAGAACATTCCTCTTGTCAGCTGCTTCTTCCTTCCTATGTGGCACAGATGTTTTATTTAGCTGATTGAAACTGCCTTTTGATCATGAAATTCACTTCTTTTTTTAACGTTTTCAAGAATCTTTGCATGAAACCTGTAACAGCCCAACACTTCCTGATTGATGTACCTGTGTGGGTAGCGGACAAAGGGTGCTGAGTAACATGCAGATTAGTACAAATAGGATTTCAAAATTCAGAAAAGGGAAAGGCTTAATGGCTCATTCAGCCTGCCCCCATGATATGACTCTTGTTTGAAGGGATAGGTCCCAATCCTGCAAGTTACAGGGCCCAACCTAATCATTGGAACTACATGCAGTCCTGCTGAATTAAATAGAGCTTTGTGCAGACCACCTTGTGTAAGTGGACAAGATGGACCCTGTCCATTTGTCCACATGTAAGTTACAGTAAGGTTTGTAGAGTCAGGATAAATATTGCCACAGCAGCACCGGAGGAAAGGCTCTGAAATTATGTTAGGATATAATTAGGCCACAACTTTAAAGTTAAAAATCCATATGCATCCCATATGGGTTCTTAAGGAGAATTTGTTGAAACCACTGGGAAGAGTGTCCAGTTCTTCCCACCTGTGGCAGGATGCTAGCCAAAGATAAGTCCTGGCAGGGTTAGTGCCTGGGCAAGTCAGCACTCAGCCAGCCATCTTGCCAGCTGTGGTTAAGGAAACATGAGCTCAGTCAAGGATCTTTAAGAAACAGGGAACCTTCAGAAGGAGAGAAATGAGTCTTCCAAGAGACCAAAGCAGAAGTCCCCAGAAGGGGTGGTGAGTGCTAGAGGTTTCTCACTCGTGAAGGGGGTCGCTGGGGAAGGGGTGGGGGGGAAGTGCATGCAATGAGCTGTTTCAGTGAGTGATTGGGGCAATAATGGGCAGAGTAATGATCCTTGTCTTGTGGGAACTCATAAGAGCTGCCATGGGTTATATATTTGCTACTCACTGTTAATACCCTCTGGTAATATCCACATTTTGGGGTACACCCAGCGGGCACCCAATGGGGTGTCCAACCTCCTACTGGGTGCCTATTGACTGAAAATGTGGGTATTACTGGGACATCCTGCGATGCCTGAGGTCACTGACCCAACACCTATGCCTCCCCAGGATGACTCGCCTAACTGCCGGAATGCTGCTTCTCTGGTCTGGTTGCTGGTCGCTGCTTGCTCCTCCCCAGCCCATGTGCTCCTCAGCTGAGTTGGGGACTTCCCCACTCAACTTTTTCTGAGCAGGGGAAGGAGCAATGAGTCCTTTTCCCAACCTTGTGCACCCCCCAATGTGTCCTCCATTCCCAGGACACTGATTAGAGGGGTGCATGCAGGAGGGAAGAGGCCTCCTCACGCCCCCACCTGCTCTGAAAAGCTGAGTGGGGAAGTTTGGTCCCCACTCCTGAGCATCAGACATAGAAAGGGGGAGCCATGGCCAGGGAAGAAGCCTTTCATCAAAGCCATTGCTAGCATATCCCTTTCAAATGACAGCCGACTGGGAAAGGGGAGCACAGATCATGCCCCTGAGAGCCTCTGGAGAATTCTGCATTTCCCTATCCCAGCAGGCTGTCAGCTGAGAGGGACTCAAGAGGGGATCAAAGGTTCCAAGTAGGGCAACAAAGATGATGGATTGAATTCCACATGAAGAGAGTCTCAGCAGGTTGGGGTTGTTTAGCTTGGAGAAGAGGTGACTAAGGGGGATATGATAGAAGTTTATAAAATCATGGGTGGTATAGAGAAAATAAATAGGGAACTGTTCTTTGTAGGGATGTGCTCACAGAATTGAGTTCGGAAAAGCGCTTCGGTTCGAAAATCAAGTTTGGTTAGAAAGTTCGGTTTGGTCGACTGAACTATTCGAGTTTGGTTGAATTTCTAGCTTCCGAACCGAGTTCGTACAGTCAAAACCAGTTTTTTTGGCCTTCCAAATTGGTTCAGATTCAGCCTAACAGTTTGGTTGAATTCGAGTTCAGTTCGAAAGTTTGGTTCAGTCGACCAAATTATTTGTGTTTGGTCCGAACTCTGAACTTCTGAACCGCATTTGCACATACCCTTTCTCATAATAAGACAGCAAGGGGACATTCTCTGAAGTTAAATGGTAGCAGGTTTAAAACAAACAAAAGGAAGTACTTTTTCACATGGTGAACAATACAGCTGTGGAACTCATGACAGAGGAGGCTGTGAAAGCCATCTGCATAATGAGATTTAAATGGAAATTCTTAGATACATTCTTAGAGAACAGAGCCATAAACACCTACTGGTTGGGACTTAAACCCCTAGCTACTGACAGTTGAGAGTGGTTAGCAGGAGATGAGTCACACTTTCATGACCTGTACCTTAACTTCTCTTAAGTTATTGGAGATAACCACCATCAGAGGTCCTTTTTACATGAGATGCTCCCACACATGGGTGCCTGTATGTGCATCTGTGCGGGAGTCCCATATAATCACTACAGTGGGTGTATGGGGATGTGTGTACGCTCCTGCGAAATACCCATCTCCACCTATCCCCCACGCACGGAGCAACCAACAAAAACGGTGGTTGCTCTAAGGACGGGGAATAGGTGGAGATCGGTGTCTGCCCGTGTAACTGCCACTCACGTGCTGCACACCCACCATGGTGCATACCCATTCCCACACCAGCACCGCAAATCCTTTGAAAAGGGCCAGAGACAGGATGTAGGGTTAGGTGGATTGCTGGTCGAACCAGTTATGACACTTATGTTTTTATGGACCTGGTCATATGATGAAGGTATAATTTCTTGCATATTTAAGTTTGCTTTTAATAACATATGACTAGGAATGGGCGAACAGACCACGGTTCGAGTTCGGCCGTTCGGTTTGGCTGCGTTCAGTTCGTGCGTTTGGGTTCGTGCGTTCGGCGACTTGCCGGGTTCTGGTTTGGCCGTTTGGTTCGGCCATTCAGTTCAGGTTCTGCCATTGGGGAAATGTTTTGTTATGAGGGGTTTTTTTGTTTGTTTTTTATATGGTTTTTTGTTTTTTTATTTGGTTTTATATTTCTTTAGGTTTTTAATTTGGTTTTTTTGTTTTATATGGGTTTTTTATTTAACTTTTTAATCTAATTATATCTATCTACACTAAATCTAACTGCTATTAACTATTCTAAATGCTATGAACTAAATGGATTATCTAATAAGTACACAGGCCTACTCCTACAAATACTAAAACTAAATCACTAACGCTATCTCTATCACTAAGCTA